>VXBZ01001939.1:10181-112057 GCA_013399135.1 Heliornis fulica
GTGACAGTCACACATTTGCTACATACACCCAAAGAAGGTAGTCATATATAATCTCAAAATCTGCAAATCTATTATTTCTCAGGAAAGATAATTTTTCATTGGTTTTCATTCATGTAGAGACTCTGAGATGCTGAACATGTAATGATGCATCTATTGAGGTTTTTTTCTTTCAGTCAGCTTAAGTAACAATTATAAAAAATAGACATCCAGACTTATTTAATTTGTTTTAAATAAATAAATAAATGCTTAAATAAAGCAAACACAAAACAAGTAAACCAAATATAAAGTTAAATCTTTAACTTAGATTTAAGAGGTGAAATTGAAAGGGTTTTTTTCCTTCTTTTAAAGAAAAATTTAGTAAGTTCAAGTAGGTTTTTCAGTGCTTAGACAGAAATGTTAGCTGTCTGGTTGACAGAATGCATTATGATCATGAGAACCAATGACAAATCCATATCTCCAAGACCACATTTGAATCACAGTATAAAGACATAGGAGCATTTGGGGAACAAAGTTGTCATCATCTGATAAGTACTTTTTTTTTTTCTTCATAATTTCATACACTGTTGCCATCTGAAGTTCTGGAATCATCTCAATAATGAACTGGATTCGTTTCTCCCAGTGGTGCATGAAGGAAAGCAGTGTCCCTCATGCAATCCATTCTTTCTCCTCTCCATCCCATGCACATTTTAAAACACTGCTGTGATTATAGTGTGCTCAGGTCCTTTCTCATGCACTACTCCAGCAAAACTACAGCAAATCCACATTTAGTCTGTGATGTTAACCTTAACAACACTTCTATTTATATAAAAAAAAATAAATCTAATATAACTATGTTTGCCATCCCAGTAAGTCCCAGAATTTAGCTATTCCTCTGGTGCAAATTCCTTCTAAAAACTGCTTTAGCAAATTTTGGCACCATGGGATTGCTTTTTACTGCCTCTCAGTATCCTCAAATCAAAGTCACCTAGCTGACAAGCACAGAGGTGATTTTTCCCAGCTGCCAAGCCTGCAGACTACATCAGCCTTGCTTCCAGCTTTCTTGCTTATTACCAGCAGTAATGACAACCCTAAGATCTGACTAATGCCCTGAATAACTCTTGGGTAAACTACAGTGTTGCTGGTATAAAAATTTTCAGCCTGCCTTTTAGTCAGTAGGGAGAAATCATCTTGGTGTTTGTAGGGCACCCTGTGATCACTCTAGTACAAGAGGGGGAGGAGAGATGAAGAAAAAAAAATAGAGAGAAACTGTGTTCTGAAATTGACATTTTAAAACATAGTTAATGTACCAAATGTCTCATTTACACCTGCTCCAAGTGACTAGAAGTGAGCAGAAGGGCAGGAGGTTTAAACTGCAGGTTTAATTTGGAAATGTCAATTTAAACACCGGTGTTGCTGTGTGCATGCTCGGATCTGAAGGAACCTCTTGCAATTATAACACAAGAAAATTGTCTGGAGTGACTTCCAGACTGTTGAGATCCCAAGTGTTAAATGCCATTGCAAGGTGACTAGGTTTGATCTGGCATCACAGGGTGTCATTTGCAGTGGAGACAGCCTCCACTAGAAGTTCTCACCACAGAGCAGGGACATATTACTGCTCTGTTGCAATTCAAATGCAATTCAAAGTGTAAACCTAAAAATGAAATCTGGAATTAAACTGATTACTGAGGGATTTCTTCAGTTTATAAAACCAACAGATTTAACCTTGCTCTGGAATAGGCTGTGTTTTCATTGATCCAGGATGAAAGAACCCACCCTTCAAAGAGCCCTTGCAAGCTTCTTGTAGACTCTACACACAAGGTGCAACTGAACAGGTCGTTCAGGTAGCACGGTCATTCTCTCTGTTGACCAGAATAGCTGGATTGCCATGCAAAATGAGCCTCATTTGAAATCTTAATTGAAAGACTCCTTCTGAAAAGTCTGAACAGACTTACTGGCAGTTGAAGGTGCTTTTTAATCACTGGGAATAAAGTCTTCAATCAATACGGTTCAAAATATTTGCCCCTGAGCAGTAGAGCCGTGGTTTTCTTTAAAACTGTGCTTACAGCTTCAGGCTCAAGGCCAAGAAAACTTAGCCCCCTGAGTTCTTAATATAATTATTGTTTTCTCTATTATCTTGCAAGGGTGTTAATTTGCCTCCCGGTAATTAACTTCCCTATGTGGTTGTCAGGAAGTTTAATCAATAGCACGAACAGATAGAGCAAGCTGTCATTCCTTCTGTGACCAATACTCTGCTCCCCATCTCTCCCACCCCTGTGGAGGTGTCATTGTTTTAATAAAATTAACAGGTGGAATGTGCTTAATTTCTTCAGTCAGTGTGGAAATTTTCAGCTCCTACTCCAAGAATGAAGGTACAGCCAATCAGGACCCATAAATATAATTGCCCCTGTTCCAAAACTAAAAGCATTATATGAGTCCTGCTAAAACAGCACCTGGCAAATCAACTTACTACAGTTTTACATGGCATTGCATCCTCCAACACTTTAAACACTGTGATGACATTGTCATAAGAGGAGGAGCAGAAGGCTTGATCTAATATAACTCTGCTTATGTCCACCATGTATAGGAGATAATGTAATTTCCTTCACAACTAGTGACAAAAAAACTCATTCCTGGTGGAACTCCAATCTGCTTTGGCAGTTTTGGACTTTCTGCATTAAGAGGGATGTCACTCTGGCTTCTCTTTTCTTGTAGGGCGGTGTTGTCTGTTCTGATTCATAGCATCTTAAATCTTCTCTTGTAACAGCTTAACAATGTTTATTTACTTTGATGTGTTTTCCAAGAACACTTTTCAGTTTCACTCATTCCTTTCCCTGGACTGTTCTTCTGTGGTACCTTACACATTTATTTGCCTCACTCAGTTTTCAAACTGTGGAAGTTACCAGCATAAACAAGAACAAGAGAGGTAACTTTAGGGGTGACCCAGGTTATGTCTAAATCTGTGCCTAAGAACCATGTCCTTTGCATTACAGGTCTTTATAGTGCTGCTGAAAGATAATAATTTAGAACACCCATGCTGCAGAAATACTTGTAAGCCATGTTGAAATGGTCAAAATGTTTACAGAGGAATCTAAAATAACTCATAGGTAAATTTTGGAGATTTTCTTTCTGGAAAGCTTACAATGAATTCTGAGGAACACCCATTTGAAGGGTAGGGAGATGAACATTTTTTAAATATTAATGAACCAAACTCAAACCCAAGAGAAAAACTGACAGGATGAAAGCTAATGTCCTTCAAATGTTGGGATTTACAGAGACAGCTGTTGGGGTCTGGCCTTTTAGTTTCTGAAGAGTGAACTTGCTGTCACATCAATATTTAGATTGAGAGTAAGAAACACGTCACTTCCTGAGTGTAGGAAATGTGAGTCCTTTCAGCTTGCAGCAGAGTTTAGGGAAGGCTGTTATCTCCTGTTTAGTAAAACATCAGAATTAAACCATGGTTTGAGGATAATATTCTGTCTTTTCTACTAATTTTGACTGCATTTTTTTCTTCTTTTTCTGGGCACCAAGAAAGTCCCAAAGCTTGTGAGGGAAGTTCCTGTAAAACATTGACATTAACTACATATATAAATATACATATGCCTGTTTATATAAGCATAGAAAACACACATGTAACATCAGTTGTGCTGTAACATTTGCAAAAGGTTCCTCAGAGACTGTAAATTCATGAATGACCAAAAGATCTCCATTCTTCACACCCCAACCAAACCAAACCCAACCCTTACGAAGCCGTCCCACTGCAAGAATCATTAAAATCTGCTTCCCCTGGGGTTTACACAGCAGACAGGTTGTGCCAGTTCAAATAGCCTAGCCAATACTAAGCACTGAGCTTCTCTCCTGCTTCATATGCAGTCTGTGTCCTCCAGAGCACATACATTTCCTTCCCTCTCTTTGTCCTTCAGAAAGTTTAAAGGAGAGTTCATTTCTTTGGAGAAGCAAATGTTTTAATTATAGGGAGAGCTGAGTGATTTAGCCTAGATTGCTGGGGCTGGGGAGGGGAGGGGCAAACTCAGGTTTACTGTCTTTTCTGTCAAGAAATAAGGTTGTTTCAAGCTGCAGTCTTATGCTTCCTTGAATTAGGTTATTTTCAACCATATATTTCTTGGAACACAACTGCTACTTCCTTGACAAATTAAGTAATGCATCATGAACAACTAAAATTCATTGCAACATAAAAACAAATATATGTTCATTTTAGTACTTTGCTTTTTTCCCAGGCTTTTGAATCATGGTGGGATATTTAAAAAAACATATATCTTTTCTAAATCTCTTTAATAATATCTATGCAATATTGAGGCAGCACTTTATTGAACAGCAACCCTGTCCTACCCTTTGAAATGTGGGTCCCGTTGCTTTTTATCCTCTCAGGCTACCAGCTTCATGGTTTAAGGTTCAATTTATAGCTGACTCTGCTCTTTGACTTACTGTCATATTTATTGCCCTGATTACAATTAAAAGCATTGTTATGGGAAAGGAATGGTCACACTGTTAGAGCAGAAGCTTTTTCACTTACAGCACAGTAAAACAATGGGATAAACTGTTGGGGATTACAAGATCTTCCCTACCAGAACCTGCTCCCCACACGAATTTCAGCTCCCATGGAGGACACCGAGGAGGATGCAGCTGGCTGGAACCATAAGCAATTTTATTATTGTTATTTGTAATACATGGCAACAATTAAATGTGGGGCCTAATCACTTAAGTTATATTAAGATATAGGCTCTTCTCCAAAGAACTTGCAGTTCAAACAGCTGAAGTGTAGCAGAAAGATTTATCTGCAGAATATTAAAATAAATTCAGGCATCTGTTTTGAGGAAAAAAACACACTAAAATAACACAGGAATAATCTTTCCATAATTGGAAAATGATGCTTTTTTGACAGAACACAGTAAAGCACTTTGATCTTCATTTTGAAATGTTCAATCATTTTGTCATTTCTTTATAACTTTTAGGTTACAATACGAAATTAAAGGTTGACATACAAATGTAAAATTTATGTTCTGCTTCAAAGCAAAGTAAAAAAAAGGAAAAATTGGGGGAAAAAAAGGCAGAAGTTCTTTTTAGAGGATTTCAAAGAAATTAATAGCATTTGGAAAATTTCAGATAATTTCAAAATATTTAGGTTGCATTCTAATTTTGGAGTGCTATAAATCCTTTCACAGAAATAGATTTTCTGTGCTCTGCACAGTTCTGCTTAGGAGCATCCTTTGTTGGGAAATGGATAGCTTTAGCAGCTCTTCTGTGAAATTAATTGGTGGTCTTCTCTCCAGATAACAGAAGATAGAACAGAAATAAATCAGTATTTATAGCAAATAGCAGCACCAGCAGGTAGGGTCAGCATGGAAATGGGTGCAGGGGTTAAGCAAGTTGGCAGGGCAGGGTTGGATGCCCTGCTTTGCTGCTCTGGGTCATTGTTTCTGTAGGTAAATGTGTTGCTGGACTTACCAGAGATATTTCCTTCATGTTTTACCAGTGGAAGCTTTCAGACTGTATATTTCTTGTTGGCTCTGACTGTTGCTCACTTTCCTTATGCAACACTCTCTGTTTTGGCTTGCTGCTAGAATGAACAGTGCCAAAGGAAGGCTGGGAACGTGTTAAGACCAGGTGTAGACAGATGATGAGCATGGACAAGGGGATAGGCTATTTAGGGGGAAAAAATGTCCCCCCAGCTGAACAGAACCACAGCTGACATTTCTTATTTAAAGTTTCAAGCTCCTGAAGTATTTTTCCCTCTGAAGTGCAGGGATCTGGAAAGGCATTGTTACAGGCACTTTGGACCATCTCATGAATCACTCCTCAGAGAGGGGATGTCATTCCCTCCACAAAGCATTGGGAAAGATGAAATAAGAGGTCGGGTCTTCCTGAAGACCCGGTGGAGTCCAGCATCTGAACCCTCAGAGGCGTGTGCAGGGCAGCCCAGTTGGTACCCAATCAAATGGCAAATGGAGGCTGCCAAGGTAGGGAACAGGAGGCTTGTGACTGCTGGAAGACAGACCCCTTTCCACCTGTAGATCTGTGACTGCAGTGGAAGTTCAGTGTCCTGGGGAGCCCTCGGAGCCAGCCAAGCCCAACCCACATGCAGGCACTAGAAAGCAGTGGGCAATGCCATTTGAAGGTGGAGGTCCCCTCTGGTGACCTTACCTGCTCTCTGGGAAGGTTTTCTGGGGACTGGGATCTGGTAAGTTGAGGAGGGACTACTGAAGGTCATTTAGCTCATCTTAGACTCTTATCCCTTTCTGCTCATCCATGTGAGTACCAGCAATGCTTCCAGAGAAGAGCTGGAGTGTATCAGGAATGACTACATGTCTCAGGACCGTGTGGTGTCTTGTTGGTCCTACCAAGTGAAGCAGAAAGCTTTCTCGGGAATACATAGTGCAGAGTGACAGTGACAAGGGTAATGATGAAACATCAAATGGAAATCCACCTCCAATAGGCCTACTCATCCTGTGAAATGAGTGGAACCAATCAGAACTCTCTGTGAGGGCACTGAGGTGCAACACTGTTGGGATAGCAGAGACAGGGTGGGACAGCTTGCCTGGCTTAATGCTGTGGAGTATGGATACAAACTTGTCTGGAAAGACAGACAGGAATGATGCTGCCCAGGATGGTGGTGGAGTCACCATCCCTGGAGATATTTAAAAGATGGGTAGATGTGGTGCTTAGGGACATGGCTGAGTGGTGATTTATGCAGGTTAAGTTGATGGTTGGATTTGGTGATCCAAAAGATCCCTTCCAACCAAGTCAACTCTGTTATTCTGTGATTCTGTGATAAGGAGGGTAGTTGCCTTCTATGTTAAAGGGTTAGTTTGGATGTATAAAGCTCTGCTATGAGATGGACAAAGGAGAAGGAGTAGTGTTTGTGCCTCAGGGTCAGAGGAGACACCAGCAGGGGTGACATTGCAGTGGGAGTGTGTGAGGAAGTGGACAAAGCTTCCTTAAGCAACTCAGTATGTCTGGATTACAGACCCTGCTTTTCAGGGTGAACTTTAACCTCCCAGACCTCTGCTGAAAAGCCAACTCTGTGAGACATGAGCAGGCCAGAATGTTTTTGGAGGATGTCAGAAATAACATCTTGATACAGATACTGTATGAGTCAGCAGGAAGAACACAGAGCTGGACTGGCCATTCCCTAACAAGGAAATAGTGTTTGGGAATGGGATAATCAATGGCTACCTTGGTTGTAGAGGACATGAGAGAGTGGTGGCTAAGTTGTTGAAAGCAGTGGGTAAGGAGAGCAGCAGAATGTAGACCTGTGTGGTCACCTAATTCTGGGAAGTGGTAGGTGGTATTTGCTCTGAGTCAGTTCCAAAGACAAAGGAGCTCTGGAAAACTGGCCAGTTTTCAAGGACAGTATTCTCCAAGAACTATCCATCCTGACCCTCAGGAAAATATGTGAATTTATTGGGGAACCAAATTTGTTAAATGACAGATTTCATGACAGATTTCCAAATCAAAAAGGCAGCACACAGGAGGTGCAAAAGGTGACAAATTAAGAAGGAAAAATTCGGAAAAGTTGTCCAGACATTTATAGGTGGTGGTAGGAAAACTAGAACAGATGCTTCTATAGAAGTGGTTCTATAGTTGCTTTAGTGGTAAAAGACTAAACAAGTCTTTGTTTAGTCTTTTAAACAAATCTAAGAAATTTTGATCTAATCTAAATCTACCCTTACTAATTTTAAAGGCCTTTCCCTTGTCCTATCACTCCATGCCCTTGTCACCAGTCCCTCTCCAGCTTTCTTGTAGGTCCCTTCAGGTACTGGAAGGTGCTTAAAGGGCTCTCCACAGACTTCACAGAATCACAGCCTGGTCTGGGTTGGAAGGGACCCCAAGGATCATCGAGTTCCAACCCCCCTGACATAGGCAGGGCCACCAACCTCCAGTCCTGCAGCTAGACAAGGTTGCCCAGGGCCCCATCCAACCTGGCCTTGAACACCTCCAGGGTTGGGGCATCCCCCACCTCTCTAGGCAGCCCCTTCCAGCACTCACCACTCTCTCTGTGAAGAACTTCTCCATTCTGAATAACCCCAACTGTCTCGGTCCTGCCCTGGTAGGCCCCATGCAAAGCCTGATCTGCCTCACCAGGAGCAGCTCTGCAGCAAAGGTCCTGGGGTCCACTGGCAGCTGGTGGAGTGGAACATGTAGTGGTCTGGCAGCACCAAGGCAGCAGCCCCCTGTGTGGTATGAGCAGGAACATGACCAAGGAGGGATTAGCCTCAGTACTTCTCAGCCCACATTCAGACACTGTGTCCATTATAGGGCTCCGTGGTACAGGAGATGCATTGGTAAAGTGCAGCGTGGTCAGTGGTGGCCCCAGAGTGGTTTGGGCTGGAGCATGTGCCCTGGGAGTAGAGGCCATGGGAGGAGGTCATGGTCAGCTTTGGGTATGGAGGCTTTGGGGGGCTTAAGCAGCCACCTTCTCTGCAGAGAGAGCATCAAGAACATGGAGCCAGGCTCTGTGTTGTGAGAGACAACAGGCATAAACTGAAGCATGAAATGTTCAGACTGGAGGTAGGAAGTAACCTTTTCTCCCTGAGGGCACTTGAAACTTGGTAACCCAGAGGTTGTAGTGTCTCCATCCACGTTAGTTTTCAAGAGCTGACTGGAACAAACCTTGAGTATTCTGGTCTGATGTCAGAGTAACCAGCTTGGAGCAAGAGATTGGACTAGGGACCACCCAATGTCACATCAAGCCTGAACTGACATCTGATTCTGTCATGATTCTATTGTTTTTCTAAAGTGGTAGTAGCCTATAAAGAGCAGTAGTCATTTGCAAGTCAGTCTCATTATGAGAGTGAGAAGAGATGAAATTCAGTGTAGGACTTCATCTGATCTTGAAATTGTCTGAAACACTCTTACCTGGCCCAGCATGTCACACTACAGCATTTTTGGTTCAGACATACAGTACCACCCCCTTACTTGTTTAAGACTGTCAGCTGTTAATTTGTTAGAGCCAGAGCAGAAGGGATTTTACAGGAGGCACCACACACCTCTAGACTCTGATGGCAGATTTCTAACACCTGTAAATCAGGGCAAGAGCTTGCAGACAATGCTGAAGTTCACAAATGCTGTCAAACTAACTGAACATATTTTATTCACTCCAATGTATGTTTCAAGTTTTTTTTAATTGTAGTTCTTATATAAATGAGAAGGGAAGATGTTTCATTAAAGCATCATTTAGTGAAATGACAAAACAGCCCATTTCAATTGCTACTAATGGTAGATTTTGACATGATAATATGATGTAAAATAGGGTTTTCTCCTACAGACATATTTTTACTGAGCTTCAGTACATTGAAAAACTGCTACAGTCCAAATTTTTATTAATTTTAGAAAAAAATGGAATATATATCAGCCTATTGTCAATAACATGCTTCAGTCAATAAAGGACTCTTAAATTGTCCAAGCAAAATATCTTTTCAAAATGCTTTTATTCATAAAATATAATTGTTTTTTCCATATTTCAGTATTGGTTAAAAAAAATCCCAAATTAATTTTAGGCAATCCACAATTAAACAGGGTTATAGATTTAAGAAAACATTATGTTTTAATTTCCAGTGCTAAAGGTTTTGATGCCATAAGATTAAATTATTTCATTTTTGGTAAATTAAACTACAGAATAAAACTTGATGGAATGTCAGCTCCCCAGAAACAGTAATTTCTAGAGAATGAAAGAAGATGGCTGAAAATTCTGCTATTTTACTTTGTTGTGAAACAATTTCTTTCTCACTGTATCACCAAATGCAGGATATTTTCAAACTGTGCTTAAGCTGCACATAGATTGTCCCACATGTACATGTATGCTCTATTCATTTCAGCCACAATACAGAGATTAAATAAACCCCAATCAACAACCACCCTAAAAAAAGACATGTATTTTTTCTTTGTTAGAAACACTTGTCAAATGTGAATTTTTCTATTTACCAGGGGACTCAAGAATTCTGACTTTCAATAAAGTTCATTACTAAGACCTCCCTAGACACAAGATATGTCTTAAAGCAGCTGCTGCTTTATCCTCCTGCTCATGTTGTCCTGACTGCAGAAGCTGAGGGTGTTCTCTGACTTTACACACAGTGTGTCTTGGGCTGTGAAGATGAGATCACTCTAACACCCATAGGCTAGAAGTAATCTCTGTTCTATTGATCAGGGAGAAAGAGGCTATATAATTTAAAAGAAAATTTCACAAATGACAATTTGAAAGCTCAGTCATGGACTTGCTGTGTTTAATCTAAAGAAGACAGGAGAAAGTGCACTGATGTTATATGGTCAGGTATTAGCATGTTGATATGTTTATTAACCTGATGTTCTCAAATCCCAAATACTTATTATATATATTGACTTCCAAGATATTTCCAAAGGGATCCCAAAAGGGATATTAAGAAGCAAGATAACACAGGACATTTGGAAAGCCTGGAAAAATTCCAACAACCACTCAGCCTCAGCTGAAAGGAGAATGGAAGCATACTGAGGTCTTGTAGGTGTCAGTCTTCTGCAGATCCTTGAAATCAAAATATCAGGCATAAGCAAAACATTCATAGCAGAGAAATCAAGGATTCTGTTGTTTTCCAGCAAAGAGCAGGCACCTCTTCCCCTCCAAGCAGCACACTGTTGAATCCTTTGCAGGCTGACTGCGTTTTCCTGGCCCCTGTGAGCGCTGCATGCAGAATGTTAATAACTGTGTTCACGTTGAGCCCTGCCCTGACACTAACACTGAGAATCCAAGCTACAAGCTAAGTAGCTCCAGGTACTTGCCACAGCCTAACTATGTGTGATAGCCATCTGATGTCAGCAGTACTGTTTACTCCCATTGTGATATTTGTCATTTATTCCTTGCCACTGAAATGCAGTAAGCCATTTCAGGCCCTACACACCACTAAGGAAGGTTTACCCAGCAGAAAGGGGAAGTGAAAAACAGACCTGACCAGCTATAAAAAGAAAGCTAAATTACTTGTTTGATCAACCACTCTTTATAACCTTTTACATTTTCCCCCATAATTTCCAATTAGTTATGACTGTGAAAAACCCTATCACGTGTGCCACTCACTTGAGAACAGGTGAGTGCTGAAATGACATCACACGTGGCATCAAGTGTCACCTTTCAAAAGGATCAATCTCTGTGGCTCCCAGCACTTTAATGCCAGCTGTTAATTCTCAGCAATGGCTGGTACAATGTGTTGATTAAAGTGTAATAGTTTAATCATCTCTCAGTGTTAGGAGTTCATGTAGTTTCACAGATCATGAAATGTGTCTGTTTAAGATATGGGCACATTATCTTCTCTTCTTTTTTTTGCATTTTTATCTCTTGTCTCTCTTACCTGTATTATGGTGCTCATTAGCATGATCATTCAGGGCACAGGGCTAGTGAAACATGATGTTTATTACAGGGGGAAAAAGAAGCATTTTCTTCTTGGGAATGCTTTTGCATTACAAGTCGAGGAGTGTAAACCCTCCTTATCACTTCCAAACACTGCACCCAATTAGTTGTTAGAGCTTGGTGCCATTGTGTAAAGGACAGCAGAGTGACAGTGTTTCTTAACTAAGTTACTAAGCAGTATGAAAACTGGGAAGGCATATTCCAAGTATGTTCTCTCCTCGGGGTTTGGGGTTTATTTTTGGCTTCATGAAAGAGCATTTAAGTAAATATAGTGGTGTCTCAGAAGAGCATAAGGGAAAGTAGTCAGGATCCCATCCTCCCCAGGTGTATTACCTCACTCCTCTGAAGCAGCAGAGCTTGCTGCAGACCTGGCTTGCCAAAGCACATCCTTCCTAACAGTTCACTTAAACTTTCTCCTATTCAATTTCCTATTTTTTTTTAGGCTACAAGTCATTGTTTCATCCCAGTCAGTAACTAAGTGCTACATGCTGCTCACTGACCCCTTACATCCCCAAAGGGAATGGGGAGGAGAATGAGACAAAACTCACAAGTTGAGATAAAGACAGTTTAATTGGATAACAAAGGAAGAGAATAATAATAACAACAACAATTATAATAAAGTCTAACATTAACATATTATTTAAAAATTATTTCTTTATTATGACAAGATAAATTATTACAATAATAATACCCCATAAATTCACATATAACAAGTGATGCAACAAATGCAATTGCTTGCTATCTGCAGAAAAAAACCCTAAACCTGATGCCCAGTCTGTTTCTGAGCAGTGATCCTACCTCCTGGCTATCCCCCCAGTTATACCTGAAGCATGACATTTTATCTTATGGAATATGCCTTTGGTCAGCTCTCCTGGCTGAGCTCTCCAAGTTTATTCTGTGTTGGCAGGACATGAGAACCTGAGAAGTCCTTGACTTAGACACTTAGACACTACACAACTAAACACATTGGTGTGTTGCCAACATTGTTCTCATACTAAATCCAAATCAGGATAATGAGGATAACCAGTTACTTATTTTTTTTTAGACAGAGGATAGAAACCAACTTCTTAGACAACATTAGAGAGGGAAAAAGCAAAGGATAAGAGGNCTTACTTATTTTTTTTAGACATAAAAATAAAAACCAACTTCCAAGAGGATAAAAACCAACTTCTTAGACAAAATTAGGGAAGGGAAAAAGCAAAGGATAAGAGGCTCTAAATAGTTGACAAAATAAACAGTTCCTCTCCTCAGGCAATTAGTACACAGGGACAGAGAGGGGCAGCAATGCTGTCCTCAGGGGGACAACAGTGGACAACTAATACCCAAAGCAGGAGGCATGTGAAGATGAATAACACATTGCCAAAAGAGCTCCCAGATGAATTATTAAAACCATTTTATTAAATAGAAAATCATCATCTTCGCCCCTCGCCTTTCATTTTTTACCTTCCAGAGGACCTTTCAATGCCTTTTCTGATGAATCTTAATCCATCACAGAAAATACTGTCAAAATATGGCTGTTCTATTTCATCATGGCCCCATGCCCCTCAGGGTGTCAATGTGAGGGTCACTCTGGCTCATTTAGAAAAGATCTATCATGTCTGCCCATAAAAGAGAAAATATTTTTTTCCTTTTTTTTGCATTAAAAAATGTTAAAAAAGCTAAAGCCAAACCCAAAAGACTTGCCAACAATGATGGGAATAGAGCATTCCTTCACCCTCTCCCATGAGCAACCTAAAATTATAACAACATTAAATATTGTGATTAACTCTGTCTTGAAGGAGGAGGCTGCTTCAGTCATCTGGATCATTGCATTACCATAGTCTGCTGAAGTGTAGACTACCCAAAAGGAGCATCTGGCAGGGTGAGAGCCAAACAGTGGGATAAGTGAATGTACTGCAGGAACAAGCTGAAAGGAAAAAAATGGATTGCAAAGGGTGGGAGGACAGCAGCAGGCAGGAAAGCATTCTGTTATATGGCAGTAAGGAAGGAAAAGAATAAAAACATGCATTCAAGCATGCTACTCATTTTCTCATTTTTTTCCCCTGGCAATTAGAGGTCTTTCATTTGGAAGCTTATTTAGGTTCAAAACTTGTAAATTATCCTACTTATGAAAACAGACTTGGTGATTAATAAAATTCTGTTAATAAGTTTCCAGCTACCAGAAAGATCCACAAAGCTTGGGAAGTTCACAAGAGCAGTGATCCTATGATTTAAGAAGTCTTTTTTACCAATTTGGAGATGGGGGGCATGAGGCAAAAAAAGAAGCTGTGGTAAACATATGTGAAGTGTCAAGTACTGTAAAATGCTTTGAAAGGCTCAATTTCAATTGAAAATACTTTCGAAAGTCTGGCCTGTCTCAGGTGAAATAACATGTCTAAAGGAGAGCTGGCCTGTAAAATTCTATTTACTTGCATGTCTTAAATATTGGAATATACTCCTTTTGAGACAGTTTGCTGTCTTCTCCAAATGAATGAATATACATAGATCTTTAAACACATATTTATTTTCAGATCCTAGATTTGATGGTAGGAAACTCTGGTTTTTATTTAAGCTTTATAGTCTCCAGGTTAAGTAATAATTTCAATGCTTGTATTTCCTTTTAATATCAATTTAATGAATATATAGTATATATAATGAATATATAAATACTGACTTTTCCTGGTTTTCCTCTAATCCTACCACTAAAACTGCAGCTACCTCTCCACTTTGAAAGAGTTAAAATATTAAATTCAAAAAATTCAAGTATGAGAAAATTAATTCAAGAAAAAAAACAATTTAGAAGGGTTAATTTTTGCTGCACCAGTAGCCATAACCACGTAATTAAAGCCTATTAATATTTTTTTCCAGATGAATTCAAGTTATTTATGAAAAGGCTGCCCATCAATTATTTCCTGAACACATCTACTGTAATGCACTTGTGGACAATGGATTCTAATTTTCAGCGCCGCTACGAGCAACTAGAGAACAGCATGAGGCAGCTCTTCCTCAAGGCACAGAAAACTGTTCACAAGCTCTTTGGCCTTAGCAAGAGGTGCCACAAACAACCGCTCATCCGCATGCCAAGGCAGAGGTAAGAAAGTCTACAAGTAACCTGAGAAACTCAGACTTCTGCCTTGACACTAAAATCTCCTTGAGGGCAGAGATGTGGGAATGTGTGCAGCATATTGTACATGCACAGTCTTTGCATGTGTAGGAGATGAACAGTTCTGGCTTTCTATATTGCTCTGTTCATTTTTTTCCTAAATACGACGGGAAAGGTCAAAACAGAACCTGATTTGTAGGGGACGGTGTCTTCTGTGAGGTAGCTTCATAATGACATGAGTGTACAGCTACATCCCATTTGGTTTGCCTCTACTTCACAGATCTGTGTTATCAGTGGAACCTGGCCAAGTGTGACAGTGCCAGATAATTGTATACTGAATTCTGAATACCTATTCTGAAGTGAGCACAGCTATTTTAAGAACTTTCCAGGTCATTATACAGTATATACTACATACTATTGATTTCTTGTCTCATTTGTCAGATATGGATTAGGTTTGAAAGGATGCTGAAGAAAGAAAATAGCAATGGTTTAGTCCTCCCAGAGACAGAGAGATCCTGAAAGCTAGCTTGTCATATCTGTATTAACATAAAGGGGCTATAGTTTATTGCTGCTTGAAAATGGCTTTATTGAAATTAGGAGAATGACACCAGAGCGAATCTGAAATGAACGAGCTTCTAAGGACATAATGCTCTGAGCATAAGCACTGTGGGCCTAGTCCACTGACTCCTGCACTTGGCATGTTAACTCAGTTTTAAAGGAGTCTAGTTCAGTGTTCCAGAGCTGCCAGGGGTACTTTGCTCCCCTCTGCTTCCAGCTCTCCCATGCCACACCAAGGGTCCGTCAGTTCCTCCTAGCCTTTTGGTAGCTAACCCTTCCTTTGGCTGCTGACCCCTTTGCCTTAGCTAACCCTTCCACTTTTCATTTCAGAAGAACACTTTTCTACATATTGTGCTTTGCTTTGTGATCTGTTGTTTGAAACGAAACCATGCTGTTTACATGTGGAATCATTCCATGATTAGAAAACATCCCACTAAGAAAAGTTCTATAGTCACTACATTAGTTCGATGTAATCTCCCGTGATTTTGAAGTGTGACCTGAGTGAGCATTCTGACACAGAGAGGATTCAACACAAAAGACCTCAGCAGCAAAGTAGCATTTTTTAAAAGACAGGAAATAGAATCCAACCTCACCTTTTTTAACCCCTACCAATTTAAAATTATCTGGTCTCCAATAATAACCACTATAGGGTGTTTGGTCAAAGATCGGTTGAAATGGTTGATCAAAACACACTGGGTTTTTAAAATTATATATNCAGAACTTGTGAGCTCAAAGTTTATTTGTTAATAACAAATTTTACTAGAAATTAGTTTGGCCCATTTTACAGGTAATTGCACTAAACTTTCATAACAGTTGACTTTGCAATGCAGCTCTAACTTAGGAATATCATAACTTACTTTTCAGATGTCCCTTTTTAGTGACTGCCTTTAAAATTTTTTTTCTAGTTGGTACAGAGGGAGATTGGACATGTGATGACATAATGATGATCAATAGATAG
The DNA here is from genome assembly GCA_013399135.1 of Heliornis fulica. Lineage (NCBI taxonomy): Eukaryota > Metazoa > Chordata > Aves > Gruiformes > Heliornithidae > Heliornis > Heliornis fulica. The sequence continues at coordinate 26,148 of VXBZ01001939.1, forward strand.
TTCACAGATCAGTGCTAAAGGCAGGTTTGGGAATACTTAGCCAGTGGGATGCATTTGCTAAAAGAGCATTTTCAAAGTCTGGATTCCATCTGACTATCTGGGAAAATTGCCTTCTGGCATCAAGGCTTTTATGGCTGATAAGAAGAGCTTTAAACTGAGAAGTGAGGGGAAACGGTCAAAAGAAACTGGTTTAATGTCCAAACCTTGCTAAAAAAAATAACCTGATGCACCAAAATACAGGAGTGGATAAAGGAATATCAGTTTGAAAAGTCCAGTAGTGAGGAGAAAGAACACATGGGCATTGATAGAATAGGATTCAGGACCTCCTTGTGCTGAGAGAATGTCTAATCCAAATGAGGCATCGAGTTTTTCAGTACACAGCTGCTAACAGGTAGGCAACAAAATGTGTAGTGGGTTATGCAATGGAGAAACAGGAGTTAGTGCTCAGGCTATAAAAAAGATAATTCAGCAGAAAGTGTAATAGCAGAACCAAACCCAGGTATTAAAATTCCCTGTGTTTAACAGAAGACATGAATAAAGGCAAAACCCACATTTTAATGTGCCAATGATAATTATCGGCTCCAAGAAACAAGAAGAGGGAATTGGAACAAAATCTAATCCTTTCCAAAGACTTTCCTTCAGATTAGTGTTCAGGCTCTGCTATTGATAGTTAAGGCTGAACTTCATTATGGAAAGCAAACTTAGATACTTAATGGAGATATAAGTAGTGTTTTAAATTGCATTTTGTGAGCACTGCCTTTCAGGATACAGGCTGAAGAGCTAATCCTTCACTTTTTAATAAAGGTCATGATGCTGGCACCAAGTAAAATAAAGTAACTGTGCTAATGTTTAATTTTACAATGTACTTCACAAGTCACTAGAATATATATACATACACAAGGATTTTTAGAGGAATGTGTCACAAATGACAGCTGGTCTTGTCTGTCATGAAGCTGGGAGGTATGTCCTAAAAGTTTAATGTAATTCATGAAAACTTTCTAGGAGACTGAGTTTTATAGGGATTTATCTGTGTAGTCTGCCAGAAATCGTTTGGTCACACTTGGAGAGCTCCTGCATACGGTCAAGGTTATAATTCATTACTGAAAATACCCGTCTCCTTTCCCAGCCTAAAAATTTTGCTATTGAACATGAAACAAATTGTTGCTTGATTGTTTTTAAATAGGATTCTATTAATCAGTTGGACAGAATTGCTTGCAACTTTTTTCCATAATTCCTGTAAAAACAAGCCACTTATTACAAGACACTTATTAGTCATAAGACTAAATTACATTAAATTTTAATTTTCTAATCCTTGAAGCAAAATACTATTTGATTCTCTCCTAGTGTAATTTTTCATATGAAATAGAGTCAATTAACTTGCAAGTTAAAGAGACTAGGTTCCTGTGTTTCCCTTTTAAACACAGTTTATATTCTTCAGCTGGAATAATGTATTAATAGTTTTCTCTCAGTCTGTGCTAGAGATTAGAACAATGTCTTATTTACTGCAGCACTTCGGTATACACTGAGGGTGGGAAGGGTATTACTATTTTTATTTTACTCTGTTCACTGCAAATCTTTTCAAGTTCCAGATGTTCTTCCCAGATTTTAAGCTGTCTTTCATTAAGGTAAAAAAGGACCATTGTTTCTTTTCCTGAAAGTTGAATCATGCCAAGATACATCAAAAGTCTGTAGATTCCTATTAGAAACCATTATGGTTCTGCTGAATGTAACTTTTTAAAATTCACCTGAATTAATCAATACACTTTCTGTAATCAGTGCACTGATTGTCTGAGATCAAAGAAAAATACCAACTGAAAATTCAAAGCCAACAAGGAGCACAGCAATTGCTATGTAGATAATCTTCTCCCATGTTGTATATAGGCTTCGAATGAGAACACGTTCAATTTCAAGAGACAAAAAAAAACCCCAATATTAAAAATAACACACTCTTTAGAAGAAACCTGATGTTCAGTGGAATAATGCTACCAGGTGAACTACTGCCTCCATGAATTTGAGGCTCTGCTGCTTCAAAAAGCTCAAGTTATTACCACAAATACGTTCTTACTGTATTGACACAGCCTTAAAACCTTGTGGTATGCTGTGCTCCGTCACACCATTTGCTCAGCAAGACCCCCCAACATGCAGGAATTGTTCTGGTAGATGGCCAGCTCCACAGATATGTAGCATCTGTAGCTGGTGCAGTGTTTATGTGGGAAGGCTGATGAAACACCTTGAGTGGCACAACACATTTTGCTTTCCAGGAGTCAAGATGAGGTGTGCAGCCATATGCCTACCCTGAGCTCACCGTGCACATTTCTGTGGTAGGGCCATGAGGTGCTAGGAACAGTAGTTAATTTTGGAAGCAGTTTGCCTATGGGTGTTTGTGGTCTAGCACATCTACTCTGAGAAAAGGACTGAAATAGTTGTTAAGTTAGTCCAAGCTCTCAATTTCAGCAGCATCTTTCTGAAATGAGATGAGAAAGTGACTCCTGTTAGAGGCAGCGAAGGGCAGGCTTCTCCACAGCTTCATCTGAGCGTTGTGACACACTGAAAGACAAGATCTGCCCATGGATAACCTCATGTTAATGTCACCTTAGATTGAATCTCCTCATTTTCTAGGGACAAAATACAGGGAGGGAATAAAGTAATGCCAGTTTCACTCAGTAGGGATGTCCACATAGGGTGGTGCTGCAGCTGAGGTAGGGCAGCAGTAAGGGGTAAAGCAGCAAGCACATTGTGATCATTCATTTGTCACTGTGCAATGGGGAGGGGAAAATAGTTTTGTTTCTGTTTTGGTTAACACAACAGTAAGATTTCTTTCCCAATATAATGACTGTAGGCTCTGAAGCTGACAATTACCTGATCCAACCCATGAGTCGCTGTTAGTTAAACACTTCAGGTGAACCAGAGCTGAGGGTAAGCAGCCACCCAAGTCAAGGAACCCAATTCAGAAAACCAGAATGTCTGTGCTTAAGAACAATAAAAAAAATAGAAACTGTCTTGGCAGAGGAGAATCTTCACCATCCCAGATACTTTTTCAATAAGTATGTCAAAGGTTTCCTGTGATTTGATGTAATATCCAAACACTGCTGAAAGACATGAAACCAGGGAAAAGCTTTAATATCTTCCTTCAGAAGTGTCAGTTTAGCACTTGATTTCATTCTTTTCTGTGTCACCCAAATTAGTTGCTTGGTGAATGTTACCCATTTGAGTGAATGCAATGGTTACAGTATGTTACTGTATGTGCAGACCCTATTTGTATGCAGTTTAAATCACTTTGTGATGAAAAAAGCATCACTTGAGGCCAAATTTAACCAACACAATGTGTGATTAAATAAAGACATAAAAAAAAAAGAAAAAAGGATAAATGTAATGTAAATAAAACAATAAGGCAGTTGAAAAAATTACATCTTCCTTGGCAGAATAACAATCTGGAAATTTGCTGCAACAAGCTGAAACTGAAGATTATGAGCCACTCAAGAAAATAAGAATTTTAATTTTAAAAGACATGGCAACAACCCTTGAACTCCAAAGCACTTAATCTTGAATTAAATGTCAACATTTAAACTTTTGAAATGCCTGGATGCTTAATATTGCCTTTTTTATTTTTTTTTTATTTAAGAAACATATTCTGAAGCTAATGTAGCCTTAAAAAGAGTTCATTACCGGAGGCACTGAATAGCTTCATCAAACAGAAGAGCTGCAGAAAGAATTCTGGTTTTCAAAGTCAGAATTTGTTCTGGAATTTCCCACAAAAAGCAGCTATAAAAGGAGGAAGAGACATGAATTTGCATTTTCTCATTTTTCTTTTCCTTTTGAATTTCACAGAGCAAAAATTTCACATGCCCTAGAAGCACGACAGGGCCTGAATACTGTAAAAACACCTCAGAAAAGGGAATTGTGTTTCAGCTTTTTAGTCTGTATGCAGGAAAAGAAAGTTTAGATACCTGACATTTTTTTATAGTATCTGCAACCCAGTCCACCACACACAAAAAAATAGTATAGGTTGATCCCATGCCCTCAGGATGCCACACAGGATTAACTCCTTACACCTCAAAGTTGGTTATCAGCTAGTTTAGATAGCTTCAAAACAATTGATTCACAGAGCAACTGGGGAGCGAGCCTGGCACCAAGGAAGCCACAGAGTTCAAGGTGTGGCAGTTCCACAAGTAGATTATTGCAGTTCCACGTGGCACAGGGATTTTTCTTTCCAAAACCCTTTTGTGGCATTAGATGTAAGTGAAAAAGTGTAATTCTGCCTCACTTAGCAGAGTGCTAAAAGGAAGGTGAGGAGTGAGTCTAGATGGAAGCATGTGATGAAGAACAGCCTCTATGAGTATGTAATGAAGTGCTGCAGCACAAGAAAACAAATCTCCTTGAGAGAAAAAGTATTACAAGGACAGAGGCGAAGAGAAGCCTGTCCCTAGGTGCACACAGCTGTTAAAACAGGTGTGAGAACACACAAACACACAGGTTTATCTTAGCATGTCAGTGCTATCAGCCCTGTTATTCACAGGCCTGCATGTAATATTTTTATGTCTGTCACGTTAGTTTTAAATAACTCTAATCCCCAATCCAATTAAAGGTATCACCTCAAAATGGATCATTTTATTTCCTTTGAGAAAAGATGAAGACTTATTATTCAGTTTATTAAAGCAACTGCTGCCAAACTGACCTTCATTTTATCTCACATACTTTCATCTTATCACCTCCCGTTCCTATGGCATGCCACTTTCAGATGTGCACCTGGTGTGTTAGATCAAATCAAAGTTTGCACTGGAGAGACATTCCTTTACACTGAAACTTGCAAATCCATTTTTAACTCCCACGTGCAGTATCTTAATTGAAGCAGATCAAACAGTTTTCTGGTATTTTTAATGATATAGAATGATGTGCAGTCTAAGCACATTTTTTGTTGTTTGTTCTTGGAAGGATATTTGTTTAGAAACCTCTCTCCAATACACCGCAAGTGTATTATAGTGCATTATATGTATGGTGTATGTATTATATGTAGCTGTTATAAAACCAGGCAGAGTATTGGGCTACATCAAAAGAAACGTGGCCAGCAGGTCGAGGGAGGGGATTCTCCCCCTCTACTCTGCCCTCGAGAGACCTCACCTGGAGTACTGTGTCCAGTGCTGGAACCCCCAACATAAGAAGGACATGGACCAGTTGGAGAGGGTCCAGAGGANAGGGGTGATGGTTTCAAAATAGAGGGAGGGAGATTTAGATTGGATATTAGAAAAAAGTTCTTTGCTGTGAGAGTGGTGGAGCACTGGAACAGGTTACCCAGGGAGGTGGTGGATGCCCCTGGATCCCTGGAGACGTTCAAGGCCAGGTTGGATGAGGCCCTGAGCAACCTGATCTAGTTGGGGGTGTCCCTGCTTCTTGCAGGGGGTTGCACTGGATGACCTCTGGGAGTCCCTTCCAACTCTAATCATTCTGTGATTCTATGATCCTCTCTAGATAGCACCCCCTGCCTTCAAGCATCATGATACGCTACTAATGCTACCAGAGCTCAGGCAAGGTCCGTAGTGTGACACTGGGATCTTGGAGCACCCTGAGCTGCAGGATATCCCTGAAAGCAGAAAGTTGCACTATCTTCCAATTTTATAATAAGAAAATATTGTAACATTGCTTTATCTGACCCAGAGGAGTATAAACTGTACTATAGGATCACATCTTTTATCATCTATGAGTAACCAAGAAAGAAAGGAGGAAAAAAAAATAGAGAGATAGCCCGTCTCCAGCATCAGCTTTCCTCTGTGGAGCCACCCAAGTCCCTGTGGCTGTGCCAGCCATAGCACCACGGGGCTGACAATAAGGTGACACTATCACATTTCCCTCACCCTCTTCCTCCTCCCGCGGCTCTGTGGAGTGATCCGCGGCCGCCCGCTGTGTGTCTGTATGGCACATGTCACAGTGGGGCCCCAGCCTCAGCTCAGGCTGGGTGAACTGTGCCAAGAGAAGGGCTTTTCTGCTCTCTGCTAGCTCAAGTGAGAATGTGTCTCCTCTGAGGGCAGGGGGTGTGAATGCAAAGCACCAGAAAGCTGTGACGGGAGTGCAGAGAAAAGGGAAGCTGAAGGTTGGACTTGGGGGGGATGGGGGGATATTGCTGTACATATCCCTATTTCAGGCAAACCTTTCATCCCTCTGATGCCTCACTTTGACAAAGAGGTCTCTGCTTGTCAGGTTGTGTCTGTCAGCACTCCGAAAACAAGGTTTTCAGGCTCTGAATCAGATAAAATTCTCAATTAAACAAGTCAGAGAACCATGAGATATGCATTGACACAGAAATGGACACATACAAGCAACCATCATATATTAAGTCATATGCAGTTTAGTCTGTTAACTCAGAAGGCAAGATACAAGCTTTTCAGGCAGGACATCAAATGCCAGGCTTAACCTTCAGCATTATGCCTCAGTCATCTTATCTAGAGACATAATAACTTTGTATTTAGATAAATTTCAAGATGGCATAGTTTCAGTCCTTCATTCAGATGGTGAATTTTCAAGCCTTTGATTTTTAAGAATGCTTAGAATGTACTGTGACCCTGCATCTGAATTGTTCATATCATCTTGTGTCTGCTCTTTCATTCCTTTTTTTTTTAAAGAAATCCTCTGCTCCCAACGTGCCAAATGTGTTGTGCCTTAAGTGCTTCCAAATGACATAGTTGTAGGAACAATTTTCCTACCTGGCCAGTATGTACCTGTATGGTCATGAGAAGATATATTCAGAGTTTGATATGGTGCTTCATTATTCTTCCATTTGCAACACAAAGATAGAAAGAAATAACTATTGGCTTCCAGGTCATTCTCAGTTAGTCATTCTTACTTATGGTCTTTTACGCTTTCTATAAACCAAAAATACATTCATTTTTGGTGTAATATGTTCTTTATATTTTCTTCTGTGCTCTTGATTGGAGCAAAATAGCTGATAGAAAAGAATAAGGTGTGTATGGAAGGGTAAATGGTAAGGAGACATCTAATTTTTCTCAAACTGAACTTCTAGATAAGAATTTGGCTTCTGCATAATTGCTATGGGTACTTCCAAGGGTAATTTATGGACAGAAACAATAGGGAAAAAAGCCTCTTTTTTAAACATTAAAAATTAAAACTGTCCAATTACGAATTCAGTGTTATGCGTGTAGTTACACGCAGATCCGTAAAGACAACGTATGGGTCACTTCTTTCAAACACCAAGGAGCAAACTCAACCTCTTTCCTGACAGAAACGATGTGACATGAGCAGGAAAGTGTCTTCTCCCCCTCTCCTTGCCTCTCTCCCTTCCTGCCTTCCCTACTTTCTGAATGAATTTAACACTTCAGAGTGGTGCCAGGCAGACAGCTCAGAAGCGTGCAGGCCTCTGATGTGCTCCCAGAGAGACAGGATCGGTAGCAGGCCCAGGCTTGTGCTGTCTTGCCAACATGTCTCGACTTCCACCAGGAGGGATCAGAACTGGAGGGTGTGAAAGCAAGTCTGTGATAAATAATAAACTCTGTAGTGTTCTATTCCTCGGCTTTTCGGCTGAGAGCGTCAGCAAGGGCGCCGGTCGTGGTGGTGACGTGCGCTGTGTGGACAGATGTCACCCAGGGAAAAGCTTTATTGTTGAGGTGTTCACCTCATATTTTGTGCTGTCAGAACATTTACATTCTTGACAGATTTCTTATGAACCTAATGTAGCAAAAGGGATGCGCTCAGAGACGCCGGCTGACACGAGCTAACTCCAGAGTTTTCACTTCAGCTTATGTCTTGTCTGTGGCCATATCCAGCGAGGTAGATAACCTTGGTCCAGATATGACTTTATGTATCTTGATGTGTTTTGTACCTCAAAAGATGCTCTGAGCATTTAATAAGCAGCAGATTACCATTTCTGACTCTGGGTAATACAGGAGTTAGAGAAATTTCAAGTGCGTTCGACTACCCTTATTCAGGTTGACCAAGTTGCTTTCAGACTACTTAGCAGGAGTAGAAAATAGAAGAGTGACAGAAGGTGCCCATTAGAAACGTTAATTTTCAGTGCAATCATTAACTGCCATGGGTGTTTATAGTCTGTGAAGAACTCATTATCTTGTTGATGTGCAAACTGAAGTCATAGCTCTGGAAAGTTAAAAAAATTACAGAGACTTTCCATAAGATGTTATTGTACACAGGGCATAGTCCTACACTTGTGCAATCTTCCCCCAGATATTTCTATAATTTTGGAAAAGTGTCATAAATATACAAGAGAATGAATACAAAGCACTGTGTTATCATTAATATTCTTAAGAAAAATCAATTTTAAAGACCTTTTTTTTGCAGGAAACAGAAATCTTCAGGCTGAAATAAAGCAAATGAAGTTTTATGTCGTCAGCAGGCAAAGGAGACCAGGGCCTTAAACCAACATCTGAAAAAACAGCAAAATTTCCTTTCTATCAAGTTTTCTTTCTCCACATTCACACTTTGACCTGTATTTTGGGGTAAACCAGTTGCAAAACAGCAAATGACAAAGTCAAATAACCAAGACTTCTGTGTGATCTATTCACGTGGCTGGAGGTATAGAGCTGATTCAGAACATATAATCTCTTTACCCATCTAGACCATGCTTTTTTTTTGAACCCAAGCCTTAAATTAAAGAGATACCATCGGTGATATAGTTTAAAACTGATGACCACAGAACATTAATAAAACCCCTCAAGTAGCAGATGATACAGCACATCTGTAGGAGACATTAATTCCAGTTAATTTGTCAGGAAATTAACCCACTCATGGTATTATCGTTTTTCTAGAAAACCATATATGGAACAGATGATAAGTATAAAATAAAGGACTTCTGTACTGCAAGGAGGAGGAGTAATAAAAATTATTGGCAGTCCAGGCAGAAGGTGACACTTGGTAATTTTCTAAGATAGTTCTATTATACTATCTTTAATGGCTAACAGCTCTCAATTATCAAGTTATTAAATAAGAAGACCCAAATTAAACTAAAATCACCTCTAAATTCCACCCAGCATCACCTTCTCTTTTGTTACTTCTCAATACTAGAGGAAAGGATTTGTTTGAAGCTCAAGAAATGTCTGCAGTCAAGCTCCTTTCCACATTGTAGAGCTGGTGTTACATCTACCACAAAATTTTACTCCAGAATTTAGTTCAAAAAAGAAAGGGAAAAAAAACCCCAAACAAACAAAAGGGTTTTCTTGTATTTTTTTATTTTCCTTTGATTATCTGGCTTTTTGGACATTCAGATTCTTGAATAAATATTTCCTGTTCTACACACATGACAGGAATGACTTCAGTATGCATTCAAACCTCTCCTCATTACATAAAACTGCATCAAATGTCAGGGGTTTTTTTGCATCAGTTAAAATTAATGTATTGAAAACCAAATTTTGAAAGAAATCAGGTTTTCAAAATGCATACCTGTCTGAAAAACAGCAGAACCTGGAATTTATCTGAACACTGCTTAAACTGTGTTCATTATAGCTCCTAAATGTCTCCCTCGTTGTTTTAAACAGCACCATTTCCAACAGAATAATCTGAAATCACGATCTTTACCTTGAACTTCTGTTAGGTTTTGGGTTTTTTTTGTTTTCAATCTTCCAATTTTAAGAAACTTCTGGCTGACAGTTTAAAAGACATCCTAAAAAAAATAAATCTTCAGTTGACCTTAGAAGAACTCAAAGGCATTATGCCCTTGAAACTATACATACGTAATTCCACTCATTTTGGGACAAATTTGCTTTAATTTTGGTGAAAAAAAAATGGAAACAATAACTGATGATTTTTTTAATGTAAGTTGAAAGCTTACCATCTGTGTAGATTGCTTCATCAGTGTATTATCCGTAGAAAGCACTACTGGTTTAGATAACTCCTGGAGTGATGGCTAAGATACAGTATAAATATAAATGAGGTAGTTGGCAAATATGTCCAAGATGAGAGCAAGGTACCATAAAACGGAGAGCTAAGCTGCTGACTCTGTTGTCCCTAATGTTTCTCTACAAAACTTCAGTTAAATAAACTCAGAGTAGAGACCAATGTAGCAAATCCCAAGACAGCATGCAGACTTTCTGTTTCATCAATTTAGCCCTCAATACATTGCAAAACACTTGAGTAGCATTTTCTATCTTGCTGAGTCCAGTCCACAGTTTAATGAATCTTGCCGCTGGTATGAGGTTGTTCAACACTAAGTGATTTTTTTTTTTATTTCTTCTGCTGACCATCTGCTGCATGTGTAGCCTACTTATCTATGTATTTCTACATCTGGATATAATGCCAACTGTCTTGGAGAGGAAACATTTTACTCGTGGACCAAGAGATGAGCAAAAGTTCATAAAAGCAGAATCCTCATCTTTGAATGAAGTAGGGAAACAGGTTTCCATCCATGAATATTTAAAAGGAAGTCTATACAGAATATCTGCATCTGTGCTTCTAAGTGTTGCTGCAACTTGAAGTTGGACTAACTTCAAAGATAAAAATAGACCCTCTGTCTGTGAAAGGCAGAATTCCTCTGTACTGAATAGAGAGTAGTGTACTGGCATAGAGGAGTGAAGCTTTATAAAGAGGTTTTCTCCAGGAGACACCTGTGAATCTTGGCAGATAATGATTCCAGAGTCTGTTTCTTCTTTTGGCTGAATGGCCGAGAGTCGTCTGGTTATAGAGCTCTATAGACAAGTTCGGATGAATGGTGCCATGCAGTTGTGAAACTGATGATAATGCAAGTCTCACAGTCTGTGGGATCACACAACCTGCAAATGCATTCTACAAAACCCCTCTTTTACTCTAGTTCACCTTTGAAGTTTGGGATGCCCTTTGCATCCTTTGTGGGAAGGTGATAGCGAAGCGGGACCAACATTCCCTGTGTGTAAAATTCACATAAATATTATGTAAATCCCAGTTTAAATGTCCAGTCTTGATATTGAACATAAGTAGAAAAATCTTGCAGTATTTGGAGATCATAATCTCTAATCACTGGCATAAAATATATAGCTCTATACACACCGAGTCATATTCATAAAAACTTCATGAATAAACTTAAGGAGAACACTTGCAGAACTCTCTCTTCAACAAAACTGTGCAACTCTCCTTCAAAAATATCAAGCAGAAATTCGCTGTACATACAAGTTAAAATGAGCTGAATTTTACCTCTTTAAAAAAAAATAATTATTTAAATCCACCCCCAGGAATTTTATAAAAGTGTCCTGATTTGTGCATTCTGCTTTTTCACCCTGCTAAGCTTTGTTTTAGGAGGGTACATCACAGGTTAATCCCTCTGAGTCATAGCACTTTCCAGGCTTTGGAAGAAAAACTGTATTTCACAACGTTTCCTTGGTTCTGATCTATGGTGTTGCCTTGATGATTAAGTAGAAAATTGGGGTTTCACTCTATCAGATAAAGAGTAGTAACTCATTACAGTAGTTTCCTCTTTTCCTGACATTACATATTCCTTTTTAGCTCTGACTCAATTGCTTGATCACAATTCAAATCCAACACCACATCAATGCTTCAGTAAAGAAATGAGCAGTGCTGAGTATTTACTTGTTTGCAGTCTTACACCTGCAAGCTCCCTCAGACCTAAACATAATTTAAATTTATTTATTAGCAGCATTAGACCAGCATGGATTCATTCCTTGGAACTCCAAATAATCCAATCCCCCCCCCTCTCCCCACAATGACAGAAGTAAAATGCTTACTGTTATTTACTACCAGTATCCTCATGGTAAAATACAGATGTTAAATCAATTTTGATAGTCTTTAAAGAATCAGAATCATTGAATTTTTATTTTATTTTTCTTTTACAGGTGGTTAACCCTTTCTCTTCAGGCCTGGAAGCTGGTATACCTCCGAGGTTTCATTTGCACAGATTTCTAGGCTGTTCTGCATATGTTGTTGACATCAGAAGGTGCTGAATTAACATTTCCACTGGAGGATAGGAAAAGATTGAGTGCTTAATTTCTTGAGAAGATAGCTTTTAAAATGCAGTTAAGGTGTGCAACTGCCAGTATGAAGGCACCCGAATAGCGGTACCACTTTGCATACTTCCAGGCTGTAAAGTAAAACTGAGTATGATTAATGGGATGGCTTTACACATAACAGCACAGCTGGGGATTATGTTATTTTATATTCACCTTCCAAACTCTCATAAAAGTAGATTATTGTAGCATAGCACTCCTGAATAGTTACATGATGATTGGAGCCTTAACAGCTCCCACGTTCTTACAAAAGGAAATCTACTGCATAGCAACAGTCTTCCTCTGCGGCGCTCGCCGCCCGAGGAGGGCGACGAATAGAAAGCATTGGAAGGATGTTTAGGGGACATGAGAGTCATTATACAAGTATTAGAAGAGCTGTAAATATTTGGTTGAGCATGGGAATGCATGGACAGAGTATTTGCTGGATGTCAGTGGCCTGTATGGACTGAGGAGAGGTCCTCGGGTCCTTCAGTGCCATGTCTGAGTCTGAAGAGGTGTCCCAGTAGAGACGTCTGTGGTACTGGTGGCAGCATCTGTGGTAGGACCTGAGCTCTTGGATAAGCTGAGCAGCATTAGGGAGGTGATAGTCCACTAACAACTCTGAATAAAAGACTCTTTGATGTGTAGTTGTTATTGACCACTAATTACAAGACAAGAGTTGGCAACCATCTGCTTAAACTCAGCTGGAGCTGGAGTCACAGCCACGTGTCTTGTGCCCTCTCAGCTCACCCAGTGGGCTGCTGGCGTCAGCTGGAGGGTACCCACTGATCTCATGATCCACAGCAGTGACTGTCCAAATTACAATATTTTTAATAACAATTGCTATCTTCCTTGATTAATAGTCCTTCCTTTTCAAAGATGCTGTTACTGACAGCCAGTTGAATCACAAGAAGAAGAAATTCTTATTTCTCAGGTTCTCTTCCTTTCCTTTTTTCTGTTGTTTGTAAGATGATATAAGCTTAATATTAATGAAATATTAACACTTAATTTTCATTAATTCTATTGGTATCCATAGTGAAAAAGATTCAGTTTGATTCATATTGAATTATAGAATCATTTTCTCTCATTCTGGACGGTATCAAACAGATACAGGTACAAATAAAATTAACAATAAATAAATGAAAGTTTAGGATTTTATGTCTTCTTCCTCTTTTAATATGAGTAATACTAATTAAATGTGCATTCCTAAACTCTGTGTTCTTCAGCACACATGTTGAAGAGCAAACAAGCTATTCACATAGGGTCAGATACTACTTTCCTGTAATAATCTTTAATTTGTCACAGATACATTTAGCTTTCAGGAACTGAATAAGAGAAATGTTAAATGTATTTAAAAACCTGTCATTTTCTATAGAAAATTACTTTATTCAGCCAGTTATTTGTAAGCATTACAATGCTTACCTCACTTTGGGAGGTAATGATTGCACACTTAAACTAAATGCTGAAGACTGTTAATGCTTTCTGTGCATCACTGCAGCTTCACTTTCACATTCCTCGGTTTCTTACAAGGATATATCGTGCCAGGGGAAACTTAAGTTGAATAGGAAATACTGTAGCAGGTCAGAAGGCAATTAATAATAATAGGTAACATATCACTTCACCTGTCAGCCAGTAGGAACAATGCAATTATAATAAGCTAAGCAACACCATCTTCATGATAAGCAATGTAAACACACATTAAAAATCTCTGTTCTGTCATTCAAAAATAGTCTTGCACTTTATGCTTTTAAAAATATGGCTAAATAATAGTTTTCATTTCAACTCTTCAAATGCTGACATGCTGCTTCAGAGAAGCATCTTTGACTCCAAACCAAGGGTATCCTTAAAGAGTAAGTGCCCTTGTACCTCTGCTTCGCACACGCAGTGTAGCTGTGAGTTTGACTGTCACTTCTCTTTGGCACCCTGTGATAAATAGATGTGCCCAGTGCTGGTGGGTGTCAGGATAAACCAAATGTTGCCTACACTGTATTGCAGAACAAGCAGGCTATTAACATGAGCAATGAGTAGTTTTTCCTGTGGTCATTTTTCATGTGTCATCAACACGTTAACCTGGGAGAGAGGTGATATATCTTAATGACTTCAGAGAGACGGGTTTCGGCTTCTGACTGACTTCAGTGTTCACAGAAGAACTGTTAAAACTGTGACTTGTACAAAGAGGAAATTTAAAATACACCAAGCATCTGCAAGACTGTAACCAGTTGGGTTATTTTTAAATAAAATCTTTTTTTTTCTTCAGGAATCTTAATTTTTAATTGCCTAGAAAAATAATAGCTAAATGAAATAGATCTGCACGTGCTGCTTTCTCAAATTTTCTGCTACTTCGTCAAATTTTGTGGAACAAAACACTTAAAAACTTGTTGGCAGAAATTATGAAGAAAGATAGGATAAATAGGCTAAAAAAAAAAGGTTTGTTTTCTTCAGAATCCAAGCAGAAAGCATGCAGTATGAACACAAAACTAATGAGATTGTTTCTTTGAGAATCCCAACGGAGAAAACTTAAGTGGCAATGAAGTTATTTGAAATCCTGGCACCAGACACAAAACTATGAGGATTTTTCCTTAATGAGTATCTCATCTCCCATTTAGATTTGTGTGTGCATATTTGAGAACTTCTCCATGTTCTTATCTGACTGTGATTTTTTTCCTAGAACTCCCTCGACTTTGAATTATTTATGCAGCAAAACTGCTTCTTCACTGCTTTTTCCTTTTAATTTGAGATGCCTGTTAATTATCAGTACCATCCTTATGCACAGACTTTCATATGATCTTTTCCAGCTCCAAGGAAGAGCTTGAAGGAGTTTTTTCAGCTTGGGTAGGCATTTATGCAGAGATTGAGGAATAAAAGACAACAGAAACAGAAAGCACACCTATAGATGGGTACACAGTAATTATAACAGCAGCAAAATCACTTTTGTCTCTGTGGATTCTTGGATATTTAAAGGTAGAGTCCATCAAAAACAGATGCATAAGCAGTTAAAAGGAAATGCAATAGACCACTTTTAAGTTAAATAAAACCCAAGCTTTAGAAGAAACATCTCAAACATCTCAAAAGGCATATAAGTTTGCAGAGACAGATGAAATTGGGAATAATTTGTTTCTAAACAACAAATCCCTTCAAAATGTAGATGATGTAAAAGCAGAATCTTTTTTTTTTCTTTTTTTTTTTAAATCAAACCACCAGGGTAGTATTTGTTAAGTCAAAAATGGATCAGCAACTTTGTCTATCTATAGTAAGTAAGTAACAAACAGAAAAAAAAAACCAAAAAACATAGTGATCTTGTGGAAAATTACAAATTTAGCAACAGATGGCAGGAAATGGAATTTGCTGTCTTACCAGGACAATAAAGCAGAAAACAGTTGGGGTAAACTTGTTACAAAGCAAAAAAAAAAACAAAACCCAAAACCCAAAAAACAACCTTGCAGCAGAATATAGAAGAGAGACTCCAGTACACATTTATAGATTCTATTAAGGACAATCTGTTTGTAATTGGATGGGGCTTCCTGAGCCTGTAAATGCAGCATGAATGCTCATCTAAAAGAGTGTTTTCAAGTTATTGTCATGCTGAACACCGCAGGTGCTGCTCGTGCACTAGATGAGGTTCACCGCTCCGAGCCTACACAACTCTAGTAGCAAACCAGGAGGACCACGAGTAGTGTCTGGAGCATCTTCACAAATCACTTCTGTTGTAGTGGATCCTAACTAGAGAAGCTGCATATTTCTACAGCTGAACCCAATCACTGTTGTATGAAAAGATTCTCAAAGTTTACTACAGAGATGAGGAAAATATTGAGCGTGGCTGAAGGCACTCTGGAATCGCCTGCAGTTCTCTGGAATAGATATGGGAAATTCATGAGCTGTTCTCAGAGCAAATGAATGCAGAACTGGTCACAGGAAAGGACAGATAAATAAAAGATGACTCCCTTTGGATGCATAGAACACATCCTAGGTTTGGGTGCCACCCAAATGTTTGCAGTTAATCATAGAAGAGACCACAAAGATCATCTAGTCCCAACCCCCTGCCATGGGCAGGTACACCCCTCACTAAGCCCAGGGTGCAACAAGCCCCATCCAGCCTGGCCTTGAACCCTGCCAGGGATCCAGGGGCAGCCCCAGCTTCTCTGGCACCCTGTGCCAGGGCCTCCCCACCCTCACAGGGAAGGATTTCCATCTCAGATCTCATCTCAATCTCCCACCCTTTATTTCCAAGGCCTTCCCCTTGCCCTATCACTATACTCCAGATAACCAGTCCCTCTGCAGCTTTCCTGTACACCCCTGTAGGTACTGGAAGGCACAACTTCTACACTCTCCATTTCTCTTTTTTTTTTCCTGTGTTTTGGGCTTTTTGGGGTTTGGGTTTTCTTTTCCTGAGTTGTTGTTATTTTGTTTTAAGGTTGATCTTTGATGAGGAAAGGGGATGAAGGATGTAACGCAGCGACAGTTTTGAGTTCACTGTGATATGACCTCATATGACCCTTAGAAGTGGCTTTGGGTCTCCCTGTCCTTGGTAGAGTATACTTTGGAGGCAGAAAATCTTACCCATCAATCATTTCTGAGAGAGATCTCTGCTCAAGGATAAAAAGATTTGCAGCTATGTCCAATATCTGAAGCAGTCATGGGCAAAAGAAGAAATCATGTTTCATTCATCCCCCCTCTCTGATGTGAGGTTAATACACTGCTTCCATCCTTCCCCAAATAAATAACCACATCACTTTCAGAACTGCTCTGCTTCTAGAAACAGAATAAGGCATTTCTCAGCACAATGTATGTGATGCATTTATCTCAGCATTTTCCAAGGTTTCCTAGAATAAATAACCATGGACCATCCTGGTCAGCAGTGTCCCACTGATATTTAGAGGAGATTATATGTAAAGTGTTTGTAATTATTATTGTGTTTACACAAGGTGTTGTAACTCTGTGCTCCAAAGGAATCATACATAAATGAAAAACAAACAGAAATTTAAAAAGTAGTCAGGAATACAAAAAAGTCTTTCCAACATTCAGAAATGGATATTTTCAGCAGAACAGACCGAGAGTTCAGAAAAGATATCTTTTTCTTTTTGACACAACACTTTTTTTTAAGCTAGCCTTCTGGAGAGACCTTTTGCTTCTTCTGTCATCTGTTCTTCACCTTGATTCCATTTTGTCTGGAGCCCAGTGGCTCTGTTCCTGCACTGAAGTTCCCTGACTGT
This sequence comes from Heliornis fulica, assembly GCA_013399135.1. Taxonomy (NCBI): domain Eukaryota; kingdom Metazoa; phylum Chordata; class Aves; order Gruiformes; family Heliornithidae; genus Heliornis; species Heliornis fulica. The sequence goes on from VXBZ01001939.1 coordinate 43,285, forward strand.
AAGTCTGATCCGTGCTGTGGCAAAGGGCATGTGAAGTAGCTACCCGAGGCACCCTGTCAGAATCCAGGCACTCTTACCCCCCTCTGCCCTCTGCTCATGTGCTTGAGAACAGTACCTGACCTCAGGATTACCTGAAGGAGAAGTACCTTGATTGGGGGGTGGGATCTTATGTCTTGCCACTACAGATGTTGCTTTTAAACTCATTCTAGTGGGTTTACATGCTGACACTACTCGAGCTGTTGACTGAAAATCACAGTCATTTATTTGTGGTGCACATTGTAAAAGACCAAAATACAAACTACATTAAAGAGTTAAAACCTTAAAGGTATTTTAAAAAATCCTCCTTGACAGCCATGCTCAACTTCAGTAGGAAATTTTAATTAATGTCAGTAGAAAGAATCAATCAAATTGTGGATCACTATGTACTGAAAGCAGTAAAACCCTTGGAAAGCAAATGTGCCTTTCTCACCCAGCAGCTGAGATGAATGACCCTTTCCTCTTCTGCCCATAATGCTTGCTTTCATCCCAGTATCTTCTTCATAGTGAAGCTGGGAAGTTGTTGTGATGTTCAACCTGCAGGATGAGTAGGATGCATTAGAGATTATGCCATGGGCCTTGAAGTTTTCTCACCCAACTCAATTATTTTATGCTGGGTCCTGTAGTACCAAACAGGTCCTTTATTTGTGGAGTGAGGGGTGTAGATATCTCATTTAAGAGTTCAGGTATCCATATAGTCTATGCAGCCACTTGGACTTATGTGAAAAATAATAATTGACATGGTTTCCATAGAAACCACAACAGCCAGTGGAAGCTGCTAGTATTAAGAGAATCCAGTCAAGTTACATTTGAATAAATAAGGATGATTTGCAACATACTACTGTTGGCAAGGACAGGTGATGTTCTTCAATATTTTCCAAATTTTATCACTGAGGTCCAGCTTCCAGCCAGTACGTTGTTTCTCACAGCACGGGTAATAAAATTAAGTCTGTGTAAGTGGTTGATTACAAATGCTCTGAAGCTACAGAGATCCTTTTTACTGACACCACCATTTATTTATTTTTTTTTAGCAAGTCCATAATGAGCTAAATTAAATAGATTAAGAGAGTAATAAGCACTCAGATAATAATAATGCTTGACAGAACTATATTGCAGTAAGCAGTGGTGACTGTAAAAAGCCAGATAGGAGGCTAACAGTAACTTTGGTTCTCTGTGAAGGGGAGTTTGGCTGTTAAGGGTTAACTCCAAAAGCCAACAAACAAGCAACATGTGAGCAGGGTCAATTTTTCTTGAACTTTCTGGTAATGTCAATTCTAGCTGTAAGCAGCCTTGTGAAAAACACTGGATTATGTGTGGATTTGGGCTGCTCAGTCCGTTTGCCAGCAGAGACGATCCGTCTCTGCTGGCAAACGGACTGAGCAGCCCAAATTGTCGCAGAGCCAGTGTAATTACTCATCAAGGTGAGAGTGTGTGTGTGTGTGTGTTGGAGCCTTGCTTACTTTCCCAGTGACAAGCCTGCTTGCCTTTGCTGTCAGTCACAAGCACCACAAAAGGGTAGCAGCCTGAGCCAGGGGAAAAGGCATTAATGCCTTGAATCCAAGTGCCACGGGAAGCAGACTGAAAAAGATCCCACCAAAATCTCTCTGCCCCTGGAAATGCTCCTGTAATGTAAATGCTAAGTCACCTTAGCCACTGAAATGCGTGGAAAAGACACTTCCCAAACCCATGTGGATGGATTGAGTATTGGATAAATAGGGGAAATAATGGGTGATGCGATTGCCTGAGGACATCAGGGCTATTTTTGTGGCTGTTCCTTGTTATTCAGTGGTATTCATTGCACACAGCAGGAAACCCACTGCAGGAAAGAAGGAACATTTAAGATCCTGGCTTGTACTTTAGCTAATGGCTCTGCAGTTATCCACCTCCTATCATCATCCCCTCACTGTATCTCCAAAACCCACCTACATCCCATTTCTATACGTTTTGTCTGCTTTGCACTTTGATTGGAAACCCTTCAAGGCAAAGTCTCTTGAGGCAGATTTACATTTTCCCTATGGACAATGTCTTCAAGCTCTTCCCGTTGTCACTTTTATTGTAAAGACACTAGGAAGTACAATAATTTCTGCAGGTTTTTGAAAAGAATCGGTGGAATCATTTTGGGGACATCTTTTTAGTGCTGTTACCCCAGCAATTAGCTATTTAAAAACCATCACTGTGAAATTCCTTGTGTTTCATGACCTGATTCCCACTCTTAAAGTTTAACCATACTTTCTGAGTGAAGTAGGTAAAAGTGCAAAGATGCTGAACTACAGGAGTTTTACAGTTTTGTATAAGGTTAAAAAAACAGAGAGCTATTTACTCTGTGTATAGGTTCCAGGATGAACACACGTGACATCTGAATACATCAAGCAGAAGACAGCACGTTGCTGTACGTGGCATTTTGTTCAGTAATAACTGAGGATAACACTGTCTCTTTCTGCAGCTTGTGCATCAAACTCCCTTCAGGTAACTCTCCAGAAATAACCAACCTGCTTGCACTTCAGTACCAACCCAGTATCAGACCCCCCCTTTGAGGGATGCACATTTTAACAGCCAGATGTAAGCACACAGTACATCTGGGTTCTCAGGTTTGGGGTTGTGACCAGCAACTCACTCTGCAGTGATTCAGCATAGGGATTTTTGACTTCTTTTTTTTTTTGTTTTATTTCAGTCAGTCTTATGCTGCTTCCTCTATGTGGGAAACCTTTCATCAATTCTCTGTCTGCACTAAAGGAAACAAATTTTTCTCACTTTACCATTCATGTCCACTAATTAGACTCATCAGCAAAATACCATCATGACCCTTGTTCTCTTGGTCATTGCAGCTACTGAGACTGGGTTTGGAAGGGCTTTCTTCAGGGGACTTTTGTAGCTTTTCCTTACCTCCACCACCCCCCTCTCACCTCTACACCTCACATTCCAACCCCCCTTTTTTTTTTTCCTTTTCCAGCTGAGAGCAGCTGGTCTTTCTGGAAAGGACAGATAAATCTTTCTGAGAGTGCCTAGGGTATTAAGAAGGGGGGCTGTGCTTATACACACACACACATATATATATAGAAAGCATACTGGAGACCTTGTAAATGATAGAGTTCCTCCAGAGTCTTTAGTATCCCACAGTGCTTATAATCAAAGATATTTAAAATAACTGTGTTAAGAATGCTAAGTCTGTCTTAAACCATATGCTGTTGTAGGCTCTGAAATGTTATGTGTCATTTGTCAGAGGAATATGTTCTTTAACAGATTTTTAGTTTTTCCTACAAGGAAATCATGCTTGCTCCCATCCATTTTTGGTTATTGATGTTGTCCTTTAGACATTCTTTGTGGAAGACAGGCTCCTTAAATGAATTCTTTCCAATAACAGCATGTTAGTTTGACTAAGGATGAATTTTAAAGGCTCTGAAATGTTTGTGGGTTTTCTGCTGTTGTTGGTATACTCCCTTAAATAAAAATCATGAGGCATTAAGGAAACTGTTTGACACAGGGAAATTTTGTTTCTACCCATTAGATAAAACCCCCACATGATAACAAAGAGGGCATCAACTCTATGACAGGACAAGGGGTGATGGNAAAGTTCAGCTGCCCACCTGAGCTCTAACAGCTCTGAGTTAGTGACAGAGCTGGCAGGTATTCTGCAGGAGTTCATGCACCCCAAACACCCTTCAGTGGCAGGTCCCATCACCATGTTTCCACATGGCTCTGCCAGAGGAAGTCCAAGGGGGTACCAAGAAGTGTGTCACATCTTGGCTTCAGCCCCAACATCCCAACAGCCTGTGGCTCCTCTGGGTTATTGTAACCAAGGTGAGATACACCTGTGAGTGGAAAGCACAAGGGTTTCAGCAATGTACAAGACAGATTATGACTCTGAACTGCAAATGTAGATTTCTTTTTTGCCTCATCAATCATTTAACACTTGGTGGGAGATGAATAATAGTTCTATGAGGTAAATAATTTCATCTTTGTATAGCTGTATAGATTCAAACCCAAACTTGCACAGCTTCCCGAGTTGGGACTTTGGTTCCTTGCTCTCACTATCTCTACTAAATCTTTTTTATTTGCAGATGGATGTGCATAAAATTGTTTGGGGTTTTTTTTGTTGACCCAATGTCAGTTTGGGGTTTTTTTGTTGACCCAATGTCAGCCTATCAGTTTATACAATGCATTTCAGGTTGTGGGTTTGTTTAAATAAGACAAAAATGCAACAACAGATGCATAATTGCAATAGATGCAATTACTTGCAATTACTTATTTGCCTATAAGCACAATTACTATACTGTCTCCTAATTTACATATATATGACATGTGGTCATTTATATTAATACTTTCCATATTTATGACTGTTACATAACTGACATCTATTTAGAAGGATTATACATTGCTAAGTGAAATAGACACTGTTTTAAAATACAGTATGACACAACCTTCCCAGACCACCTTTACTCTTCCTTCAGGACTGTAAGGGTGTCATCACAATCCATGCAAATATATCATGGCAGAAAAACTAGTCTTCTGCAAAGGGTTTTGTGCTTGTATTGAAATTTCAATAGTTTGCCTTAAATTATAGTTGGTTTAAGTTACATTCATTTTTTATAAGATAAAAAAAGCACACTGGGTTCAGAATCTTATTTTAATTTTTTTTTAATATCATGATAAGTGAGGCTTGAATACAGAACTGATCTCATATTTGCTAATTAAAACCATTACTCTTTACTGGGAGGCTCTGGCTTTGGTGTAATACTTACAATTCTACATGGTAGAAAAAAATAAGAGATTACTGCTGCTTATATTACAGTAACATCTAGAGGCAACTAAATTTGCAGTCCAAACAGGCAAAGAGTGGAAAAATTTAAGGTCATCATCACAGGAAAAGGGCAAAAGATTTGTTCCTAGTCATGGTCATACAGAAAGATGGTGAAGGAGCCAGGAATAGAATCCAAATTATCTCTACCTACATAATTATAGTTGTTACAAATTTCACAGGAACAGAAAAAGATTTTTTTTTCTTTTACATTTCAGTTATTTGTGTCCAGAAATAAAATAGAGGTCCTGTCTCAAAACCAGCAGGAAAAATGGGAAATTATACATCTATTGTATCAGTTTCAAAGATGTTATCATGGACTTGCCTTTCAGCTACTGGCTGTTAATGAGGATATGCTTTTACCTGTACTAATGAGGTTTAATGAAAACCATGCAGCTGACAGCTGATTTTTCAGACATTAAACTCTTCCCATATCCAGACCTACCCTTTGCCATGATTAAAAGTTTGGATGCCTTTGTCAGCACAGTTTTGTGGTGGTTTCGGGGTGGGTTTTTTTGGTTATTTTATAATTGTCCTGCAAAATAATTTAAAATCTCCAGCTCAGAAATTATATTCATTCTCTGAATTCTAATGAAATACTCCAGGAAGATGGATGCTACTTCCTCCTGCCCTAAGCACACCATAAACCCATGCAGCAATCTGTATGCATTTTTCAGTAGGTTTTGGGATCTGCTGCATTACATATGAAGACCTTTCAATCAAGTCTACTCTATCTATTAATTCTAGAATGCACACTGCAAACTGGAGCTGCTAGTACAGTTTTTTTACTGCAAATGCAGTTCACAGACACATCTTTGACTACCTTTGAACTTGTGTGTTTGGCATCAGGATGTCTATTGACAAGGAGATGTAGTTGGGTTTAGTAGCCAGCCCCTACTGGCTCCCTTCCTCTGGCAGATTGGTATTCAGATGAGGTTGATGCCAGCACACAGAAGCAATCAGATGAAGCCCTGCCCTCATAATTACACTGGGATTGCTTCGTAGGGATGTGTAATTTAAGATTTGAAGACATTCCTGAGTTACCTCCTTTGACACTTCACTCTTACATTACTCAGTGGAAGATGTTTCCATCTCTAAATCGTCCCTGTGCCTTCAGTTCACTCAGCATGACCTGTCAGTGTGCACCTGCAGCCCAGAGAGCCAAAGTCCTGGGCTGCATGACCAGCAGCATAACCAGCAGGTCAAGGGGGGTGAAGGTCCCCCACCACTCCAGTCTGAGGAGACCCCCCTGCAGTGCTGCATCGGGTCAGGGGGCCCCTGGAGTGGGAGCTGTTGGAGTGAGTCCAGGGGAGGCCACAGGGATGATCTGAGCTCTGAAACACCTTTACTACAGAGACAGGCTGAGATAGTTCTGCTTGCAGGAGGCTATGGGAAGATCTTAGTGTCTCCTTTCAGTATTTAAAGAGGACCTATAAGAAAGAGAGACTTTTGTACCAAGACCTCCAATGAGAGAACAAAGGACAGAGGGTATTTTAAACCAGATATAAGGAAGAATTTTTATTTTTTTACACTGAGGATGGTTGAGGTACTGGAACAGGTCACCCAGGCAAGTTGTGGATGCTCCATCCTTGGAAGTGTTCAAGATCAGGCTGGGTAACCCGGGCTGGGACTGGACCTTCCACTGTTAGACTGAATAAGCCTTAAAGGTCCCTTCCAATCTAAACCATCCTGTGATTGGGTGATTGTACACAGGTGTATATGTGTCATTATCAGACCCTATTTTACCAATCTCTACAAGCAGAGGAGGGGGGATCTTACAGCTTGTTTTATACTTCCTTGGTTTTGCTTCACACAAGAAAAGCTGATTATGTTACATTAAGCTTCATTGTTATTTGTCTCATGTCTCAGAGGCATATTTATCTATCACTTAAGCCCCTGGATAAGCTTTTTACAACCTTTCTTTTTAAAAAATAATTAACACCTTAATATGCAGCTGGAAAAGATCACCTAAAATTCTACTTAAAATCTGTGGCAGAAGGTAAGTTTTGCACTGATGTGAAATGACAGATGCAAGCACACACATACATTGATACTTCTTGCTTTCAAGAAGTACACGTGGTTTTATTGGGTTTGGTTTGGGTTTTGTTTGAGGTTTTGTTTTGGGTTTTGTTTGTGTGGTATCTTTCTTCCTCCTGTACACAGAAGCACTTGTTTCCCTAGCACCTCTTACTCCTTTTATCCTGCTTTTGACACCATTAATTAAGTGGTTATTCCTTTGTCCCTGCTGTGCTGTGGATCATTATTTAGTAAATGCTCTCGAAGCTTGTCTCCAGTGTGAACCTCTGTAAAGAGACAGTGGCACTACAAAATGGTTTGATTCCCATTTCAGTATAGCACAAGGGTCATTATTAGAGCTGTGTCAGAAACTTGTGGGCATGTTCACTTCAAATGATTTTTCTACAGACAGGCTTTGATGTGTGTTGCAGAAAGGTTTCATACAAGAAAAACTTTGCTGTGAGACTTAGAAGGATGCAACATTAGAGCACTTAAAGCTACAAGTCTTTGTAAAGAAATTCATGAGAGGTTAACTAGAAATATTAAGTATTTCAATGTCAAAATATTGTTTAGATGTCATGTAAGTCATGGCAGTTTTGTTCTATGAGGTAGGATAGTTTGATATAATTTGATATAGGGGCTTAATTTCTCTGCTTCTCCTAATAGAATATTGGTTGTAAAATACAGAGCATCAGCCTTAAGAAGGGTGGTGGGACTGAGAAACAGCTTCAGAAGCAACTGAAGGGGTGGAGGATCTGCAGATTTCCTTGAGTGGGAGTAACAGAAGAGAGCAGTTTTACTTCCATAAATCAACACAGACTCAGTTCAGATTGTTATTAATCCCAGCATCACCCCTGACTATTCCAATTCCTTTCCAGCAGTATATCAGCCACAGAGGAGTCTCACACCTAGACAAATTTCTGTAGTTTCCTCCTCCACTTCTGTGCTCAAAACAATGTTGCATCTGGTAACAACATTCCCACAAACATTTCTTAAGTAATTAGTAACTTTTCAGTGTGTACTAACAGTGGATTTTTGGCAGTGTCATTCCCACAGGCAGAGTCTTTTCTTTCCTTTATATACATTTACAGAAATATCATATTCCTTCTCTACTTCACAGTAGTTTGATGTTTTCACCATGGACCAAATAGCTAAACCAGACTTTTAGATCAGTGTTAAAGTAGCTGGGTCTGTGAAATTGTAGGAGGTGAACTCAGAACAGCTGTAATGCTCCAGTTTATCATCTGAGCAGGATTTGCAGACTCACTGAGAGACCCATAAAATGACCCATAGTAAAATAATTTCAGGCATGTTTATTTGAGTGATGGCTTAATTTTGTGAGGCTGAATAAACTAACAATATTAAAAATATTAATTCTCACTGGTCTTCTAGTGACTGTACAGTCAGTAGTTCCACCCTGATTCCCAGAAGTGCATTCACATAAGGATCTAGGTGATCCTGCTCGGGCAGGGGGGTTGTACTAGACAACATTTCGAGGTCCCTTCCAACTCCTGACATTCTGTGATGGATCATTACAAAATGTAGTAGCAATTAATGCTCTTATTCTGAGTCAGAACCCAGTGGCAAAGTACTTGAAGTCTTATTTCCCCTTCCCAAGAGGTGATCCCACAAGATGAGGAATAGGACATTTTGGAGATATCTGTAAGTGTATTTGATGGTGATGTTACTCTTGTAAAGATTTATGATGGACTCAACCTCCAAAGGAGGGAAAAATAGGTAATCAGTATTTTACTGCCTATATACTTCTTGTTATATTGTCTTCATTTTTTTACTTAGCAGCTGCCTCACTGAGTACTCATCATCTGCTACTGAGCCATCTGATGTACAACAGATGTTAAGCATTTAGTGAGGCAGAGAAGGAGGTAAAAGTGTCATAACATGATTAAATACTCACTACAGCTATTATATAGGGTGACCATACTGCTTTGTTCTTCCATTTAACATTGCAGTGGATTGAACAAGAGTAAAACAAAACTTTGGATCAGACTTGGACCTGCTATTGTTCAAACCAGTTAATATTTTTTGTAAGTCAAGTTATTCCATAACAACAACAAAAAAGATTGCAACATACATAAATACATTTTAGAATTAAGAACTGGAGATCATTTCATAAATAAGTAGTGCAATGAAACTGCATGTAGAATTAGTTACCTTACCAAAAGAGTTAAGATTGGTATTTCTCATTAAGATGATTCTCATCAGAAACTTGGCTGATGTTAACTGATACATTAACTTCCATACCATTATGCTCTTCTTTTTTTTATCATGATTGTGTAAATGCAAGGCTATGTGGCAGGCTTTCTTTGCCCTAGAAGTATTCTGGCTGACAGCACAGTAGTCAGCTGCATAGCACAGCCTATGCCACAGAGGGTTCACCCACAGGAGGTTCTCAGCATCCAGCAACAGCAGCCTGATCTTCTGGTAGCACGGTGGAATGCAGGGGTTGAATGTAAGAAGGTGGAGCTGGAGCTGTTATTAAATCATAATTAATGAACATTGTGTTTGCCAGCAAATTTTTAGACCTGAGAAAAAGTGTGTGTTGTCACACACAATTAATTATACTCATATTGATGTATATGATCAGACAGATTAAACAGGTCAGAGACACACCTTCATCTGCACAGGAGATGTGGTTCACATGACCAGAAACTCTGCACAGCCAAATCTGAGACTGGAATGTCCAAACAGTGGCAAGCCAGTTTAGGGGTCTTGACTGAAGACTGGGACTTGTTGGAGTATGGGACTATGACTCTGTGACTTGTTGAGGTTAACTGGCTCAGTGTTCTGCTCTGCATCAGTCAGAGCGGAGCCCTCAGGGTCTGTCCCCTACAACAAGTACTCCAGATAATCAAGTATATGGAGGTTTTCCTAGGAATTCTGCCCTGGGTATGCTACTCCCTCTATAACTTTGTGCTTCTTTTGAAAGGCTCATTTTGAGGACTCTAGATTAATAAACAAATGAAGGGGTAAAAACGTTCTAAGAATTTCCAGGGAGCTGTAATTGATTATATAATTGCATAATAATTATAAGAAGTATCCTATACTTACCAAGTATTTTATTTCATTAAATTAAATATTAATTTGTAGAGTAAAATTGTGATTTCAAGTGTATGAGTCATCCCAAACAGCTCTTGATTAAAGCTTACCACATAATTTGGCATGATGGTGAAGGTACAGATATTTCAGGCAACCCATTTTAATTTGAAACTCACTCAAATAACTAAGGCAGACTTTTGCTGGTTTGAAAGTCAGAACTTTTTTTTATCTCAGTGTTTGGAGAAGTAAGACATGAGGCCAGTAAATATAATTTTCCAAACCAAATAGTAATGTTTGAAGTGTCGTTAAAAGAATAATTGCACAGCTCTTTCAACATTCCCTTGGATGCTGCCTTAATTTATTTATTAACCTCTATAAACAAGAAGAAACTGCTCAAAATAAACAGCCTTTGTCCATTTACACAAGTTCCCCATTAACACAATGAGAAATAAATGATTAAATAAAACTGATTTAAGGTAAAAGAACACTGGGAATACATGTAGAACAGTGTGATAAGAAAGAGAAGAACAACAGCAAACTGAATTTTGAGAAAATCCTCTTATTAACTTCAGTACTCTCTTGAGTAGCTGTAAGTCAGGGAGCCTGTCACTAGCAAATTAAACAGGAATTTTCTCAATGACCACTGTAGATGTCATAAATCAAGACAACTTCAAAGAAAAAATAAAACATGGGAAGATAAAATGAAATCCTATGATAGGGTTAATATTCTTTCTGACATCACTCTGAGGAGTGGATCCTGAATATGTCAAAAGATGAATATAGTGAATGGTGAATAAGAAGCAAGGAATTAAGAGTGGCATACTCAGGTTTGCATAGAATACACAGACAACCAAGCAGTATTCAGCCAACTAACATAGAAAATTAAGGAATAATTAGGCCTAATATAAGAGAAAAAGCAATCTAATGGATGGCATCAAGCAGTAACTGACACTTATGTCTTCTGTGAAGAAAATAATTACCTGGAAAAAAGTGAGATCTTTTTTTTGTCTCAAGCTAACTACACTGAGCTTCAAAGACTGTTTCCACACTCAGCCCTTGTCTGGAGGCAATGGCAAAATTATCTAGAGAAAAAAAGAAAATGGGATCCCTTTAAAATCCCAAAGATAGTTAACTAATGTTTTAGTTTTCCATGAACAGTTTTTCATTTTAATCATATCTACAGAAAGACAAGGCATAATGTAGGAATAATTACTGAATTAGAATGTCAGCCATTTATGTGAAGCTTTCTGCCAACCTGTGGCTGAGGTGCTGGTGGAGAATATTCTACAGCTCAGTGGTCTTCAGTGGTCTCAGTTGGTCTTGTGTAACAGGCTCAGAAAAAGTAGAAAAATCCTGGATGTCTTATATATTGTCCAAGAACAGGTTGGGTTTTTCTCTCCCTAGCACTTGAGAGATCTACTGGCAACAGGCACAGAGACAGGTCAGTACCTCAAAACATGAGGCTGTAGAAGTACAGCAAGGCCTCTAGAGCACTATAGTTACATTTAGATTTTAATACTCCTAATAATATTGTTTGTAATTTTAAAACTCCACATATGAGTAAAATAAAAACAAAATCATAGAATCTTCCAATAATTTAGGTTGTAATAGACCTCTGCAAGTCATGTGCCCAAACAGGGGTCATCTTCAGAGTCTAGTCAGGGCCTTGAACCGTTACATTTTTAAGACCTCCACTAATGGAGATGCCAATTTTCACCCACTGACTTACAGTGTTTGGCCATGCTCACAATGAAGTTTTTATCCTTTTCTGTAATCCAAATTGCTTTGCTACTTCTGCATGGTGTTTCCTCCCCTCTTACAGTGAATCTTGGAGAATTATCTGAGCCCATTCCTCTAGAAGGTATCTGCAGGCAGCATTTTGATCCTCCTTTTCTCTGTCCAGACAAATCCACTCCTTCTGGCTCTTATCCAGTGTTAGGTGTTCCAGCCCTCTGAACATCTTACTGGCCCTTCACTGGACTGGCTCTGGTCTGTTGGAAACACTCATACAGGTGATTTAAACCAGTCACAGTGTTGCAGGTGGCACCTTGCAAGTACCAAACATGGGGGGATATTTGCTGCTCTGGAGGTGTTGGCTCTGCTAATGCACTTTGTCATGACAGCAGTCCCAGTGCATGTCCAGGTGTCCAGGCTCATGCTGCCAGGATCTCATGACAGCAGTCCCAGTGCATGTCCAGGTGTCCAGGCTCATGCTGCCAGGATCTCATGACAGCAGTCCCAGTGCATGTCCAGGTGTCCAGGCTCATGCTGCCAGGATCTCATGACAGCAGTCCCAGTGCATGTCCAGGTGTCCAGACTCATGCTGCCAGGATCTCAGGTGCTTCCCAAGAAGCAGATTTTTAGGCAGCAGAACCAGCCTGAACTGGTACCGAGGGTTTTTATGGTTCCAGGTGCAAATTTCTCTTCCTTCAAACTGATCTTTTTAGGTAAGGGCAAGGCAAAGAAAACATTATGTGTGCATTAACCATTTCTGTTGCCTGGTCTTCTCCTTTAGTCTCTATTTTCCTCAGGCTGTCTCGCTTAAACACACTTGTAGAAGTCCTTCTTATTATCACTCACGTTGTTTACTTGTTTCAAACTGTGCTGAGTTTTGAAATGTCATGATGTAATTTACTCACTGCATGGCCAGGACATGTTCCTGCAGTTTTCCCAAGTAGCCTATCCCAACTTTCAACTTAAGGTTGACTTCTTGTTAATTGAGATCAGATGGGAGTTCCCCAGTACACCCATGTTAGCTGTGCCTGCTCAACATCTGCAAATCCAAATGGATTACTGTGCTATAGACACCATTCTTAAAGACCAACCACATCACCTGGGCTGTTCTTATGTCCCTCAATTCCTGTGGGATTTTTGATTCTACCATTCTGCAGCCAATGTAACCAAGGCTGCTATCACCTTTCATGTCCTCCACCAGTTCTTCTCTGTTTATGACTAGCAGTTCCTGTGGAGCAACTCTCCTATTCAGTGTAAAAAAAAAAAGAAATAATATCCTCAATGTATTTCAGTATTCTCCTAGACTGCTCTGGTCATATTATCCCACCACCATCTCTGCTGGGATTGTCTAAGTCCCCCATGAAGATCAGGACTTGTGGTCATGCTGCTTCCTCTAGTTGGTCAAGGAAGGTCATCCACTTCCTTTTGTTGATCTTCTGGTCTGTAGTGGTTTCTGACTACAGTCTTCTGGTAATGGACTCTGGTGTCCTTCCAGACCTTAAGTTCACTGCTCATTTGACAGCAAGGTTTTAGTTACAATTACTCTTTTGTGTGAAGAACAGCTTTCCACCCCCACCCCACACCCCTGCACATTAGTCTCTTCATCCATCTCAAGCACAAGGACAACCCTGCCACACCTCTGTGATCCCAGCAGTCACAGCACTGCAACTGCATCCACGTCTTGGGCCTCCTTGGGCCTACTTCCCACGCTGTGATCCCTGCCCAGGCACCTGAGGTGGGTCCCCAGTGGGACCACTTCCTGGTGGGAGGGTTTCTCCCAGATACCTTGTTCCCCTACACACCATTTTGACTCCAGCACCAAGATAACGCTGCCTGAAGCCCTTCTCACAAAGTCAGTGAGTTTGTTGCCTGTCACCTGTTATGTTCAGTTTGATCCTGCTCTCCTCTGCTACCCTCCATCCCCAAGGAGGCCTGGGCCCTGCCCACCTGACCTCACCTGCTGGTCCCACCGGTGCTGACCCGCAGGAGGCAGCTGCTGCTAACCAAGCCTTCTCCTGGAATGAAGGGTCCAGAATTTTAAATGATCTTTTATTTCTAGGAGAAAAAAACCTTGCTGAATGACATTCCATTGTGAATTTATGGTTTAAATAGAAGAGGTATTTATGATATTTTATGTACTTTCACTTAATTTGCATAATTTACTTGAGTGAAAGCAGTAAATTCATGAAGAGTAACAGTATTCCTTAGTGACAAGTTTTTTAAAAAGCAGTCAAGTAAGGCAGTTGACTCTTAATTATTTAAAATTTATGTTTGTATCCTGTTCAATGACAAACAATTATAAGCAGAACTTCTGGAAATCTCTCTGATTAAAACCATGTAAATAATATGCAAGTAAGGTAAAAAGTATCTGAAAGTTATTGTTTTGAACTTTATTTTGAACAAGGAGAAAGTCTCCTTCCCTCTGAGGTTCTTGGTCTGCTTGCAAACTCTAATGATGAAAGATACTGTTGTTTTAATAAGCTGAAGACAAAGTTATTTATTTATGTAATTGTGCAGCTATGTGATTTCATGCAGAATTTTAGACTCATTCTTCTATTCCTCAACAAAAAAAAAACAAAACAGAAACCCACCAATAAAAAGGAATGTAAACTCATTAAAAATAACAAGACAGTGACATTAAAGATCTTGCTTCTCATAATTATGGCAACTGTAGATTAAGTCATTAATTGGGGGAAAAAAAATCTTTAAAGACTGTGTGGCTGAAGAAGTGAATAACCAAAACCAAATCAACAGTTTCCAGTAAATTATTTTTTTTCTGGTTTTAATAGGCTTATTCCAACAATAGAAAATTCTTTTTTTTCCAACAGTGACATCTTCCTCATCAGATCTCCCTGTTTCCATCACCTCTGTGGACCAAGAGAATTCCCTCCCTGCTTTCCTTAGCTCCCTTCTCTTCACTGGTAGATCCAGTCTCCCTTTCTTTCTCTGCCTGGCACACCCTACATTCCTCTGACTTATTTCAATGACAACGAATAAGCAGGCTCATAAGTGGTAATGTTATATAAACAAACCCAAATCTGTACTCCTATCCACCAGACCCAGGAGGAGGAAAGAGTAGAGGTAACTCAGGTAAAAATTTGTGAGAGGTAAGAACAGCTGTCTGGAACCAGCTCTTGTGCTGTATGTGGCCACCACTGGCCTCTTTTCATAGAGGTCACTCTTGTGCCTGCCCCTCTGCTGTCAAAACCTTGCTGGTGACACCCAGCACACCTCGATAAAGCAACATCCCAAAATTGTCTTGTTAAAATCTCTCAGAAAGTGTGGACAACTAGTCCTCAAGAATTCATAGCTGGTGTGTAGTTGTGATGAGTTTACTTTTCATATTATATCTCTCCCCTCCCTGTGGGCACCTGGTCAGGTGCCTACAGGGAGGGGAGAGATAAAAGATGAAAAAAACCCTTGTGGGTCAAGACAAAAGCAGTTTAGTAAAGCAAAAGGAAGAGGCTGTGCATGAGAGCAAAGGGAACCCAGAAGGTTTAATCTGTACTTCCCATTGCAGGTGCTCTCCAGCCCCTCTGGGAAGCATGGCTTCATATGCACAGCAGCAGCAGCTGCTCCAGAGGATGAATGTCCTAAATAATGACTGCCCACCCACCCCACATTCCTCCTTTCTCTCAGCTTTTTATTGCTAAGAAGATGTCAGGTGGAATACCCCTTTGGTCAGTTTGGGTCAGCTGTCCTGGCCTCATCCCCTCCTAAGATCTCCAGCCTGCTGGTGGAGAAAAGGGAGAGACACCCTTCGTGCTGTGCCAGCACTTCTCAGTAGTTCCAGAACCACTGGAGTGTTATCTACACCTGCTGGGTACCAGTATCACCGTACTGGGGGGGCTGCTGTGGGGAGAACTACCTCCCCCTGAGCCAGACCCAACACAGCTACCTGCCAGAGCTCCAAACCAGCATGAATGCTGTTAAACCATACTGACACTTCAGAACCACAGGTTTAACAGCAGAGTTGGTCTGTGCCAAATGAAGTTTCCTGGAAGGGTGCTCCATGTAACAACAATTTTAAAAGCCACAGGCTTATGTTAGCAAGAGAAGTGAAACAGGATGCTGAAATTTTCATTTACAAACCTGGTAATTATCATCACATGTTGAATGTAATTAACACTGGTACAGTGGCCATGTGGTACCAGCTGTTCCTGCAAGCAAAAAAAAAACTTGAGGATTGAAAAGCAGATGACTTATTCTTGACATCTGTCCAGTTATCCAACCAAGGTAACAAGTCAAAATTAGGTTACAACTTTATGAAGGCTATTGTGAAACAAATGGCATAACCCTAATGCCTGAAGGAAAATAAAAAATTCAGACTTATATCTTACATCCAGCAGCTTTTTGAATTCAGTCTCAGATCTTAAATAAACACAGAACCATAAAGAGTGAGGAAACAGCTGCAACAAGAGACCTCTGACAGGCTGGTTTCTCTCCTTTGCACAAGGAAACCCCTTCTCTCCTGTTTTGATTGCTGTGATGCACTGCAGGGCTGGTTGCAGTAAGACCATGTGAGACACCACTGGCTGCAAAGCTCATCCTGCAATGGGATGCAGGGTCATAACACACCTGAACTGCAGCTCTGTGAGCCACCAGGGCAAGCTCAGCAGGTACAGGTTATTGTCTGAACAACCTGGAGTACACAAAGCCATCCCATTCCACCTTCAATATTATACCTGGGTTTGGAGAAACTTCTACACTGTGATATTGATCTTGCTTGTAGAACAGACATGTTTTCTAATCAGGACAAGGGGCAGTGGCCACAAGTTGGACCACAGGAGGTTCTGCACTGATGAGAGAAAGAACTTCTTCATGGTGAGGGTGATGGAGCACTGGGACAGGTTGCCCAGGAGTGTTGTGGAATGTCCTTTTCTGGAGATATTCCAGACCCATCTGGACACTGACCTGTGTGACCTGCTCTAGGGAACCTGCTCTGGCAGGGGGTTGGACTAGATGATCTCTGGAGGGCCCTTCCAACCCCTACAACCCTGTGATTCTCTGTAATCAGGAAATGCAGAATTTAACTTGCCAAAATATTTGTACTTACTGCTGATTTGCAATAATCATAAAGAAGAATGGTGTTTAAGCATTTGTGTCATGGATGCTGTTGTATTTACTTCTATAAAATGCTAACAAATTATTTGTATATTAAAAAATTATTCAAAACAACCAACAGCCAAAAAAGAGGGAAAAAATGTCAGCAGAGTATATAGCAATGTAATTTTACTAATTTTTATTTTCATGTTTCTAGATAATCCCTTTCAGATGCAACAGATTTTTAGTTGTAGCACTTTTTAATGGAATAAAAGCAGCAAAATTTTTAAGATTTCTGAAATATTCAGTGCTTTAGACAAATCCAGATGTGACTTCAAAATTGTATCTGTAGTAAATGAGGTCTTGCAATGAAAAGGGAAGAAACTGCAACCACTGTCATTCATATGGCAACAACAGGTCTGACTGCAGCAGCTAAAATAAGTTGGAATGACAGAATCACAGAATGGTTTGGGCTGGAAGGGACCTCAAAGATCATCAGGTTCCAACCCCCTGCCATGGGCAGGGACACCTCTCACCAGACCAGGCTGCTCAAGGCCCCATCCAACCTGGCCTTGAACACCTCCAGGGAGAGGGCAGCCACCACTGCCCTGGGCACCCTGTGCCAGGGCCTCACCACCCTCAGAAGGAAGAATTTCTTATAGAGTCACAGAATGAATAGTTCTTTAAACTGTTTAATCATAGCTCTTTAAACTGCTCATTGCTCAGATTAATAAGAACTGAAAAATACAAAGAAGAAAGATATTTTTTCTCTTAACTATCTCTGTGTAACTCTGTGGTTCCCATTGTCTTCCTTCTAGCAACTGTGCCTCGTCAGCTGAAACTGTTGGTTTCAGTATCTGTTTTCCCAGTGTGATGTTGGACCATTAACTGTTGTTTCTAGTGAAACCAAAATGAGATGACAGCAAAAACATTAAAGTGATCTTTTAATTTCATCTCCAAAGATGAAAAGTAAACACAACATGCTCATGCATGGCTTCCTGTAGGGATATTCTTGTGCTGGAAGTCATCTGAAGAATTAAGACTGAATCTATTTTAGTGGGGTGCAGGGTCCTATTTGCTATTCCAGGAAAGCATTTTGACTCACAGTCTGTAAATCAAAGCAGCTCCAGCAAGTAACAAGAAAGCTTGAAACAGAGAGATGGCACAGGGTTACACACACACAGATACAGACAAAGCATCTGCCTGATCACACCGTATGAGGAAAAAATATCTGAACTTCATGGGATGTTAATCTGAAGACAATTACCCAAAAATGGCTCTGTCAGCCTTCCTTGACAGAGATACAGAGGGAGGGAAAACATGAACCAAATGTTCCTGTTGTGCCTGCGAGTTTATAAGGAAACTTTTCTTTTTTGATTTTGCATTGTTAAGAGGCAATTTATATATGTATTTATCTGACAGCAGATGCTGTCATCTGACTTTAGTGCCTTAATATGCTACTAAAACCAGCTTTATTTTTCCTCTTTCCAAGAAAAAACAAGGTTGTATTTACTGTGTTCAGGTCTTTGTGTTTAAAATAAGTTATTTTAACCTTGCAGATCTTCCAACTACTGGCTCAACCGCATCCAGTCCTTCCTCTACTGCAACGAAAACGGCCTCCTGGGAAGCTTTTCTGAAGAAACTCACACATGCACCTGCCCCAATGACCAGGTGGCCTGCCATGGCTCCCTTCCCTGCACCGTAGGCGACGGCTCTGCGTGCCTGAGCTGCGCTCCCGACAATCGCACCCGCTGTGGGAGCTGCAATGCTGGCTACATGCTGAGCCAAGGGCTTTGCAAGCCTGAGGTGGCAGAATCCACAGAGCACTACATTGGGTTTGAGACTGACCTTCAGGACCTGGAAATGAAGTATTTACTGCAGAAGACCGACAGGAGAATCGAGGTCCACGCCATTTTCATCAGCAACGACATGCGCCTCAACAGCTGGTTCGACCCTTCTTGGCGCAAGCGGATGCTCCTTACTCTGAAGAGTAACAAGTACAAGTCCAGCCTGGTCCATATGATACTGGGCCTCTCTCTTCAAATTTGCCTGACTAAAAACAGCACCTTAGAGCCTGTTCTCGCTGTTTATGTCAACCCTTTTGGGGGCAGCCACTCTGAGAGCTGGTTTATGCCTGTGAATGAAAATAATTTCCCAGACTGGGAGCGGACTAAGCTGGACTTACCCCTTCAGTGTTATAACTGGACGCTGACTCTGGGCAACAAGTGGAAGACCTTTTTTGAGACCGTGCACATCTATCTGAGGAGTCGAATAAAGTCAAACGGTCCCAATGGCAATGAGAGCATCTACTATGAACCCCTGGAATTTATTGATCCCTCCAGAAACCTGGGCTACATGAAAATCAATAACATCCAAGTGTTTGGCTACAGCATGCACTTCGACCCCGAAGCGATTCGAGACTTGATTTTGCAGCTGGACTACCCCTACACTCAGGGATCACAGGACTCAGCACTTTTGCAGTTGTTGGAGATAAGGGATCGTGTAAATAAACTCTCTCCACCTGGCCAGCGTCGTCTAGACCTCTTCTCTTGCTTGCTTCGTCATAGACTCAAGCTGTCTACCAGTGAAGTGGTGAGGATTCAATCTGCTTTGCAGGCCTTTAATGCCAAATTGCCAAACACAGTGGATTATGACACAACCAAATTATGTAGTTAACCATAAATGTGAAGCACAACACAAAACCTTGAAGGAGTTTTTACAGTGCTTTTGTGGAACAGTTTATGTTTGGAAGAGTAAATTTAAATTGTCTTTTCAATATCTGTCTTATATCAGTCAATACTGTTGGATGGCAATTTACACACATGAACTTGCTGACAATGAATATATTATACCTGCAGTTTTGGTTTATGAATGAAATAAATACTGACACCAGTCTAGAAGACATTCTACTTTTTACAATAAATTTCATTTGTAATTTTATATGTTCCGTGGCAATGCTTTTGTGCATTACATCCTCTAGAGGGAACATAGAAGGATACCAATAAAATTTTGTAGCTGAACAGTTATTAAAAAGAAATGCTGTGGGATTCCTTTTCTTACACAAAAGTAGTAACCTTGATACACTTTTGTGTGTGTTGAACACAGGAGGTGTAGGCAAACAGAAGGTAGTGACTCGAGATTTTAAGACAACCTCTAGCAGCAGCCATGTGATATCTTATTGTGAGGACGTGGATCTAAATGTTCATGCTGAGTGACAACCCCAGTGATGCTTTTCTTGTCACACCGGAGACTTGCCCAAGGCATGCCCTTTTCAAGGTGCTCAACATGACAACGGACTCCCAGAGTGGTAATACGGGGTGTTTGAGGATGGTTAGCATTATGGGATGGGCACTAATGAAAGGCTGCATTAGCTCCACGGCAGACAGGTGAGAGACTGTCTTTGCAGCTGATGGTACTCACACTGCAAAAGAAAGAAACCTTTGCCAGCTAAAACACTTTTTGAAAGTCTCCATAATCCTTTGCTTTGCACAGAGAGAATTCTGCACACATATACATTGACTCCTCCCACATAAACACCCTGTAATATTTATCTAGAACCATCATGCTGATTAGATTAAAATTCTCTGACAATGTAACTGTTTGATATGTTCATTATTCCTTTTTTTTTATTGATACAGATGACTGATACAGATAATATCCTTTCATTGCAAGACTTTTGAGGGGTTTATTAATATATTCTTACAGAGGTATTTTACACATTTCAGCAGAAAAAAAAACATCTAAGATAGCAGAACTTGGGACTCTTAAGAAGGCTCTCCTACCTATTGCAAAAGAATAGTACAAAAAGCTGGGCTGTCAGAAGTCCTCGTTGGAAAACACAGGGTAAAGAGATCTGATGTTTCACTGTTCTTTTCACTGTTGTGAAAGTCTTTTCACAACACCTCCTGAAGTCTGAATCTGTGGCACTGATGTAAATGCTAACTTTTTTTTTAATGGGAAAGAATTAAATATAAAACTACCATTTTATGTGCAGATACATAAAGAAAACTCCCATATTTAATTCATATACAATTTTAATCCAACTAGACTTAATTTTCATTAAATTAAATTTTAATATTTTAATTATTGAATCATATATAGTATCTATTATTAGTCAATTATTCCAATATTACAGTTTATTATAATTTAACTCTGAATTGCAGAGTAATCTGAATTTAAGCTAGACTCATTTCTAGCTAGACCACAGCAGCACAAGAAATGCAATGCTTCATAATTTTACATAAGTAAAATAAAATACAAAGCCAGAAACACTTCAGAAAGCCTACTGCCAAGGAGAATGTTCTTTTTTAATCTTTAGTGGTTCCTGTCTCTCCTGATTTCACCAAATATTTATAAGGATTACTATTTCACCACCACACATTTGGATAATTCCTCGGACCTTCTATACTAGGAAGCCATGCAGTCCTAAAATTAGCATTTTTTTCTTGTGATCAGCCTCTAGATCCTGTTTGTTTTCTATTTAAATACTGCATCTCAGCCCTTTTTCTGTGTCAGAATTTTGGCTTGCTCTTGTATTGATAAGACCTCTCAGTTAAGTTTCTTACTATTCCTGTTGTCAGCTCCAAGTCTTTGGTATGTCTTTGGCAACTGTAATAAACTGTAGAATTAGATAGCTTGACTTTACTAGTCAGTAACTTGTGTAGTCTTTTTAAATAAACAAAAGACTATGATGTTATAAAATGAACAAAAAGCAAAAGAATCCTCTTCTGTTCATAGAAAGTAAAAGTTACAATAGAAATGTGGGGCAGTGATAAATAATCCTCTTGCTTATGTTATCCCTTCGGTAGGTAAAAATACCATGGTAAATGATCTGAGATTCCCCCCTTCAGGCTCCTCCATAAAAGATTTTATCACTTTTTTTTTTTTCTGTTTGGGTTGCTTGGCTTGGGGTTTCTTTTTAATTTTTAAAAAATATCTAGTTTTGCTGACATAAAGTTCTTAACTATGCCCAAATGTGTGCACAATATAATGTACAAATAAGGAGAAGCCAAAAGATGCTTCAGTGAAGCATCATTTAATTGTTTTACAACACAATAAGTGTATTTAACAGGACTAGTGGAGAACCCTTGTCATTACTGAATTTCTGTGCCAAATTAAAAGTATGTTAGAACTTTCTTAGCCTACTAGTCATGGACTAGTCACAGGATCTGGAACATGCAGGATCTTGGAATAGCGATGGTTTGTAGTTTACCAAAACTGGATCCCATAATGATAAATCTAAAAGAGAGAAAAAAAGAAAAAAAAAAGTCAATAGTAGAAAAAGAAAAGTCACAGGATTTTTCTGGTCCTCAAATTACTAACAGTGGCCTAAAATATTTTCCTTTGGGTATTTTTCCAATTGAAATCTTTCTATGTTCTCAAAAGGATATTCAGGGTGGACAAGAGAAAAAAAAAAACAAACAAACCCAACACCACCACTAACAACACAACAACAAAAAACAAACAAGCAAACAAACAAAAAAAAACCCCAAAAAACCCCAAGTGGCAATGCTGGATAAATCAGAAAAATCAAGGTCTTGATCTGTAAGTAAATTTTTCCTGTGAGGAAGAGAGAACTGTGGCTACATCTATCTACACCCGTTTCCACCCAGTAACTGCAGATAGTATTTAGCACATGCTGTACATCAGATCCCCACCGTCAGTTTTTGCTGTACTTTTCCCTTTGCTTTCATCAATGCTGTTATTACCTGAGATTAGAAACTGAAAAAAATCCCCAATCCAATGAAATTATAGCAATATAATGAACTGTACCACATGCACCTAAACCAATATTCAACCCAAACTTCAGTGACTGCAGTAATAATATGGAATGGGAAGATATTAATTACAACATGTTAACCTTACTGCTTAACTGGAGGTAACTGCTATCTGACTCAAAGCTCTTATAACACTATTTTCCAAGAAAAAAAACAATAGAGATCATGTCTGAAGGCTGGGAGCCCAACTAATGCACAAACCATAACAAACAACTGATGTACTACCTTATCACTGTCTAGAAACCAGAATTAGGATTACTGGAGTGATCTAAACCTCTGACTGATGCAATTCAGAATACAGAGGCTGAATTCAATCATATTAAAACTGTCATGAAGATGAATAAACTCTTATTTTGTACTGAAATAGACAGAAAGAAAATGTGCTCTAATTCTAGCAGCTGAAGGTGGATAAAGGTGTAGTTGCGTTTCAGGGTGTTTCTTCCTTTCCCACCAAACATTTCCATCTCTATAAATATTTGGAGTCAGAGCTTTTGTTTCCAAAAGTATGCATATGCTGACTGCCTAGTGCTTATTCAGCAGCTACTTCCAGAGGCAAACGCCAAGAGAAGCCACTTTTTCCAAAGACGAGTAAGAAGCTTGAGCAGAAGAAGAAAAGACATGAAGGAGGTTGTTGTAACCATCAAAAGGTCATTTCCTTGCAAACAGCACATATTCCAGCTCCAAAGCAGCAGACAGCAGAGCACAGAGGATGAGATCACCCAAATCACTGCACTTCTGAGCTAGATCTCAACTTGGGAGTCCTGCACGGTGATAGAGCTGTGACAGCAAGTAAGTAAATGTGATCTGACCCACAGCTACCACTCCTTTGAGTGGTGGATGTCAGAATCCAAACTATAGCTCGTGACAGAGGTCACCCTTGTGACTGGGATCATGCTCTAGATGATGTCGTGGGTGCTCCTTCCATGGCGGCTAGGGCGCCACTGGCATGTCTGGAAAAATCCTGGGAAGGAAGGAGCCAGGACATCATTTTGCAAGGCTTTTAAACTAGTGGAAGAGAGCCCCTATGTCCCAGTGCAGTTCAAACTAGAGACCAAGAGTACTCTGGAAGTGGAAGGGGTTTGATAAAAAGAAATGTCATGGTTCCTTTTCCGTGATAATCAGTGACATGTGAGACCTTTTCAACACAGCTAGTGCGGTTTTATTACCGCCGTATAGAGTCGATTGGGACTTACAGCAGAGGCAGTTAATAGGGATGCACGACTGACTTTGGGTCTAGTCACTAAGTAAGAAATCTATTACAGATATAGTCTAGTAATCTAATGTGCTTCTGCATGCAGGTATCACTCATTAAGCAGCCTATAACCTCGGGGCACAGTGTAGATAATGTCAATTTATCCACATGACATGCCGGAGACATGCCAGGTTCACGGGACGGCAGGTTTTTTAAAGCAAGCAGTTTCTTTGAACACCACATGCGGATTGAACGCGCCACTATTCCGGTGTTACAGACACCGCCACGGAGGAACGCGGCATTGCAGCCCCAAGGCGACCCGCGGCAGGCCCAGAACTCGCTGTTCCCGCCCGCGGCCGACTCGCAACGTTCCCGGTGCCAACCGCAGCAGCCGCACGGACACACTGTCCCAGCCCCCAAGGGCACGAAATGCCACCCGGGCGCTGCTCAGGACCGAGGGGACGAATTTCAAAGCGTCTCGGCCGGTCACTTACCCCTCCCCAGGTCAGGGCTCTGAGCACGGTCCCTCAGCCGCACCCGGGCCCAGGCGAAGGTCTCCTCGCAGAGCTGGAGAAGCGGCTCCTCCTTCTCGGGCCGGCCCCGAGGGGTTTCAGGCCTTCATCTCCGTGACAGTGGGCAGGCCCGTGCCGGGGTGGACAACACCTCCGGGTGACTGTCATTAGCAGTGTTCCCCCTGAGCTCCC
Organism: Heliornis fulica; assembly: GCA_013399135.1. NCBI lineage: Eukaryota > Metazoa > Chordata > Aves > Gruiformes > Heliornithidae > Heliornis > Heliornis fulica. The sequence continues at coordinate 67,639 of VXBZ01001939.1, forward strand.
GGCCTGGCGCTCTCCGGGCCCATGGAAGCCAAATGGGCGCCTTTGTCTGCGCTTTAGGCGGCTGAATAGGGGTTGGATTGGCCTCGGGGCATGTTGTTCCTTGAAGGAATTGGAGGCTCAGCCCAGGTTTCGGGGCTTTGAACTCCACAGCACTGCCCTGCTCAGTCTCGGCTCACAGGACAGCTCAGGTGTGAGAGAACTACACAGCTCCCCATGGCGTGTCTGAGGAGATGGAAGGGCCCTCAAGGCGATCCAGGCCTTGAGTCGCTTTTACAACCTCCATGAGGCGCCTGGAGCGCTGGACATCATGAAACCTGTTTGTGGAGCTCAGAGCCAGACCGTCCTTACAGGGCCACACCACAGACCTCACACACCGCGTCGGGAGCGAGTGTGCCTGGAGGAGCAAGACTCGTAATTTCCTTCTCACCAAACTGACAACATTGATGCGTGAATTTTGATCAAGAAAACAGTTGTAACTCCCAGAAAAGGTGCAAATTTTTCCCTCCTTATAGATTGTTTCTTGGACAGTAACGTGCATACAAAACTATCAGTGTCTTTTGTCAGCGCTCTTACCTATTCCTGTTTACTTTATGCTACAATTTAGTCCAATGTACAGATATATGAGAGAGAGATGCAGCTAAATGCCAAAGTTAGTGACAGTAGTGGATGCGGGGCTGTCTGCTCCCTGGACATGGCTGTGCTGGTTGCTCTCTGCTTGCCTATGAACTCCTCTCCAACACACAGCGAACAAAAAGGAGGGTAAAACCACCCAGGAGGCAGAGCTGGTTTTGCTCTGAAAACAAGGGTCCCTCGAGAAGGCCTAATCCAGAGTGTGACCATCTCTCAAGCACACTACAGGAGTTCTGACTTTTTTTTAAAAACAGGCTTCTTGTTGCTTCTCAGATGACATGAAAGGGGACAGAGAAGAGGATTAAAACAGATCTAGGCGTGTGCATGTCAAACCGATTCTCCTGTGGACAAAGGGGGAACAGCAAAGAATTTTTGAAGTCCCTTGGGGATCTCATCACAGGTAGGTAATTCACTCCCAGTTCATGTAGGTAAAACACAGGTAAGCTAAACAGAAGACCAGAAATACAAAGATTAAGTACAAATTGCTTGGCATAGATATGACACAAGAAAATGGACCATAATTAGTTTTGAACACAAAATTTTGTCTTACATCTTTTGCTCTGTCTCAGCAATGAGGAAACTTTAGGCACCAAATGTGCATAGAGAACAACAAAGCTTAATTAATATTATAAATTCACAGATCTGTTATATGCCCTTTTTATGGAGCCTGCCCCCCCCCTTCAGTTACTCAGTATATCAGTTATATTTTAGGTTGTAACACCTTTGCCTACAAAATTAAAGCTTCATAACATTAGAAAAAAATATTATCATGTGAATTAGATTGTCAAATAATTTTAAATAATGTGCATAAATTATCCAGGTCCTTGCTCTCCATTAAGCAAACAACAAAAGTCAACTCAAACTGAAAACTAATAAANAAAAAAGTCAAATCAAACAGAAAACTAATAAAATGTAGTTAAGACAATTAAGGATATATATATATATATATATATATATGTTGTATGCATCTTGCTCAATGAATAAAATAACTTCAGGCAGTTCTGTTTGTGGAAGCTGAAAGCAGTTCATATTCTAAACTAAAAGTTTAACAATTTATCACATTGTTTAGTAACAATGAAAATTTCTTTGCATATAAGGCATAAATGCATATTAGTGTATTTTTAAACGACATGACATAGATTGGAGAGTAACTCTACAGTGTTACCAGTGATCTGATAATTGTTTCTTTTTTTTTTAAACTTGTTTTGTTCCAGTGATGTTCTATGAATTTAATTCCTCTATTCCTGTCCAATTCCTGAGATTTCACTAACAAAGTCAGTATTTCTTGTGGGGACTAGATAGGAAAGTTCTTTTAACATCAGGATATAAGATGGCATCACATATATTTTTTTAATATATTTGGATTATAAAGTTAAGAGGAGGACCGAGCTGCTAAATATTTTAAAATGCTGACTTGCCAACATAAAATACAAAATTGAAATCCTTACTTAAAAGTTTTATCTAGACCACTGAAAAGATTAAAGTGTCCATCCAACCAGAATTTAGTTATAAGCATGGAAAACTACCAAACATTTATTTTCATTTATTATTTCTCAGCTTTAATAGTTCAACAGAGGAAAATGAACAAATGCAGCTGACAGGCTGAAAACATCAGTGTTATTTCTAATAAGTCTTAGTTTAAGTGGAAGATGTTAACTTTTTTCCTTTCCCCTTTATCAGAAAAGCAATGTAATCCCTGTCATACCTCCTGATTAGAATATATTGGAGTAATTCTATCATTTCAATTCATACCAGATATATTTGGGTTATTTTAATGTTATTATTTATTAACGTAGATGGATTATACACAAGGTCTCCCCTCAATTAATTGAACATGACTAGTTAGTTTTTTCTTTAAAAGGCAACTTCTAGTGTCTTTGATCAAGTTGGGTAAAGCTGTTATATGAAGAGCTCAGGTACACTGAGCAGGGATACCCTGGCAAGTCCAGATATTTGGACTGGATATTGGAAGCATAATGTTGGACAGTGTGAATGGTCTAGATGAATGGATTGCTTGTGCTCTCAGAAAGATTGCAGATGACAACTAATTGAGTAGGAGTGACCATCTGCTTGAGGGTTGGATGGCTCTGCCCAGGGACTGGACAGGCTGGATCCTTGGGCTAAGGCCAACTGTCTGAAGTTTAACAAAGCCAAGTGCTGGGCCCTGCACTTGTGTCTCAACAACCCCAGGCAACACTACAGGCTTGCAGAAGAATTGCTGGAAAGCTGCCCAGTGGAAAAGGACCTGGGGGTGTTGGTCAACAACTAGCTGAACATGAGCCAGCAGTGTGCCCAGGTGGCCAAGAAGGCCAACAGCATCCTGGCTTGTATAAGAAATGGTGTGGCCATCAGGACCAGGGCAGGGATTGTCCCCCTGTATTTGGCACTTTGAGTGTTGTGTTCACTTTTGGGTCCCTCACTACCAAAAGGACATTGAGGTGCTGAAGCTTCTCTAGAGAACAGCAACAGAGCTGATAAAGGGTTTGGAGAACAAGTCTTATGAGAAAGGGCTGAGGGAACTGAGGTTGGTTGTTTAGCCTAGAGAAGATTATGATGAGAGGAGACATGATCACTCTCTACAACTGCTTGAAAGGAGGGTGTAGTGAGGTAGAGGTTTTCTCCCAAGAGTGAGCTATTCTATTCTATTCTATTCTATTCTATTCTATTCTATTCTATTCTATTCTATTCTATTCTATTCTATTCTGAAGCCACACACAAAAATGGGTGTAAATCCTAAATTCATTATTTATGCCAGCTCTGTTGAGCCTAGGGCCATTTCCTAGGAAAGTGCAATTTAAGTGAGAGAATGGGGTTGGGGGGAAGAAGAAGAAGTAGTCATAAATATGTGGTATAACAGTAAGAAGTCTTTAATGCCAATTTATCCACTCCATAATCATGCAGAAAGCTTCTTTAGAAAATGTACTGAAATTCAGCAATGTGTGATGCAGCTTAATGTGAAGGCTACTACAGGATCAGGTCTTAAGGAAATATTTCAAAACATTAGGAAAAAATTTAAAACTTTGTTATGAAATATCATGTTTGGATTTATAACAGAGTTTTCCCTGGTAAGTTCTGGGAAATTTTCCTAAATCAAATTAAATTCAGGGTTCTCAGCCTGTCTCATAAATCACTAGCCTGAACTAGGCATGCTTCAAGTGATGCATGTCCAAGTCAGGAAGCAGAAGAATAAATTTGATGACATGAAATGAGACTATTAGACCTGGATAAAAGTGTGAATAGGCAGTTTTTTATGCCTTGCATAGACAACTGCAAATGAGGCTTGTTTTTTGTAAAATATGGGCTGAAATGCTCACATTTGTGAGCCATATTGCTACAGCCCCACTTGATTTTATTCAAGAGCTTATAGCACACTCAGAGCAATGAAAAACGTTTCTGCTTAAACAATTTTGGAGGTTACACCAAAATTTGAATTTGAAAAATACTCAAATAAGTATCAGGTCTTGGATACCTGCTTTTCTGATGCCTGTGTTAGCAGTCAAGAGGCAAATAGAGAATGATATGAACTAAATGGGCAGTTGAGGTGCTATGGGATATGGTTTGATAAAGGACAGATAGGCTGGACTCAATGATCTCAAAGGTATTCTCCAACCTAGTGATTCTCTGAAGCTGCTTCAGCTTAAGACAGTTATCACTAGAGTAAGAATGAGTTCTTCTCCTTAAAAAATTATCACCAATTCACTAGGTGAGCTATGCTAGATGTGCAAGATGCCATGTACAACCAGTGGAAGGCACCTGTGACCAGCTTCCACTTGCTAGGAAAGCAGCAGTGGCACTTGTCAGGGAATCAAACTTCTTATGGGAGGTGTTTGTAGGAGTTCACAGTCTTGCAAGAAAGGGCTTGCAAAAAAAGTGGGGGAAAGAACCTGTTCATGGCTCCCAGTGAGCACTGAACTGGCATCTAGGGAGCACAATAGCCAACAGAGATAGCAGTTTGCATGGCAGTTAGCTTGGGGTGTCCCTGCTTCTTGCAGGGGGGTTGGACTAGATGACCTCTGGGAGTCCCTTCCAACTCTAGCCAGTCTGTGATTCTATGATTCTATGATCTGGCTTGTACTGTCTCCTCCTGTGATGCATCGTTATGAATTTTTACTATACTGCGTTCATTTTGGTGAACACATGAAACCTAGAACAACAGCTTCTGGTTCAAGTTCTGTGATTCACTGGCTTTAGTTATGAGATACATTTCACAAGGAACAATCAGTTGCAAAGAAAAACAGTGACAAAGTGCAGGAGTTCTGTGGAGGAAAAATCTGGAAGGTTTTGTAGGAAGAACTCTGAAAGAGTCCTGTTGTGTGTAAGGTACTGCTAACACAAAGAACACATGTGAAGTAAAAGGATAGGTCAGCAATATATTTTTCCTAATGTATGTTGTTCTCCTGGGAAATCACAAAATTCTGCAGAGGAAATTATTTTCTCCTTCTCCTGCAATACAGGAGCAGCTGGTAAAATCAGGACTAGGCCTTTGCTGTAGGTGAGCATCTTCCCCAGGACCACAGTTTCATTAGGGGCATGTGCAATGACTTTTCTTCTTCTGGACAAGAATTAAGAGCAAGCATGTAAACATTATGAAAATACTCATAATATAAGAAAATTTCAGAACTGAGGGAAAGAGTCTAGTCATCTGTTATCTGAGAAAATAATTAAAACAAAATCATTAATGCACATATGAAAAATAACATTTGAGTCCTGAGATAATGTCTTTGCTCTCAATTTAATGGACAGGTTTCCAAAATTTGCTGTCTAAAGAGAATGAATTGAAAGTGCAAGTGTGAAGGGCTGATACACTCAAAATCTTAACATAAAGATGAAAAGATAAATCCTGCATCCTAACCACTTAGTGTACAAACCCTCTTCAACAGTTCTAAATACCAAAGACCCCAATAAACAAATAAAAATGTGAGCATCCCTATGAAATCCATATTTTTTTTTTAATAACAGCATCATTCTTTTTTGCATGTCTGTCTACTAAATACTCAGTCTGTAGTCCAGAAGATATATGTAGTACCTTTTCAAGAATTTAGGGCCCTTAAAGTCTGTTTCAAGAATTTAGAGAGGAGATTGGCACCCATCATCAGGAAGCCACGGACCACCATGAGGTCTCCCCTCAGCCTCCTCTTCTCCAGGCTGAACAGACCCAGGGCCTTCAGCCTCTCCTCATCAGACTTCTCCTCCAGACCTTTCCCCATCCTCATTGCCTTCTCTGGACACTCTCCAATAGTTGTGTGTCCCGCTTGTTCTGTGACACAATGTTTGTGACCCGTTAGTACTGTTGGCAATATCTTAGTGCCGTATCCCTTCCTTGTCTAGAAAATCTCTAAGAATACACAGTGCAATGTAGATATTGTATCTCACTGAAGCTTTCAGAGATGCTAATAGAAAAAATATAAAAAATTACTGTAACAGGTTTGTCAGTGATACTCTGGTCTCCCTGCTTAAGCCTGAAGGACACATTAACAGGTTAGCCCAATGTCAGGTGTTGCAGTGGTGTTAGTGTGATGGCCCAGTTTTCATTCAGAAGGACATTGGCTTGCCTTTGCTTTCATTTCCAGAGTGCTTCATTAAGTTTACAAATGTTTCATTAAGTTTTATTAAATGCATTATGCTGAGAGTAAGGAGCTGCACTTTGCATGCTGGTTGAAATGGACTCCATGGCAAAAGCCTATTAGCAAGAGTGATGGAGACTGATCTATGAATGCTTTGGCTAATTTGTGGCTTGAGGGAGGGTGATTTTTACTTGCTGTTTATTTAAGGGAATGAATTAACATTTTGTGAAACAGATCATACACATAAATAAATCACCTTTTTGTTTAGCTCTTTTTTTTTCTTCTTTTTCATTTCCCTGTAGCAAATATATATTCCCCCCATTAGCAGGCAGGTTGAACAGACTCATTTAGGAAGCACTGATGTTTTGCCAACTCAGGGATTTTACTGTAAGTCTGATGATACCTGATTTATGTTTTAAAGTCCAGGTCTTGGAAAGCTGTCATTAAGTGAATCTTCACTATGCTCACACAGAAAGTGTCTAGTCCTCTAGCTTGGCTAGAAATAATTTGGAATAGAGTGGTGAGTAGCCTTCCAGATGACATGTTCCAAACTAGATTCCAGCTAAAAGATAAAATATGAAGTTTTCCAATTTTCCAAGGCCAACTATGTTTCTGATACATAACATCTCCTGTTCCTGTGGGACAGAATTTCTTCTTGCTGTCCTTACTCTGCATACAGCTGATACCTGTGGCTGAAAAATCAAAGCCAATGCACTAAACAAGTCCAAGTCCTCAAATTTATAATGCAGTCTTATGCTTTTAAAGCCTGATTCTGAGGTTCAAATGCTCATGGCTCTTTTCTTATGCTAAGTACATGCAATTTTTGCTCATATATATCTCTACTGGATATTTTTCACTTGGAAGTTCACAACTAATCAAAAAATCTACTTCTGTCATTCACTGACATTTAGTTTTTATATATTTTTTTTTTTACATAATGTTTCCTTGAGGAGAAGATGCTGGGTTTGGAGCACACTCTTCATATGGAACAATTGTGTATTAGTTCATATATACCTTGTCCTAATTAGGACAGAACCTTAAATAGAATTAATTATTGTATAAATGGGGCATCTAACCTTCACCACACAGAACAACTATTTCAGTAGTTACTGTAACTCTGCCATATTACTATTTTAAAAATAAACTGTGACTGAGGTAGAAAGTGTGAGAAACAGCCCTGCAAAACCCAGTTGAGAGGAGGTGGGGCAGGTGAGGAGCAGCCCTGCAGCCAGTGCAAAGATCAGCAGGGTGCAGGTATCCAGCCTGCAGAGGACCCCACATCAGAGCAGGTTTACAGTGAAGGGCTGCAGCCCTTGGGGAGGACTTACAGTGAAGCAGGAGAAAAGTGAGATAAGAGTGAAGCTGTGCCTGGGAAGAAGGGAGAGGTGGAAGGGGGTGGAAGCTGTTGTTTTAATTTGGTTTTGGTTTGTCCTATCCAAATCTGTTTTAATTGAAAGTAAATAATTAGTTTTCCCCAAAGAGTTTCAAAATCAGAAAATACATGACCTGACTTCAATCCAGAGAGCTGGGAGTGCCTGTGTTTACTAAATTTACTTATAATTCAATACTTGTCCAGAAAACTTACTCCTAGTCATAGAATCATAAACTTAGAGGTTGCATTGGGTTAGAAGGGGCCATCTAGTCCAACACCCTGCAGTGATCAGGGACACCATTAACTACATCAGGTTGCTTAGAACTTCACCCACCCTGACCTTGAATGTCTCCAGGGGTGGGGCCTCCACCACCTCTCTGGGCAACCTGTGCCAGTGTCTCACCACCCTCAGGGTGAAGAACATCTTCCTAATGTCTCTTCTAAACCTTTCCTACTCTAGTTTAAAAGCCTTTCCCTTTGTCCTATTGCTCCATCCCCATACAAACAGTCCTTCTCAGCTTTCCTGTAGCCCCCTTCAGGGACTGGAAGAATCTGAGAATCATTTAGGTTGGACAATACCCATTCCTTAAAGCTTATTGTGGAATCACACAGAGCCTACAGACAGGGCAGACATGGCTCCTATTTACCAGAAAGCATTGCAAGTCAATGTGAAAGCTTTTTGCAATGGGAGATGTGTTTCTGAGGAGAGCAAAGGATGAATCATGTAAAATAACTCCATAACTCAGAACATCCTCATAAGACATGAGTTTCATCTCAGGACATGGCCTGAGAGCTTTTCAGCCAGTTGAACTGTATGGTGGGGCAGCACATTTGCATTGGTTTTAACCAGTATGAGCATGAGTGAGGACTTATACTTGCTATAGCTGCAGCTTGACAAGAGCTAAATAGGGATCTGGGCAAAGTTCAGCCCTCACCTCCCCTGACAGAACTGACACCATGTTTTAACCACTTATGGAATACATACATCTGTGTATCAAGACTGTAAAGCTCATCTGTAATGTACAACACCTTTTCTTGGGTTTTAGATTGTTGGAAATTACAGTATCCATATGATGAAAGGATCAGCACTGCAAGAGAGATGTTTTTGGTCTTCTGTGTTTTGCTTACAAAGCTTATAAACATTTCTAGAGCATGACAGATTGTTTGAACACAATGAGCCACAGCCTCACACAGTGTACCCCCAGCTAAAGTCTGAGAATTACATAATTTGCAAATTACATAAATAGAGGACATATGGTTCCCATACATAAAATATCTGTATATATCATATCTTGTATCTCACACCTTACATATTATTAAGTATTTCTCCAGGTAGTTGACACTTGAGCTAAATGGAAGGTATGAAACTAGTACTTCTCAGTCATTGTCATCAGTGACAGCTTTTTCTCAGTCATTCATTCTTGGATGAACACATTTTTAACTCACAAAAGCCTTCAGAGATCTTAGTATGAAGACTGTGCATACCAAGGAGTGAGTCATGGAGCTGAAGATGTCCATCAACTTCTAAATCACCCTCATATCTGAAGTTGTGTAAGAGAGTAAAAATATGTTAGGTTCACCTGTAATTGTGAAGGCTCTTGTATTTGAAGCCTCCAGCAATTTGGGAAAACACAGTCTCACTCATTCATTATTGCTGGAGTCTGTGGGACCTGTACAGACTTCCACAGGGAGGAAATTAATTTTTTTCACTTTTGAAACCTTCAGCCCCTGTGCTAATAACACTGCACAAGTAAGGTAAACCTGGTAGAACTTCCATTGACTCAAACTGCTTTGGTCATTGTATTTAGGTTACCAAATAATGATGCAGCCTTACAGGCAAATCATACTGTCAGGAGCAATCTGGACAGAGAGAGACACTTATATGAGACCAATTACAATCCCATGCCTGCACATTGAATTTATAATAAATTCCATCTACAAAAGAAAGAAAATCCACTGCTTAAAATGTATTTCAGCCCTCAGAACACAAAAGTGAATGAACCTGTTGAAGGTTAATATTTGAAAATAAAACTTCTGTTATGTATTAAACAAAGACTTCATAGCATAAATAATCAAGATGAAAAATAAAGTAATCATTACTAGCTCATTTTAACACTCGACACGGGGTGTCAGTCAACGGGACCTCCACGTCCTGAAATTACCGAGTAGCTGGTGGTAGGCAGCTAGTATTTTCTATCCTAATGAATATGAAAAGGATATTTTCTACATGTTATTATGTTTCTTATGGACTGTAAAAGGCTTTTCTTTCAGTGGCAGGATGCACAGAGCGAGGCTGTAGGCAGCGTGCTAATAAGCTGTTGCAGTGTGTAGGGAACAGGCCTGGCACAGGGAGACCTGGATCCCTGCAAACATACAGCACATTAAACCTTCAGGGGTGGCACCATGGCCTGAATTAACTGTTTGTTGGAAGGAGGGAGGAGAAATCCTGGGTTTATATGTTCCATTCACTTATATCACAAGATTCAACATTAACCTGTAGCATATACTCAGTTTGACAGGACAAGGGGTGATGGTTTCAAAATAGAGGGAGGGAGATTTAGACTGGATATTAGAAAAAAGGTTCTTTCCTGTGAGTGGTGGAACACTGGAACAGGTTGCCCAGAGAGGTGGTGGATGCCCCTGAATCCCTGGAGATGTTCAAGGCCAGGTTGGATGAGGCCCTGAGCAAGCTGATCTAGTTGGGGGTGTCCCTGCTTCTTGCAGGGGGTTGGACTGGATGACCTCTGGGAGTCCCAACTCTAATCACTCTATGATTCTATGATTCTATGACTGTATAAGAATGCTTGTTTCAGCTGAGGTTTTTCACAGCAGCAATGAGTATGGCACTGAACAAATTGTATCACCCCTGTCTATGATAGTTTGTCCTTACTTTATTCTACACAAAAATAAAGTATGAGTTATCTGCAGAGTCATAGAGTCTATTATATCAAATGTAATTATGTAATAACTTTTCATGAGTGATTTATTAGAAGAACTATGTATATTTATGCAAGGAATCTTAGTAATCATTGTAAGATATTTCCTCTCAAGTTGCCTCAACTATATTTTGTATTTAGAACATTTATTTATCCTTTTCATGTTTCCTTGGTTCCCTGGAAGGTACAAGACAGCTTTATTTTTCTGTCATCCGATTTGGTACTATTGTCTTGAGGCACTACTTTACTAAATAACACCTGAGACAGAATAGTAAACTTGCTGTATCTTAGAATAACTTGGGAGATTGGTGCTAGAAATATGGTTTTGTTATCAAAGCTTTTTTAAACTTTTTTTTTTTAATTCCATTTTTCCATGTGTGTTTCTTGCATGTAAGGTGAAATTTAAATATTTATTGTTTGCAACATTCAACAGAAAATTATTAATGTCATTAGCTCCTGAGCATCTCTTTTTGTGAGTCCTACCCTTAAAATACTTTCTGGCCTGGATTTTGTGGGGAAAATTATGAAATAACCTGCTTTCAGAAATGAATGATCACAAATCTCTGTTTTTTCTAAGTAGCATAAGTAGAACTCTAAGTTAGGTGGGTCAGAGGAGAAAAATCATTTCTACATAGGGATACAGCAATTGAATGGATCAGTTAAATAGACTAGAACTTGAAAGTTAATATTGAAAATGTTGCAAACAGCAGGAGCCTGAGAAAATGTGTGTTGGTTGGTTGGTTGTGATGTGATTTTGTTTGGGTTTTCTCAATTGTTTTGGGGTTTTGTGTTTGTTTGTTTGTTTTTTTTTTTAATTTTTGTTTGGTTGTTTTGTTTTTCTGGCCATGATTTCAGGGAGATATGACAAATAATTTTACATATTCTTCTATGTTTAAGTTTTCTCACTCTTTGCATCAAAGATTCTATATTTCTCTTTGTTGTAAGAAAAACATTCATTTGATGTATGAGCAGGAAAAAAAACCCAACATCTTGTCATTCTTTGGCAGTGAAAAAATCCCCCAACAAACCACTCAGGAGGAGAGAAGCGCTAAGCAGCGTGAGACAGCCTTATCCTGCAGTACTTCAGTTTTAATGTGTTTCTGCAATGAGAACTGAGAATTTAATTTGGGCTTTACTACAATGCTGCATCATTAACTTCCAAACACCTCTAGAGCTTTTCCATTTCCCTGGCTTCATTGTTAAATCTTGAATTTGACTGCTTTAGCCTCTAATTCAGGTGGGGTATCTACCTCAGTCTTCTGCAGCTGGTTTACTTCCTTTAGATATGTGTCCTGTTTCCTATCCTTCTCTCCTCTTCCTCATTTTTGTCTTGAATGTTTGAGATACAATCTTTTTAACTAACAGTCAAATAAGAACTGCAGGAAGATGCTATTCAGCAGCGATGTGAATAGTTAACAGAGACCACAAATAGAATGTTGTGATGTTTTATATTCTACTTTGGAGTAAACATTAAACTTTAAAAGGCTTTCAAAAAATCAAATTTTGTAAATATCTGGGTTTTGCTAGGGGATTTTTGGTTTTCATTTGGTCTTCTCCTCAATCAGTGGATTTACCAGGATTTCCTAAAACTTTTCAGTGAGAAAGCCTGTCAGAATAGACACAAGTCCATGAGATATTTAGCTTCCAATGAAATGGAACTTTCCACTGAAAACTTTCTGACTAGCTTCGGTGAATGATAACAACTCTGACAGGTCTCTCCACTTACATGGGAAAATTTAAGAGAGTGTATGTGTCATATGTACATCCACCTCAGTAACTCCTTGTTCCTGTAGTAACAAGATCTTCCTTATGCCTTCACCAGGCTCTATCTGTATCATCACCTGCAAGGAGAACTAGGTGTCAATGCCAAACTCTAATCAATAAAGGGCTGAAGTACCTGTAATGGTGCCAGAGGTAATGTTTCAATTAATCTTTCTGAATTAAAGTCTGCTTCATTTCCAGGAAGTCCAGAGGCATATCTAATGGACACATTTTACACTATGAAAATACCACAAGAAAAATGTTGCTTCTCTACCTTGAATTGCACACCTGCAGGAGGAACTAGGTAGGAGAAACACCACAGTGATCCAGTTTGATTCTGGGAAAAAGAACAGAGAAAGATGCAGCCTCTTTTTATTCTCTTTTGCAACCAGGTAGAAAAGCAAACAGAAACACTGTTCCTTCACTGTACCACCACCAGAAGCACTCAGGTTTGCTGCTAATTCAGCCTAAATGCAATCACTGCCACTGGTGGAATTGCAGCATGGTGGTGAGACCTCTCCAACTGTGCTCCTCCTTTTGAGGTCCTGGAATGTTTCAAATCTTCATTAAGCACCAAAATCATTTGGAAAGAGCGAATGTAGCTCGAAACAGTTGGAGATGTGCATGTTCTTGGTGGTGATTGCAAAAGGCTGGTCCTCATGAGCTCTATACTCACTTCAGGGAGAACTGAACAACTTGTGCTCCCAACACAGGGCAGGGGCGCCTGCTGTCTTTCTCTCCTCTGCCTGCTTTACAATATCAAACCATTACACTCTGTCTGCATATAATGGTGATGAAGCTTTCTAACAGCCCTGCTGATAACGCTGTCATTGCTTGGTAATTTCTTCCATTGTGAGGCAGGAATGCAATGATTGTTTGCCTGATGCTTGATTGTGATTTTGTCAGTATGGAGCTCCCACTTGTCAACAACCAAAAAAGTATCCGATTAACTCTTCTTTTCTGTACCTCTAAACATATTTGAGTCTCTGTGCTCTCCTGGAGGCTGGCTAGCAGGAGGGCTCCCCAGTGCCTCAGGCATTGTTTAGTAACAAAACAGCTGTAGGAGTTCAGATGAATGGCTGAGTGGCAGAAACAGTTGTTCCAGAACAGAACCTCTTGCACCTTATCATCACAAAATATACACCTCTGCTGGCTGCAGGCAGCACAGGAATCTTGACACGGTGTAATTTGGTTCCCTTGGCTGTTGGAGCTGGGTAATTCAATACAAGTAATTGTAAAGTTGCCACGAAGGAGGGACAAACAGATCTGAAATGTAAGAGCTTCCCTTCGGTTTCTTACTGATTTGTAAGTAAAACTATCCATTAACAGCACAAAAGTGTGCATTTCTTAAAATATTTATAGCTTCATTCTTTGAGTTCCCATCTGCTCCTGGAGTAGTCACAAAGAATTTAAGTGGTATGAGGACCCCTTAGAGTCTCTCAGTATCTCATCACCCAGGGCCTATAAACTGAAAAATTATTCCCTTCTCAGCTATGTATATTTAAAAAAAAAAAACAAACCCAAAATCAGAAAGGGAAATTATTTGATATAGTATAAAAATGCATTCAGGAGATACTATAATTTTACTGTTTGAAGCTATACCAAGATTTCAAGACCATGTACTTCTAGAAGAATATCTCCAGGCCATTATATTTTCTGCCACCTCAGGGTCTCTGTCAGAAGTAAGTAACTGTTTAGTTTTTTTAAGTAGTAACATTCTTGAAGAGTTGAGAGACAGCCTTGTAGAACTAACAACTCATGAAAGCTCCTTTGGGGGATTATTGTCTGGTTTGTTGTTTTTGGATTGGTATTTTTTGTTAGAAAGATCTGTGGAACTTTAGTGGATGTTTTTCTACAGCTACATGCAATTACTAATAACTTCTGTTCAAGAGATTGGCATTTATGAGCACTATAAATTAAGAGCTCTAGCTCAGAATCACTCTAACAGGGACTTAAATGGGGTTAGGAATAGGCTCAGATATTTGCTTCTTGATAATGAACAGCATTTAAAATACAAAAAAAAAAAACCACCCCACTTATGAACCAGACTGAACACTATGTGCAGTTCTAACATTGTCTTATATATTTTTCTTAACTTACATTAACAATATTTGGTACATTTTATATAAATAGAAAAATAATTTTGAGAGTGGCAACATTGCTACATCTACAATATATTTTCCTTTTTCTCATCAATCATTTGGATTGTGTGGCACACAATCCAAAATTTACAAATTATCAGTAGAAAAAAATATGCACTAGAAGATAGGCAGCTGTGTTCAAAACCATACAGAATTTAACAGTATGATGTCCACTCAGCAACTATTCCTCACAGAACATGGAATTTTGCATCTCTTTTTGTGTATACTACTGGTTGGAGCATCTAAAGAACTGAAGCACATGGAACATTTAGAAATCAATCAATTGGCATCTGGACTTCACATTAAGTTTCAACATCCAAAATTGAGGGAGAAAGTGGTCTGAGTGATCCTCACTTGATGACAGCCTAGGCTGGAATTCAGCTCAGTCCTAAAACAGCTTCACACTCAGAATTAGCACAAGGCCACGAGCATTTCCTCACATTTATGATGTTGCTGTTGATACCAGAATTTGGCCATAAGCACTGCTGGAAAACTCAGATATGAAATAGCTCCACTATAGTTTGCAGCCCATAAGGCAATAAATGTCTCCTCCAGAGCAGCTTATAAATTCTAACTCCCACAAATAACAATGTTATCACTGTTCGATGAGGGAAGCTTAATAAATTTTAACAATAACCAAAGCAAAAAAATAATGCCCTAAAACCCAAGTGAATGAACTGTTTCAACAGAGCTGGATGAAAACCAAGGAACCATTACAAGGCATAAATACAGTAAATGTGGGTTGAAAATGTGGGTTAGCTCAGCACTCCAAGAACTAATAATCTTCCAGGTTGTCTCCCTTTTTCATGGGAACAGGAATGCCCATCAGATCTCATCAAACACATACAAAAGCATGATAGAACAAAACTACTGTCACTTGAGCACCAGGGATACAAAATCATATTTTCAGAAAGAAATATTTGGTGATGCAAAAGCTTTAAACACAATTTGGTCACTCAAAGGTCTAACTATGCTCACTACCTCACACTGCATTAAACTAAAACCAGTGTAACATGCACCACCACCATCCCTCAAAAAATACCAAGACTTACCTCATGAAGCTCATCAGAATCATAAAGACAACATACATTACCTCTTCCAATGCTCTGCCACTACAAATAGGGCAGATCACTACACTAATGAAATGCAAAAAGAGATAAGCAGTAATTTTCTGCCTCTTTGTATAGAATGGTTGATGCAATGGTTATCTCCAAACTCTTCAGGAGGGATAGGTAAGGAAGGAGAGGTTGTGGGCTGGCCTCATATGTCACAGTGGTTTGACTGTCTGGAGCCCACAGAGAATGGGGCTGGCTCAAGCACCATTGAGTCCATTTCCTTACAGAGAGGTAGCACTAACTGCCCAAATGGTGTTCCTGGAAGATCCTGGTATACTTTGTTCACACAAAACTTCAGTAATTGGACCTGGGGGTCCTGGGGGACAGCAGGGTGACCACGAGCCAGCAGTGTGTCCTCGTGGGCAGGAAGGCCAATGGCATCCTGGGGTGTATTAGAAGAGGCTGGGTAGTAGATCAAGAGACGTCCTTCTACCCTTCTACTCTGCCCTGGTGAGACCACACCTGGAATATTGTGTCCAGTTCTGGGCCCCTCAGTTCCAGAAGGACATAGAACTCCTTGAAAGAGCCCAGTGCAAGGCCACCAAGATGATTAAATGGAACACCTTCCTTCTGAGGACAGGCTGAGGGAGCTGCATCTCTTTAGCTTAGAGAAGACTGAGGGGTGGCCTCATTAATGTCCATAAATGACATGTGAGTATCAGGAGGACAGATACAGGCTCTTCTCAGTGATGGCCAGTGAGAGGACAAGGGGCAATGGGTGCAAACTGGAGCAGAGGAAGTTCCATGTGAATATAAGGACAAACATTTTCCCTGTGAGGATGCAGAGCCCTGGAACAGGCTGCCCAGAGAGGTTGTGGAGTCTCCTTCTCTGGAGACATTCCAGACCAATCTGGACACGTTCCTGTGTGATCTAATCTAGGTGACCCTGCTCTGGTGGGAGGATGGACTGGATGATTTTTCAAGGTCCCTTCCAACTCCTGACATTCTGTGATTCTGTAAACCTACACATACACACCCACTCCACACACCCCAGTTTATTCCAGTGCTTTATAACTCTTACAGTAGCTATCCAAATGGTTTTAAATACCAAACTGTAGCAAGAAAATACTGTGGTTTAAGCCATATGTTTCTACTTTCTTCACAGTGGACAGGAAAAAAACCTACTTGCCCTTTGAAGTTTGTTATAAATACTACTGTTTTCTTCCCAGAGTAAATATGCAGAAGAAAGTTACAGAGAATTAATGATCTCGTAGTCCCTCTAAGGACTTTCAAATAACCTAGGTAGCTCTCTCTAAATTAATTATTGAACTTTTTCTAATTAAAAAATGTTCATAAGAAATGTTTCCTAACAACACAAGGGAAGCTTGACAGGCCTGGTGAAAAACCATGCTTGCAGCTTCAATGTTTGATTGCCAAAGTCAAGTCAGATAAATGTTTAAGAGGCCTCACAAAAGTGAGCACACAGTTTCTCTGCAGATACAAAAAATACAGTACCTTCTGGTATTTATTGGTCCCAGTGATCTCAAGATAGAGAGTTTCTCTAGGAATTCTTCATGTTGCATGTGGTGAGCATCAGCTGTCAGCAGGGTGGGAAAGGGGACAACAAACCTTTAGCTCAGGATGTGAAAGGGACAGCATGGTGCAACTACTGTAATACTCCAGAATTTTCCAAATTATGGGCAACACCAAGGAGCTGCTCCACCAAAAATAGCAAGACACTCTGAAAATTATTGTCAAGCCTTAAACAGAGCCCTGGGAGAGTAGTATGGCTGTGCAAATGGAACCAGCATTCCTTAGGCACCACCATGGTGCAAGTGAGAAAATTTTGTTGCTCATTGCTGGTGTGAAGTTTATACAGATTTGGAGAAGGAAGAAATGTTGGAGCTGTAAATTTTTGTGTACTGATTTTACCATTAACAACATAAAGAATAACAGAATCTAGAGTTCCTATCCTCAGCAACAGAGGAATTCATAGGGAAGACTAAGATTTAGACATTTTTTAAATTTTATTTCATTGTTTAATTTTTCATTAGACTAATGCTGCAGTTCATCAACACACTGGGAAATGAAGGGAAACCTTCAGCAGAAAGACTGTGATTGGGTATAAATTGCCAATCAGTGCTTTGAAATATGGTAAAGAATTACAGTACCTGTGTATTTAAAGAATAGGAAGGTGGTTGTAAAGTCTTACTTGTGGAGGACTGATTTGTACATTTGACTTTTCTAATTTTATACTTATTGGTGAAAAGATTAAAAATACAGAAAAAAGTTTAAAATGAATGGTGACTATTAGTTTCCTTGTAGTAGCCACAATAGACACATTTATTCAGGTTGAAAGGGCACACTGTCTTTTAAAGAAGATGTTCACATCCCTATCATGTAAAACCTTCTATTTAGGATCAATTTACAGAAAGAACACTTTTAGTTAGCCTCTGTTCACTGGCAGTTGGGCTACTTGGTTTAGAATTGCTCTATAACTGATAATTAATTGACAAAAACCCATGTTGATGTTTAGCTTTGCAATTATTACTCTAATGCACTACAAAAGGCATCTAATGGAGAAAAAAAAAAAAGCAGCAGGTCAGCAGGAATTCTTCAGCTTCAGGAGAATTGGGATTTTTGTGGATGTCTAAAACTGACATATTTTAGACAAATACTAGCAATGGGATATAAATCATTGGATGTATGAAGGCAGTATAGTAACCAAAAATAAATGCAGAAGCAATTAGCAAGCACCAGAATATTCATACCTACTTTGTAAGGTGAATTTCTCTGCTACTGCCTTAAAATGTCATTTCTCCTGAAGGAGAGCTCTAAAGTGTGCAGTGGTTTTATTCCTGAGCAGCATAGCTAGCGCTGCCGCAGCAGCAAGCTTTTCACAGTGGTACCCTGCTCTCTCTCTACACAATGAATGGAAACCTCAGGCAGTAATGGCTTCAGTATATTGTATAAATCATTCTTCTGGTTTATTATTCATATCTACAAGAGAAAAAGATTGAAACCATTCACATCAGAAATCCCATCTTTTATATTATAAACCCTCTAGTCTCCCTCGGGGAGAAACCGTAACTTGTGAACCTGTTTGCCAAGACTTCTACAGACATGAGGTACAGCTACAATTTAGATACTCATGAGCATTGTCCTGACTGAATAAATCACAATTTAGACTTATTACCCATACCAAGCAGAGAAAACCTTTGTGAATCAACACAGGATTGCAGGAGCATTACCAGCACAAAGGTAATCTCTTCCCGCTATCCCATTTAGCTGATTCCCCATCTGCAAAGAAAATATTTATTTTCTTCATATATATCATTTGATCCAACAGTATTATTAGCATTTTTTAAAATAGTGTAATTTTTTTCCCTGAAAATTGTGTCTATTTATGTATATTAAATATTTTGTTAACAGTCTGATTTAAAAATAGAGTACTACAAGCCTTCAGTGCTACACTACTAAAAACAAATCAGTGATCTGACCAGGGTTAGTAAAACCTATGGGTAGTAACTATGCAGTTAAGTAAACCTCTCTCTGCTGATTCAATTTCTTTCTCAATCCTTTCCACCTAAAGCACACTGTCAGATTGGGTCAAATTAAATCTTAAAATATTTTGGGATTTCCCTAAAAGTTGCTGGTTGCCAGTTCTGTTTGGAGCTGCCCTAGTTACTAGTGTACAGAAATACCCTGTTTACTGCAGAAATAAATAATCATCTTTTTACAGAGAAGCTGTTTGTTGAGCAAAATATTTCTGTGTAAGTATGCCTGTGCTATAAAAAAATCACAATAAAAATACCATACTCTTGAAGGAGAATGTCATTCCTCTCATAAGAATAATATGATGCAAATATATGAGAGATATTAAAATATTTTTTCCATAAAATTGAAAGGAAGGTGTAGGTTTTTATATGTCATTGAATTTCTAAAATTTGTCATTACAAGAAAAATTAATTTCATTTTAACTATTGATACTTCATTTGCATCATGTTTAAGCAGTGGGTTTAGAAAAATGTTTAGAGAAGTATTATGTATTAGCACATTATTAATATTCTTTCATGATTTTCAGCAATTAGAAAGATGCTAAAAATAAATATTAGAATAATATGTTAACAATATTTGAATGGAGGAATGAATGAGACTGTGATATAGAATCATATAATTCTATGTATTCAATATATTATGTATTTCAGATAAACTTTGATATGGAAAGATATTCCTGTCAGTGCAAGAGCAGCTTTTTACTATTTAAAAAAAATAGAATTTCAACTCATTATATGACACTGTGCCATTAAGTCATAGTATGAACCATTACTATTTTGTCACATAATGTAAAAAAAAATCATTAAATTACAGAATACCGAAAAAATGCCCTATTTTAAGCCCCAATTTATTCATAGCTACCTAACCATGGTAGTTACATTTTGGAAAAAAGCTATTTTAGGAAGGTCTTTCATCCACTCCAAAATAATTGAGTTTCCAGCCACAATTTGAGGGAAATGCCACTCTGCAAAGTGTCTGTCACTCCTGTGCACAAGTGATCTGCTGTGTGGCAGCTTCCCTGTACCTTAGGGTATTGCCTTGCAGGGCCACCACTATATGTTTTGGGTTAGGAATATCCTGAAGTATAAAAAATGCATTCATAATTTTCAGGTTTCTTGATAAAGTGAAAAAAAATATTTTATTAAACCATTTTATTAAATCATTCACTTCTATATTTACAGGGCTGACAGGAATTTATGCTTTAGACGTGACTGAAGTCAACATGAAGTCAATTATTTAATTGACTTTAAGTGGGATTAGACCCCACAGTGGACAAAATCAATGGACCTCAAATTCAAGATAGTAACTTTTTTTTTTTAGATCTTTAGATATTTTTCATCTCATAGTTAAGTGTGCTTAAAAGACAAAGCCACAGCATTTTAAAAATTCTTTTCCCTGTGTTCCATGACTGCACCCTACCTGTTCTGTTGTGTTTCCATTCTTCAAGGTTTCATAGGGATTTGTACTGGTGCATGACTGGCATATTTCTCTTTTTTCATTTGTTTTGCTGGGTTTTTTTGGGTTGTTTTTTTTTGCTTCATCCCTACCCCAACCCCCCACCCCCTCCCCCCCGAGTCATAGGNACCGCCCACCCCCTCCACCCCGAGTCATAGGATTCTCTTATGAGAAGGTTGTGAATATTTTGAAAATATATCATCTGTATAATTAACATTCTACAGTTTAATAGTAACTCAAGGTAAATATATATGATGAAAACAGCATTTTACAGAAACTTCACACTGCTTTACAATACTGACAAGGATATAGCAAGAATGATAGATGCTGTGTAATAGGGAACAGAAGCTTTTTATGAATTGAAAAACATGCACATGCTTGCAGAATTAGCAACACTAAGTTAAAATGGTATTTTAAAGTTTTTTGAGGTTGTTTTTTTTTTAGTATTTCACCACAAATAGGTGTTTAATTCACCTCAAGGAATACAATAAAAATTCTACAGCAATGTACACAGTAACTCTTACTGTATATTAAAAAGTTGAAACTATCTGTGATGAAAAGAAGAGAGAATATTTTCTCTTCCTTGTAGCTTAAAATTCCCCCCTCAGAAGCAAGTAAATAACAATTCAAAATACTCTGCATTCACCTGAGATGGTCTCCTGCCTCCCACTTAACTTTTCAGCCTCAGTTAATTAATGCTTCAGATATTTTGCCTCATTCTTCTCCTTCTAAAGAAACCAAAATAGTCTTTTCAGAAAAATAAATAAATTAGAATTGCATTCACAGGTATAAACGACTCACTGGGGACAGCAATTTGTCCCCAGTAATATGAAATGTACATCTAATAACCATGGCTTAGTGTCAAGGCTCACGATTTAAAGATGCAAACAGTCTGATACATACCATATTCTTGGGTTTTCCCCTGAGAATCAAATTTTGAGGGTGAAATAGACTTAATGTGAACACAAGTTAAGTTCATCAATACTTCAGTTTTTTTCAAAATCCATCCAATCCATTTAGGGATGTTTAGTATAGTAAATACATTCCTATGAAACCAGAGAAATGAGACCAAAGCAACATGAATAATCAGTGAAAAGCAATTTTTTTTCTTGAGTTTCATGAGTGTACAGGATTTCAGGATCCAAACTCAGGATCAAAACTAAGGGTTGTATTTACTAAGACATTCAGTACACATTTCAACAACCATGGCAACCTCTATGAAACAGCTGCAGTCTCTGTTCTCAGACCACTAACACTGAGCTTTGTGGAGGCAATTTATAGTAATCTTGTTTTGACTGTGTACACTTGTTAGCACACAGAATCATGGAATCATAGACTGCCTTGGGTTGGAAGGACCTTCAAAGGCCATCTAGTCCAACACCCTGCAGTGGGCATCTTTACACATCTTTAACTGCATCAGGTTGCTCAGAGCCCCATCAAGCCTGACCTTGAATGTCTCCAGGGATGGGGCTTCCATCCCCTCTCTGGGCAACCTGGGCCAGTGATCTACCACCCTCAGAGTAAAGATTTTTTCCTAATATCCAACCTAAATCACCCTTTTCCACTTTAAAATCATCACCCCTTGTCCTATTGCTCTATGCCCTTGGGAACAGTTGTTCTCCATCTTTCTTATAGGCACCTTTCAGGTACTTTAAGGCTGCCATAAGGTCCACGTGGAGCCTTCTGTTGTCCAGGCTGATGTTTTAAACAAGCAATGATCAATCCAGAGAACAGAGAACATAGGTTATAAAAATAATTTTTAAAAAATCAAACTTAAGAAAGGAAATAATCTGGAAAAGGGAACTTAAGAAAAGTGTTTCATTTGGTTCTTATAAATTTAGAATGGATATTTGTTTAGTAGGATTCCTTTTTGACATATTAAAAATGAATAGGTTTTCAGATTTATTTTTTTAAAGTAATACAAGTATTCTCATTTCATCTATAGTACAAGAGACTTTCATATTTCAATGGTCAAAGTTTTAGTTTCCTCTGGCTTTGTGTTTTATGATTAGATTTGTCAGCATCCACAGTATGTGTAACCTCCAAGTGAAACTTATTCATTAGGATGAAAATTTCTGATACAATTCTTTATATGGATTTTTTTGTGTCTGATACAGTGGTCTTTTTAAATAAGATAGCTTGTTATTTTCTGTCTTCTGCCTTTTTGTCTATTTTAGAAAGAACTTAATACTACTCTTTCTATGAAAGCTGTTTAATGTTATCCAACAGATTGCAATATTTTATGAACACCTATTTGCAAAGGGATAGTGTAGTGAAATAGGTATGTTGCCAGAGAGAAGAAACAATAAAACTAATCTAAATATTTTAAAATGTTTCTCCATCTTCACCTCTTCATTTCTGCTGCAAAACATGATAATGATTTAAATGGGTAAGAAAAAAGAAAAAAAAAAGTAAAAAAATGTGAAGCTTTCTTTTAACTATATCTCATTAAAAAAAACAAAAGCAGAACAGAGATTATATAGGGATTTTTAATATTGTTGGGGGGAGGAGGATTTTCCCCTGCAGTTTTATTTAACAGAATGACTATTAATATGTTTAAATAAAATTTTAAAATAAAATGGAGTATTTTTCTTACACCAGTGCTTATGGTGACATTTAGGAATCTAAAAAGATCTCAAAATACATTTAAACTTTCCTAAATGTTGTAAGAGATTCTAGATTCTCCTTGTGAATCCAGACACCTACAGGCTTTGGCATGGTGCTCTGTTTCTGTAAGGCAACTAAGCTTTTTGCTTGCCTCAGACTCTCCTGCTAATTCTCCATTTAACACAGAGCTTCGATCCATTAGCTTGTTTAGCTAAGTAATGATTATTTTTATAGGACTAATACTTTTGGTTGATGTTGTAACATTTAATATTTGTCTAAAAAGATTATACAGACTTTATTCAAAAATGGTCAAGAAAGAAAGATGTTTAAAATGCCAGGAGGTCTTTGAAGTTAAGCCTTTGAGTTCCATTCTTGATTTCATACTTGTATGTAAGAAGAACGTTAAGTTACCTGGTTTTACAGTACCTTAATTCCTGTTTCTCAGCTTCTTTCATTGCTGTTTTTCAGAATCATGATCTTTACCAAATCCATAGTCTTAACAAAATCTAAATCAAATTCCTTTTATAGAAAAAAAAAAACCCCAAACCCACAAACAAAAAACCAACCGACCAACCAACCAACCAACCAAAAACCAACCCAAAAATAAAATAAAATAAAAAACCCTAAAGAATATTGGCTTTCCTGGAGCCCTGTTCAACAGTGATAACACTTTGCTTAATATGAATGGACGACTGCATTTTGTATTGCAGTACCAGGCATACATTGATCTCTCACTAAACATAATTCAGTTTTCATTGAACAGAACACATAAACTAAGATACTAGCACTGTAGAATTTCTTTAACTTTATAAGGCTCCTTTTAAAAATACAAAGGGGTCCAATAATCCATGATGGCCACAACAGGAGCCATGCCCAGGTTCCACCAACAGAGAACTTTACTCCAGTTGGATGTTGCATATATGGACTTTAATCACTAGTATCAGCATCACTGATACCTCACTCTGATGCTTTAATTTGTTTCTTCTTCATCAAGGACTATGAAAATATGGACTCTACCATGGTATCTCAACACATTCAAACATCTCAAACACATCCCAACATCTCAAACACATCCCAACACTTGTACTTTGGCTTCATACAATTTCTCTGAAGGATTTTTTTTTTTTTTCACATTTTGAGGAATCTCAGACCCTGTATCAGAATGTCATCCTTGTCTCATGGGGTATTCACATACCTGCCATTATTCCAGGGCAGACTGATGGAAATCTACACCTCGTTTTTCCAGTGGTTCAGAGTATAACAAACCAAACCTACTGCTGATACCAGTAAAGGTATAGGGAACTGGCCAGGAAATGCAGGCGTATCCATCACAAACGCCTGCCTTCTCCTGTAAACACAATCCTCTCACTTCACACTGAAATCAGAAGCAAATACCAACTTGAATCTATTACAACAAACCATGGAAAAAAAACAAACCAAAATACCACTCCAAAATAAGACACAACCAACTGGTTAGGAGACCTAAGAAGTGTAGAAGAAACAGCTTACTTTTATGAGAGATTGTTAACTGCCATACTAAACCTGACCATCAAGTGATGTATCTGTTAGAACAGTCATACCAGTTCCTTGCATAAAACTGGTTAACTAATAAAAATGTCCTCTTTCTTTTTTCAGTCACATTTTCACCGACACTTATTTTCTAGCAAAGATGCACTTGACAGGAAAATGATTTTTTACACCGTTGTTTGACATACTTATGCTGGCAAGAACAAAGTGTAACCAAAAAGAAAATTAATAACCCTTCTTTAGATAAATTCAACAAAAATTAAATATTTTTCCAGTGGAACAGCTAAAGGAGTGATTCTATGCTTTCATGCTATTCAAAGACCTTTAAAATAGCCATTTAATTTATTGTTTTGTTATAACCAATGGAAGTAGCTCACTGCCTTTAAAGAAGATCTTCATGTGTGCTGACAGGAACTGAAATTCCCTCACAGCCTAACCCTATGGTTCCAGTTCAGACAAAGTGTCATTTGATTTAGAAGGCAGAAAAGAAATACCCTCAACCCCTATGTTCAGCATAAGGAGCAATATTTGACATGGTCTGTTAAAGCAGCTCCCAGTTCCTTGTACGATATTTCTGACATATGCTTTTCCAGTGTGATGTTTCCATTGGCACTCGAACCCTTCAGCCAGCCATGAGGAACTGAAAAATGACTTTGTGCATTTGAAATGACAAATACAGATCTACAGGATCAGCCTTCAGCAAGAGTCAATGATCATAAATTCCATGTTTCCATTGTATCCTTGAAAAATTTATGAAGTAGTTTGGCTGGATTCCACAACTCTGTAGCAATAACACTTTTTTTTTTTTCTTTAAATACTGAATATTTGTCCCTGTGGGAAGGTTTGCAGCTTTACAGAAGCTGGTTGGACAAAAAATGTACAACTTCTCTGAGATTCTCTATTGCATTTTTCTTGTGTTTTAGTTATTTGTGATTTATTCTGTATCATCTAGAAAGTAGTGTGAAGTTTTAAATCATCTATATCCTACAATCTTTGCACTATAAAGGTATAATAGGAAGCAGAAAGGGAGTAGATATGAAAATATAATAGGATGTTCTTTGTCAGGAGAAGGAAAAAATACCCAAAATCTAACAAAACCAGGAATATTCCTTGATTTCTCTTCCCATCTCTCCTGTAATCATATTCATAACCTAGCTGAAAAGTCACTTGGCACCTTCTTGCATCAATTCTTGATGTATGAAAGAGGAATGATAGATTTTCCTTGTCCCAACTGTGTATTTACAGTAAGGAGTAAGGAAGATCTAAGGATTTTGATCATCTTTACAAACCTTCCACTTCTCTTCCTCTGCAGAGATGCAGGAAACTCACTCATTCCCTCTGACATCTCTAATATCATATATGAGACAGGGGGAATCTGGGAAGAATTTTGCAAGGAGCTCAAAACCCCATAGTGTGTGCTTCTGCCCTCTCTCAGGTCTGTGACACCGAGGCACGCTACCTAGGTGAGGTGGCTACATGAGGTCTGTATGCTGTGTCTCCATGAAATGGCAGCTCCCTGACATACAGTGATGGACAACCCAAGATGGCAGAGCCTGGCAGCCAATCAGAACCGACCACATAGCTGTATATCAGCAGTAACTGAAACACAGCCTTACAATATATTCCAGAGTTTTCCAAGATGGTTCTACCAGTGCTGTCTGTAGTCCAGTTGTCCAGCACGTGCTTCTACTTTGTTCTTCATTTTTATTATCTTTAGAAGGGCTTCTTCTGTAATGATTTCCTCTGATTTAAAACAAAGCTGGTCATGACCTTCTCTTCATCTCTGTGTGTTCTTAGATGAAAAGCAGAAGTTCACTGAATAGTAATTTTAACAAATCAAAGAAACACATTTAAAACAGACGTTTCATGGAGCAGTTTCTGTGACAGTTATTCCCATAGAATTCATTATCAAGAATGAAATTAATGTGATGTAAAAATTCAGGTCCACATTAAAAAAGATATACTGATCTTGACCATTTAAGATGGGGAAGGGTTATTATTTTCATCAGTGCCAGTCCTTTACTCTGAAAGGCATCTCCACTGCTGATGAGGGATAAAGACCTGTTGCCAAGTTGCACCGATCACCACAGGGATAAAACTGTGAGAAGGGTGAGGGGGAGACAGGTTTGATATAACTATAACTTAGGCAGAGGACAGGAATAAACCAGGAAAGCAAGATGTCAATCAACTAACCCCCAGACAGAAATCTTAGAATCATAGAATGACAGAATCTTTAAGATTGGAAAAGATGTCTAAGAACATCAAGTCCAACTGTCTGTCCAATACCACCAAGTCCTCTAAACCATGTCCCTAAGTGCAATGTCTATAGTTTTATTTAACAACTCCAGGGATGGTGACTCTACCACTTCCCTGGGCAACCTGGTCCAATGCCTGGACACTCTTCTATTGAAGACCTTTTACCTAATATCTAATCTAAACCTCCCATGGTGCAAACTGAGGCCATTTCTGCTTGTCCTACAGCTAGTTGCTTAGGAGAAGACACCAACCGACCTCACTGCACGCTTCTTTCAGGGTGTTGTAGAGAGTGATGAGGTCTACTCTCAGCCTCCTCTTCTCCAGACTAAACAACCCCCATCATACTTGTGCTGGAGACCCTGCCCTATCTCACTGCCCTTCCCTGGTCATGCTTCAGCATCTCGGTATCCTTCTTGTAGTGAGGGGCCAGAAACCAAACACAACTCTTAAGGTGTGGCCTTAATTATCACCCAGGACTCAATGCATTTTGTGGAATTATTATTTATTTAGTGGAAATTTGATTAGCTTTCTTCCTTATTTATGGGTTTGATTAGTTGGGAAGGGAGCATGTATTTGATTGGCACTGTTTGCTAGCCACAACCTTTTAACTTGACTGTTTCATTTCTGATGAGCTGTTCCCTCTTCCATAACTTTCACATGAGACTGGAAAATGGATGAGAACATAATTTTGTTTTCTTAATGAACAAGTTATTACTGTGTGTAAAACTGACAATCTTACAATGAAGTGTATTTCCCAGTGATTTAGTAAAGTACTAATTCTATTTTTTCCAATTAATACCAGAATTTTTGAAGTTGTTAGACTCTATAAGGAATTAAATTTGATATGGATGGTATTTTTTCTTCTACCCATGAAAATTCAATATCATGAGATGAAAAATTCAACACAAAAGGTAACAATAATGAAACAAACTATCCCTCACTAGGAATGAGTAGGGACCATTATAAAGTGTGTGCTTGTTTGTGTGTGTGTTTTGTTTTTAAAAACAACTTTTTTCAAGTTTGGATAGATTTGATTCTATCCTCTCACAAGCAATAAAAACAAATGCATTGCTTAAACCTTGCAAATTATTTGTGTGAGCCAAGAAAATGCAGAAATATTGCTGTTCAGGAATGGGTAGACAAAATTGTCATCATCTTGGTTGCTGGCAAGTCTTAGTTTTGCTGAGGGCTCTAAAATCCTTTTAAGCATATTTCTTCTGAAGAAAGAATATTTAAAAGAGAAGAAGGATCAGTAAGTATGCAGGACCAAGTAATGGTCACAGACAGCAGCAATAAAGCAGAGATCACACAAATGAAGTACTGAAAAAAAATTTACAAGTAGGGAAAAAATTGTATCAAAGAGAAAGTTGCTGGGAATAAAAATTTAACCAGAAACTTTAGTAACTAGAAAACATTTCAAAACATGTTTGTTCTGAAAATGTATTTCATCAGGATCTGTCCTTGAAATGACTTGTCTAGAAATTGAAAATTACTGAACTTGGCACACTAATGTTTGATTTACTTCAGAAGCTGGTACCAGAGATACCAGTTCATAATCACATTACTTTAGGATCTGGCCTAAATGCTTTTACATATGGTTTAGTTGTCAGCTGAACATAAGCCATCAGTGTGCCCAGGTGGCCAAGAAGGCCAACTTGTGTCAGGAATAGTTTGGCCATCAAGACCAGGGCATGTGATCACCTCCTTGTACTGGGTACTGGTGAGGCCCCAACATGAGTGCTGTGTTCGGTTCTTGGCCCCTCCCTACAAGAAGGACATTGAGGTGCTAGAGAGTGTCCTGAGAATGCCAGTGGGTTGGGAAAGGGTCTGGAGAACAAGTCCTTCCAGGAGCAGCTGAGCAAACTGTAGTGTTAACTTGGAGAAGGCTGAGGGGAGACTTGTTCACTCCTACAACTCCCTGAAAAGTGAGTGTAGTTAGATAGGAGTTGGTCTCTTCTCCCAGGTAACAAGTGACAGGACAAGAGGCAGTGGTCTCAAGTCATGCAAGGGAAGGTTTATATTGGATGTTAGGAGAAGTTTCTTCACCAAAAAGGTTATCAATCATTGGCACAGGCTGCCCAGGGAAGCAGCTGAGTCATCATCTCTGGAGATATTTAAAGGTTGTGTAGATGTGTTGCTTAGGGACACGGTTCAGTGGTGGACCTGGGTTAACAGTTCACTCAATAATCTTAGAGATCTTTTCCAACCTGAATGATTTTATGGTTCTGCAGTGATGTGTTCCCAGTACTTTCCAGAGCATTGATATTCTGCTTTATCTCTTAAGGCAGCTCAGCCTCGTGTAAACACGTCACTGTTTACATTTGACACAGGGACATGCTAATCACACAGAGACTTACAAGCTACACTAACACTAAACAAAAACCTTTAACAGTTCCAGGAGACTTTTCTGGGTGTAAGACCTCAGTTGGGATGCTCTTACACTCGTAGAACTGCTTGTTACCAACGTGGTGTAGGCCTCATAGAAATTAGACTGAATTCCTGAACACTGACTGCACATTAACACAAATCATAGAATCATTACTCAGGCAGGGCAGATTCAGCATATTTCACAGCATAGACTTCTGCTACCAAGTGCACAAACACAAAGACAGAAAATTGCCCTGAACATATCAAGTGTATGCTGGCACAGAGCATTTTCAGTTTTCTTCAAATATTTACCCACATAGCTGGACAGTTATAGATATCCTACATGAAAAAGTTCTGTTAGAACCATTAAATTAACTTTGTTCTAATTCTTCCTTTGTTAGAAGTCAAGCTGCCCTTGAGGTTGTATATGTATTTGACTTGATGACAACCATCTGTATAGTTTGATTCGCCCACATCATCTTTCCCAGAAAGAAAGACTTAGTTCATTGAAATATTCCATGATATGAACTGGAAAGATAAAGGTTAAACCTTTAGAAATTATTCTATTAGAAATTATATCTCAACCAACACCTCCTACTGTGTGCTCAGTATAGTAAAGGCTCCTGCAACTGTAGTGACTTTGTTTCCCAGTAGTTGAGTTCAGCTGGCATACAGAGATGAGAAATTGAATTTACTAGTAATTTTCCATCAGATAATCATGATCTTCAGTAGAAAACACTTGTTTTAACTGAAATAAACTTTCATATATGTGTGTGTGTGCATTTACATATACGGTATTGCTAAAAAAATCCAGTGATTAAGTTATTTCTGTGAACATGAATAATTCCACAAAAGTGATATTTTGAGATGTGATGCCTACAGAAGGATCCTAGGAGTTCCTTCTGTAGGCCCCCTGACTATGATTTCTCAAACCTGCCTCACTTTGAGCATTGCTACTAGCACCACTGATGGCAGTGGCTGCTTTTAGACCTTGCTAAGTCACTTACTCTGGGCAAACAAATGGAACCATCTATAGGTTTTGGTCATATAAGCACTGAAGAGTGACCCAAAACTTAGTTACACTGAACAAGACAAGATGATAAATTCAGTGTCAAGGGAACTGTATCATGACAAGTCCTCAAGCCCATAGAGAAGTTGAGGAATCCTGCAAAGTCATGACACCTAAAATGAAGTAGAAAAAGGTAGAGCTTAATCATTCCTTCTTTGCTGCTGCTGTTTTTCTGCCTGGCATCAATACAGTTCCTTTGCTCATAAAATGTTGATTTTGTGAACTAAAAGGCTACAAAAATTGAAATATTTTAGCAGTTTTAATCATTTTATCCTCTCCTTTTCATAGTACACTTGTGTACAGCAGCAGTTGAAAAACTGTAGACTGCTGATAATTTTGGGGAGTGGGAGGATAGCAATATGTCAGTGTAATATAACTGAGAAAAACTGGTTACCTCATTCTCTTGTTT
This sequence comes from Heliornis fulica, assembly GCA_013399135.1. Lineage (NCBI taxonomy): Eukaryota > Metazoa > Chordata > Aves > Gruiformes > Heliornithidae > Heliornis > Heliornis fulica. Next base: position 98,346 of record VXBZ01001939.1, read on the forward strand.
TAAATACAAAAGGAGGCAAAGAAAAACTGATATGTGGCACACACTGCCCCTGCCATATGTTCACTTCTCACATGAGCATTGCCATTATCAGTCTCTTTGCTCCTCTACTTGCTTCTGTGATAACAATATAGACAGAACAGGCAAGTGCCAATATTGCTGTAGCAGCCATTCTTTTGCTCTTTTTAGTTTATAAAGGAAAAGTGAAGTATTACGAGCTTCTGATAATTTAATTCTTCCCAGTTTGTAAGTTCAGGGTGAGTTTTTTAGGGTTTGGGTGTCTTTTACTTTTTCTCCTTGCTAATTACAATTGTTTAGAACTTTTATGATAATTCTCATTATAGCTGCAGATATGCTGAGATGATTCCGAGCTAAATACCACCGAGCTGCATATTGCAGCTAGTGTGTGGTAACCAAAGGGAGTGTACTATAACCATATCATTAATGAGAGGATCCACATAAATATTTGCAAGGTCACAACTCTACTTCAAAAATAAACAACAAAGACATTTGGGAAGAGGCTGATGAGAGCAACCACGGAGGCAAAGCTGTCGACATGAAGGCGGTGGCCTTTGGTAGCGAACCAGCTGAACACACTTTAATGAGGTGCTGAGTCTAAACCGGGTAACCTTCGAAGGGCTTGTGTGCTGCGTGCTCACAGCTGCTCGGGGGAGTGCACAGATGGACATGCAGACTGCTGTCCAGCCAGGCCCTGGGAATAGCTGCAAATGAAGCATGTGGTTACCATTTCCAAATGCAGACTGTGCCTGTCAGCTTTCAAAATAAACGGGGTTTAACTCCAAATCCCGTTGGTGCTTGGGAATGAGGATGAGCCGCGGGCGCTCGGGGATGTCAGCCGCTGAGTGGGGCCAGGGCATGACCCAGTGAGGAGTACCAGGGGCAGAGAGCCTGGGGACAGCTGGCCAGCACCCAGGAAGGGCATTAGCCTATGGTTGGGACCTGGCACACAAGGTCCATGTCCAGGCAGGACAGCCCAGTGGCTGGAGAACAGCAAGATTACTGGACAGCACAGAGGGACTGACACGGGGTTTTGGGAACGGGGTTGGGTTGAGGAGGAGGGAGGAGAGCTTGAGGTGGGTCTGATCAGGGCTGTTGAGCCCTACTAGTGGCCCTGCAATGCACTGATCAGGGCTGTTGAGCCCTACTAGTGGCCCTGCAATGCACTGATCAGGGCTGTTGAGCCCTACTAGTGGGCCTGCAATGCACTGATCAGGGCTGTTGAGCCCTACTACTGGCCCTGCAATACACTGATCAGGGCTGTTGAGCCCTACTAGTGGCCCTGCAATGCACTGATCAGGGCTGTTGAGCCCTACTAGTGGCCCTGCAATGCACTGATCGGGGCTGTTGAGCCCTACTAGTGGCCCTGCAATGCAACAGTCTATTTCTTCCATTAATTGGAGGGAAATGGAAAAAAAAACTCTGCATAGGTGACTCCTCGAAGCATAACTTCCCTCTATGAGAGGTCTGCCCTTCATTCTCGCTTTAGTGGCCTTTTTCATCTTGAAGGGTGTTGTCATTCTCAAGTGCTCACATTTAAAATTGAAATTTTGTTCATTTCTGCTAGTTTCACTGTATCTAAGTAGTTTATGATCTTCTCTTTCTCTTTTCCATTGTAACACTAATCAGAATACTATTTACCCATTTCACATTTCCTCTTGTTCTAGCACTATATTGCCTACACCAATCGCTACAAGCCTTATTATTATCTTTATGGTCATTAAATATTTCACCCATGGTGTAGCCCAAAGGCCTCACACTGGAGCAGGAATCATTTGTAGTGGATAGTTTGTAAATTCTAGAAGAGGACTTCTGGAATTGCTTTTAAAATTTCCTTTGTCCTGATTATCTACACCCATTATCCATTTAAAATTAATACAGCTATTGAAAAGTGAAAATAGTTTTGATGTCAAGAATATCCTACTTGGAGAACCTTGGGAGTACTTCTCTAACCATTGGTGTACTTCCTTGTACATGCACCATCTCCATATACTGCACTGTAGCGATCACAACTCTTAAGAACACCAACAGCACAACATTTTCCCTGAGATGATACAGTTGGAGGAGGGAAAAACGTGTCTTATATAGGCAGTAGCTTATATGGCAGTAGCTTACATCTCCCTAGAAGATATTTGACACATTTGTGTTGCTGCTTTGTTGTATCTCCTCAAACCCAGGTAGACAATGTTTTTCAACAATGCCGAGCGTGACGACCGACTTACACTTGGAGATGAGTCCTGTGGTCTGGCCCAGGGACTGCACAGCACTCAGACATCTGTCCTGAGAGGACTCAAGAGATTACTGGAAGATTTGTGGAAGAGAGATTCCTTTGAAGATGAGGAATTGGCAGGAGAGGCCACTGTGGTAGGTACCTTTGGAATTTCACTTGCTCTTACCAACTGGCACAGTCCACAAAAGCTCCTGACAATTACTGTGGATTAAAACAATCAGTTTTCCCTTACTGGTACTGTAGAATGGGCCAGTTCTTAGCTACATGCTGTGCTGGGATGAGCTTGAAACGGTCATTACAGCCTTCTCAAGGTACACAGCAGTTCCCATTTAAATGCACAGCACAAAAGATGAAGTTCCACAGAATTAAAATGATTAAAGAGAGGAGGAGAGCATTATTTCCAGTTCTAACAGGAACTCTGTGTTCTTTTTCGAGGAACAAGAGAAAGACAGTGTAAACCTGAGCAGGAGACTCACTTGTGTATTTTAACATGTCAGCTTCTTAACTGAGGTATTTACACTGGCACTTTAAACCTTGGAATATGAATGGCTATTCCACATTATCATGTTGTAGACCACTGGATAAATGGTTAAAAAAAATGACATAAAAAACCTCACTATGACTGAGTATCAGTAGCTGTCAGCTTTAGCCTACTGTTCTAAAGCCAATGGTAGCATGATAGAAATAAAAATGCAGCATTACAAATAACAAATCCCAGAATAATGCATCATTTTTATTTGCATTTCTTACAGCCTTCTGGCTTCTTATTATTCCCCTGGACACAAGGTCAGTAACCTTAATGAAATACCAGAAGATTTGTTTCTTATACAATTCCAACACTACTTGTTTAGGGAAAAAGAAGCTGTTAACATCTTCCTGCAGACCAGATTATTGGCTGTTTGTGAAGTATTTCACTTGGGAGAGCAGCTGGTGCCTGAGTGAACCCAGAGCCCTTGGCTTTATGTATGACCTATTATTTTGGGATGCTGTTCTAAGATACAAATGAAGAGCAGACACTTTTTGGAACTAGTACCAGGATTAATAACCACTAACTGAATCTTAGTAGTTATTCAAATATTTCACGTGGATTGCTCAAAATATTTCCTCCACCTACTGTGAACATACTAAGGAAAGAGGTATTTGCAGCAATAGGTCAATACCAGCTTTTGGCATGTGCAGCTTGTCTGGGGGAGCAGACCCTGCCCCAGATACTCTGGGAAAGCCAGTGTGGATGGCATGGGATATGGGGTGAAGGCAGATGCTGTAGGAGGAAGCTGGGGAGAACAGCTCTAAGTGTAGTAATCCTGGTTCCCTTGGTGTCCCACCAAGTCTCCAGTACAGCTCTGGTCTCTCCCCCCATTCTTTGATGTGTTCACCCAAAGCTTGATCCACACATTTTCAAACTGAATGAATTAAATTTAAATACAGTAGTGACTACATAATAACCAGATCAGGTGTGAGGATTGTAAAAGGTTCTCAACAATTTGAAAGCTAACAGATAGAGAAATGACAAGGTAAAATATGAAAATATTTCACTATTAGTCATGCCACAGTCCAATGCAGGTACTGTGCATATTGCAGAGAGTGTGTCATTTATGCTGTTCTTCATTGCTTTGTTTAGCAGTTTGTCTTTGAGGCTGTAATCAAGACCAGCATCCCAATGGCATATGCCAATGCATCATAAAATGTAGTCTGTACCCTTAAAGTGTCAGATGTAGTAGTAGCACTTCCACTGAACTGCATGTGAGCTGAGAGGATTTTGTAGCTGAACATTTAAAAGAAGTGATTCTCCAGCTTCATGGAAAAAAATATACCATATTTCCAAATGAACAATTTACCAATCTCTGTTCCCAATTACCAGTGCCCTGAAAGCCACAGCAAGCAAATCAGTGACACAGCTTCATTCTTTTGATGAATCCTTTCAATAATCACCTTTGCCACTGGAGGTTCTTTTTATTTTATTTTTTCACCCACAGATGTTCCATTCTTTTGTTATATTCTGGATTAGCACCAGATTCTTTGTCAGACAATGTTTTCCGGGATCTCTTCTGTAATACTCTGAATTGTCAGACTTTGATATCAAATGAGGTCTTGATACTATTACTCTCCTAAGAACATTGCCATACTCTAACAAATTTCTAGACATTTTGTTATCTTGTTGCACAATGAAGTGAAATACTACAGATTTTAATCCATATAGAGACATTTAAGTTATTTTTTTCATTTTAGAACTTTTTACATGAGATGTTTTACTTTTTTTTGAGGAATTTTTTTGTTTGTTTGTTTTTTTGTTTTTAGTAAGGGAAATGCACATCTTGGGTTCTTGGCACACTGTTAAATAAAAAATATCCTGAATTTTGAAAGGCTCTGGAGAAATAGAAAGTGTTCTTTCATAGAACTTTCAACTACCTTTTAGAAAATGAAAATCAACAATGGATTTTTTTTTGAATATTCAATTCTGGGAAAGGCTAAAAAGCTGAATCTTTATCAGAGTGGCTGACCTGCTACACTTACTCAAACTGAGCATGGAAAAAAAAATAATTGGGCTTCCTAACAATGGTATTTAGCATCAATATACTTGAGCTATGGAGGGAAGTGACACTGTAGCACTCTATCCTCATACTACTGTTCTGTGGAACATTTTGAAGTTTAACTGCAAAATAACAAAACAAGTGTATAGAAAATCCATTAAGGCTGTACAATACTCGAGTGAAGATGTGTTTACAAAGGAGCTATTCAGAACATGGAAATATTTTCCTTTGTTCACAATCCAGGACCCAGAGTCACTGCATTTCTGCACTGTCTCTTAGCCCCTAACCTTACAAACATCAGAAGAGATTTTCCTCTTATGTCCTTGACTCTGCAGTCTGCCTGTAGCTGTGCCTTCAGAGTGCACCAGTGAATTTCACCACTTAGCAGCACATGTAACTGCTGGGTTTAGCTCTTAGCCTCGTTCACAAAATACACAGTCTATAACCTATCGAGTAATTTAAATGCAAATAATATTTAAACAAGGCTAATCTGGAGGGCTTTTGTGTATAGAGTGATGTATGGGAAGGAGCTGTTTAAGGTGCATTAGTTTACCACTATGATTTCCTTTTCACATCAATCATCTCTCCACATGGTTCAACAATTAAAATGGTTCATGGCTGCAGGGACTACGACAAACAAACTTCATCATTTAAATACCCATGATAGCACCTTTGAGCATAAGAAGCTGATAGAAGATGATAAAATGTTAATTATAAGTTGTAAGCAGAATGAAATACCTCTATTCATCAGTGACCCACTGATTATAAACAGAGCTTGCCTGTACACCCAATACACATCCAGCAAAATACTCCTGTGGTGGAGGTTGCTCTATTTTAATATTTTTCAACACAAGCCAGACATGGCCAGATCTGCTCGTTGCTGGGGGAAACTCATTTTTCCTCTCTCATCTTAGTATGAGGATGTAATAGAGCAACTATCCCTCCACCCAGAGAAGATATCAAAAAGTTAATCATGAAAGTGGGTTTTTTTTTCCCCATCCTTTCACAAAGCAGTATTACCACAGATGTGTCATGATCAGCCATTTCTCTGAAATGCACTTCATGCTTTTGTCCAGTTCTAAAGGGACTGCTGACACTTATTTTTCCATCTTCCAGATGCAGTGTCAATTCAAATTGATGCTGACACAACCCAAAAAGGGTATTTTTCCCCTTGTCCTGCAATCAAGATAGTGATTCTGAATAGTTTTTAAAATGATTCTCTACTTTCCATTTCCTTGGCTGTAAACCAATTCTCATTATTTTATAGTACACTGTGACCATGTTCTAAAAAATATCATGAGTCAATGGAATGGTCTGTTTTATCTGAACTGTGGAAATGAACTGCAGTATTTTAAAAGGAATTGGAGATCTACAAAAGATATTTTATTAGAATATGGAATTAGAATTGGATTTTTTTTTTTAATTAAGCAAGACTTTATTCTAAATGCATTTATGCCCCTTTTCTGCAAATACAACCTCATTTGCTACAGGAATATTTTTATTGTTCTGGTGCCTATTTCCTTGTTCAGTTATGCAATTTGGTATTTAATCTATACAACCTGGTGACTTTATGTCTCCCAGGCAATACCAGTGAACTTATACTTTATAACTGCCTTATTATTTCCTCAACCCTTTTTTAGTGTTTCCTCAACTCTTTTTTTTTTTAATTAAACAAACTCATCATTGCTTGCTTAGAAAGGCACCCTTTTGCCAATAATTGCTTTAATTTTCTGATTTATCCTTTTTCTTTCTATATGTGCTTTCCCATAGGCTAATCAATACTTGGACTATAAGCATTATTGTTTCCATGCTGCTGTGAGGTACCTGTGAAAGTTTATTTCTCACAAGTGAAATGATAAACCAATATAGAGCAGAAGGAATCTTTCAGGCATATGCCCATACATTTGAAGCTAATACAATAGCAGTGGGAGTTTGAAGAATTTTACAGTCAATAAGAAAGAAAGTCAGTCTAGAGAAAATTACTATTTCAGGATAATATAAAAAGAGAATGAGACCTCCAAACAAAATGGAGAACAAGCATTTCCTTGCTTTGTTATCAAAACCATTTTTGTTTAAATGAAGAAAAAAGTGAAAAAAATAGGAAACATTATAATGAAAGTTGTTGATTATGGAGATATATTTTTTAAATCATCAGTTCTTTTTGAAGTTAGGAACTTTTATGCAGAAGACTATTTCTTATTAAAGGTACCTTCTTGATGCTGCCAAAGTTTTCACCTTAGGTGTTTGGAGGGTTTTGGAGAGGCCACTAAGTTGTTTGTTGGTAGATTGTTTGGGAAAAAAAGCCAGATTAATGTATTGTATTCTTGTTTCTTCATTGGTGCATCTTATATGTTGTTGTGATATTATTAAAAACCTGGTAACAGCAAATTTTCCAAGGTATAAGTGGCATCCATTGAAATCTAATCACAAACCTATTGTCCAAAAAAAAAAAAAAAGGAAAAAGACAGTTAAGATAAACATATCCTTGAGTGAAGATGGCTCATGAAAAGTCCATAGTAGTAATTTAAGGGTCTTCCTGAAGTAAAAAGGAAAAGCAGAAAAGGTGACAGAATGTGTCCCTCCTGGAGGTTAATACTAAACTGTTTATGAAAAGACTGCTAACATTTTGAGAACTGAGTTGGTGTGGACGTGGGCAGAGGAGTTTTAATACTCCTTGCTGCACAAAAGGAATAGTATTTGAAAATCAAGTGCTCTCAGAACAAAGAGCAGTGTTTAGACATGGAGTCATGAGTGTGATGCTGTGTCTATTCTTGGAACATTTACTCTGGGGGATGCTATTTTGAGTACATTAGGTGAACCAGCTCATCTTGTATAAATACAGAACTACAGTGGTTGTTGTTACAGCTAAGTTGAGAATGAATGAATGGATAATTTAAAAGATTTTAATTAAAGCACAGCATGCATTTTTAAATTTTATTGTTGAGCAGCTCTGAAATCAGAGTGTGTCATGTGGGTCCTGTTTGGATCAAGTTCCCTTGTCGAGCAGCTGCTTTTTCTTCCTTTTCTTTTCTTTTTTTTTTTTTTCCAGGACTCAAATAACAAAATATGTACTTATGTTCCCATCTGATTCTGAACTTCTGCAACAGAGAACTGAAAATTATGTCATTTAGAAGTAGATGCCCCTACCAGTAAAATAATTAAATGAAATTATTTATCTTTGATTGTTGCTTTATCTGGCACAGCAAAGCCTTACATACTGCATCAGTGAAGCAGGCATTTCAGACTGTTTTCTCAGAAATGAAATGTTTATTACCTTGACAGTTGTATTTATGAAGACAAGTTAATTGCAAATATGCTTGAAGAACTACCTCTGGAATATTAATTTTTAATCAAGTCATTTTGGGGTTGTGGCCCTGTCTGTGGAAGGGGGGGTGGAACTCGATGATCCTTGGGTCTCTTCCAATCCAGACCAGTCCGTGGTTCTGTAGTTCTGTGATACTGTTGTCACCTAAATAGTTATAGAATCATAGAAAAGAAACACAGAATCATGTAGATTGGAAAAGACCATATACACTTTAAGAGAATTGAGTCCAAACATTAAATTAACACCACTAAACCATGCCTCCTAAAGCACCATGTCTATACATCTTTCCAGTACCTCCAGGGATGGTGACATAAGCACTGAGCAGCCTGTTAGAGTGATTGACAACTCTTTCTGCCTTCTGCTCCAAACAAAGCTGTAACATCTTGAACATCAGGCTCGGGTATGAAAAGCCTCCTTTAATCTGCCATGTTAGTTTCTGAGAGTAAGATATAATTTTCAAAAGGGAAGGTAAAAAAAACCACAGATGATTATTTTCTGAACATTTTATCTTAATAGCTTCAACTTACAGTTTTAGCCTGTTACATAAAATTTATTTTTGGTCATCATCTTCTGGCATCTGTTATATTTGGAATCTGAAAAAAGATACTTCACAAATCTTCATTCCTTTTTGTTCTTAGCAATCTGAGTATAACTGACTAAACACGCTTTCGATCTTCTTGGGCTGAACAACAAAATCTAGTGTCTCAAGGTTTCCAGGTTTTCCATTATTCACCTTGATAATGAAAGGAAATGAAGGATTAGGAAAAAGTAGTTCAGAAATTATGCACTTCTCTGGTCTTAGTATGTTAATAAATCCAGCCCACTAAGTAAGCAAGATCTCCATTCTATGTACAGAGGTTGAGGTTGGAAGTGACATTTGGAGTTGTACTACTTCAACACCTCCCTGCTCAAGAAGAGCTGCCTGGAACCAGTTACCTGGGACAATCTCCAGAACTCCTGAGTGCCTCCAATGAGGCAGACTCCACAACATCCCTGGGTAACCTGGGTCATTGCTTGGGTGTGTGCACAGTAAAAAAGGGTTTTACAGTGTTCATAGGGAACCTCCTGTGTTCCAGTTTGTGCTCATTGACTCTTGTCCTGCCACTGGACACCACTGAAGAGAGCATGGCTTCATCCTCTTTGCACAGTCTCTTCAGGCATTTACATGCAGTGAACCTACCAGCCACCAGGCTGAACAGTTCCAGGTCTCACCCTTTCCTCACAGAAAAGGTGCTCCAAACACTTCATCATCTTTGTGGCCCTTCATGGGCTTTTCTCCAGCATGTCCATGCTTGTCTTGTAATGCACCAAACTGCACTGGACTACACATGTGGCCTCACCATTACTGAGTTGAGCAGAAGCATCACCTCCCTCAACCTGATGGCAATGCCACTCCTGATGCAGCCCAAATTACCATAAGCCTTCTTTTCTCCAAAGGAACATTGCTGGCTTATGCTCAACTTTGTGTCCACTAGGACCCTTTAGGTCCTTTGCTACCAAGCTGCATTCCTGCTGGGTAGTCCCCAGCATGTCCTGGTCCCTTGGGTTGTTCCTCCTTAGGTGCAGGATGTTGCATTTCTCTTTGTTGAACTTTACCAAGTATCTGTCAGCCCATTTCTCCATCTTGTTGAGAACCTTCTGGGATCTTTTTGCCTTCTGGCAAAAGCCTCTGGTGTACCAGCCACTCCTCCCAGTTTTGTGTCCTTCCCAGACTTGCTGAGGGTAAAACATCTGCCCCATCACCCCGATCATCAATGAAGAAACTAAACAAGCAAGACCCAGTACTGCTCCCTGGAGTACAATCCTAGTTACTGGCATCTGAATGGACTTTGTGCTGCTGATGAGCACTGAAGTTGGTTGCCTTTCAGTGTGAATTTCTTCTCATGTACAAGCTCTGTTGGAGAGTGGGGAAGAGATTTAAGCAGAGTTTGTCTCTCTAAGAGGAGTGACAAAACGAGGGGCAGTACTTGCCTATGTAAGCATGTAGGTAATGAGACATCTGAAAGGTGTTGAGAGAAGGCTGTTTTCTCTTGAATAACCATATATGACAGTCAGAATATGTTGTTCCCATTGTTATAGTAAGTCAATGATACAATAGACAAATTCAGGAAAATCTGCTAAAACATTAAACAAAATCAATCGGTGTATCAATTATTTACAGTTTAATAGGGAAAATTCTCTTTAGGCTGAGAAGGTTATATGGCATAAATATAAAAATCAATAAGCTCTACTCATGAGGGAGAGTCACTGCTTGATGTATGCTGAATATTTATGAGCTCTCCAGAATGAATGAGTTCTACAAACAGTGAATGAATTCTGCAAACAATGGCTGTGATCTACGAGCGATCCTGTGATTTTTCTAGAAATCACAGTGTTTGAACATGAAAGCATCAGGCTGCTATAACTCAGTATTAATGAAATTTAATAAAAAAAAACCAAACCAGTAACTGAGGTGGGTTTTTTTTCTGAAATGCTTTCTTCTTAAAAGAAATTACTTTGTGCCCTACTACTACTTGCAAGTCAACTTGATGTTTCCTTCAAAATGAAAGCATTTTCAAATGACATAGTTGTTTACACTTGGGACAAGTATCCCTTGATCTAGGAATTCTGAAGATAAAATTATTCCATCATTTCATGATCCTTCAAAACTTGCAAAAGAACTTGGGATTTTGCCACTACTATTTTTTTTTCCCCCATTTTGCTTCCCAAGCCAATAGGAACTCTGCTTTGGCATACTTCAACGAGATTCACAGGCACAGACAACAAGAGTTATCTTGTTGAGATAAACCCAGCAAGCTACAGATGCCAAATTGGTGAAGGAGGCCCTTGTGTTAGCAGAATATGTGAATTAGCAGAATATGGAATTACTGAAATATACCATTGGGCTCCATTGTTATAAGTGCTCATCTGGTAGTAACTGGTCAGAAAGACCTGACCCCACCTCACTCTCAGAATGCCATAATTATGGTTTTGACCTAAAGGAAGCTTCAGCCATGACATCAGGTCACCAGCAGGAGAGATGCACAAGAATTTGAAATATGTCTAATATTATATTATGTTTAAAAAAGCCTAATGAGAAAATTAGACAATCACAGAACTGTTATTAATAATCCCAGTATTCCTGCACTAGGCAAGTATCAATAATCCTGTATAAAATACCCCCCTCAGACATATAATTTCCACTAACCCCCCAGCCCCCAAACACATGCAAAATTGGAGATGAGACATTTTTAAGGGCAGCATTATCTCTATTTCAATCAGGCATGTGTGGGGGTTGGTGGGGAGGGAAGTCTTTTATTTTATCCACACTGTCTTCCAGATGGTGTGCATCTATGTTTGGGTGGTGTGATTGTCTTTTTCAGCCCTTTCTCCTATGAGTTTTCAGTAACACTGAGAACTTATCAACATTTTACTGAGCAGTTTGAGCACATTCATCTGCATTTTAAGTGTCTTGGAAATTCCAATAAAATAAGAAACAGACAAATCAGTGATTTCCTTTTTATTTCCCTAAGTTTTGCAAAATAAGCTGTAAAAGGGTAGATTTCTTATGAAAAACATTTGATTAGCTCTAATCCTGTTGCTTTCTTCATAACTTGATGGACCCAGATAGGAGCATGAAGAAGCCTCAGTAACACTCTCTTCCACTGCTATCAGACCACTATTGAAAACAATCTCTTCAAATCATGGCAGTTACTGACTTTTGTCATTGTCATGACTTGTGGCAGATCCTAGAATCCACTGTGGAAGCTCTTCTACAGGAGACCAAATTAAATCAGTTTCTGGTTTTGCACTCCATCTGGATGTCCTCCTCCTGCCACAGAAGAGATGAAAATTAAATAGGTAATCAAGAGACTTTAAGACATGTGTGCCAGTCTAGTTTACAACTTCCATTGCACTCACTTCTTTTTATTAAGCAAGTCTTTGAAATGACTCTCAGCTACTTTTGTAGAGGTAATGACAAGCTTATTAAGTGATTAATATGATCATTTAGCTAGAAAGTCAAAGTTTACCAGGTAAGGGGACATAGAATACTGTGTTGTAAGAGAGATTTCAGGTTTACAAAGGTGAATGTTTCTATGCTGTCACTGTTTAGAAATGTACAGCTTTGAATTGAAACAAGAATGGGGTAAAAATGTGTTTTGTAGAACAGATAATCCCAGCGTGGATGAATAGAGTTTCCATTTAATAGATGGGAAAAGACTTGTCAGTGCCATGATTCCTTCCTGTAAAAAAATAAAAAAAATCTCAATTATTTTACAAATTACTTCATTTGCTAAGCAGTAGATAAATTAACCTGATTTCTTCAGATAAAAGCACTTTTCCACCCAGTTCTTAGCAACATGACTTTCTTGGATTAGGACATCTTTTGTAGGTTAGATTTTATTGAGGAGGAGAGCTGGGTAGCAATCATTCCACATAAAGTCTGTCAGTTTTAGTAGGACCAGAGGGGTGGGGGTGTGGGGGGGGTTCAGCTATCTGTAGCAATCCCTAAAAAATGGCAGCTCAGTGCAGTTAAAGACTCATGTTTCTTTTAGATAAACACTATTACAAATGATAAGAGACACAAAAGCAGCCTTGGGAAAGATGCCTCAGAAGACCACCTTTCCTCCCAGGCAGACTTCTGGTACACAACCTTCAAATGCACCTGCATTAGGAACTGGTGCATTCCTAAAGAAAGACCTCTGGTTTATATTCCCCTTTTCTAAACCAAGAGTCTTATTATTTACCTTTCCTGACAAACCTTTAAGATCCTGGCCTGGCAAAACATAGTCTTTGAGTTGCAATGCCAGGAGAATAAAAACAAAGTCTCTTCTCAAATGGTTTTAGACATAAAAACTCTGGCACTTGATTAATGTTTTGACTTGAAGCTTCTAAAAATCACATCACTCAAGATTACTTCTATAAAATATCTTTGAACTTTTTAGCATAAATTGAATGATTTGAAACAATCCTGAAGCCACTAACAGTTAACTTCTCATGTATGTTTGACAGGTACTTTCAAAAACTAAATCAATCTTCTGTCACTCTTGGAGAGAACAGTTTTGATTTCCTTAAAAAAAGTTAGCTCAGGTAGTCAGTAAGCACAAAACAATCCTTTTATAATTAGTTAAATTCATTTACTATTAAATACAAAGGGAGAGCAAAACAAATTAGCCATTTTGCAGACACCTTATAAATGTGTAGACTCCATCGAACTGCGTGGTGCTAGAGTAAGATTCTGACTAAAACCACTTTGGCCCTTGGCTCCTTCTATGCTGTAGAGGACCTGGGTAACTACAGACTGGTCTTCTAAGGTGCTGGAATGACTTAACCTTGGTGCTGTCTCCAGGCACATCAGGGGTAAGAGGGTTGTTAGGAGCAGTCAGCATGGTTTGACCAAGGGAAAATCATGTCTGACCAATCTAATAGCCTTTTACAAGGATATCATGAAGTGGATTGGTGATGGTAGGGCAGTGGATGGGGTTTACCTTGACCTCAGTCAGGTATTTGACACTGTCCCCCACAGCATCCTGGTGGGGAAACTGAGGCAGTGTGGCCTGGAGGGCAGAGTAGTGAGGTGGGTTGAAAGCTGGTTGAAGGGAAGAAGCCAGTGAGTTGTGGTCAATGGGAC
>VXBZ01001939.1:112547-124936 GCA_013399135.1 Heliornis fulica
CCTGTGAGGGTGATAGAGCCCTGGGCAAGGCTGCCCAGAGAGGTTGTGGAGTCTCCTTCTCTGAAGACATTCAAGTGTAATTGTAAAAAAAAAAAATGCCTAAGTTCCACCTGGAAAAAGATCTACTGGCAAATGATAAATCAGATAAAGATTTCAAACATCAGCTGGCTGCAGCTATCAAGTTCTTTTGAGAGTGAGTGAGGTTTTTTAACTGTTTTGTTCTTCTTTAATTTTTGTTTTTTCAGAACTGGAATTCTTTTGAACATTTTCTGTACCTTCTGGAATAACTTAATTTCTTAATAAATCTTTTAAGTTTCAGATATGTACAATCCTTCTTAGGCCTTTTATAGCACATTACTAAATGTATCATGTTACCTAAAAATATGAAGAAAAAAGACAAGCTGAATTTACATTTAATATAATAGAGAAATTTTAAATAACTCTATTAGCTTATTTGGGTTTTTTCCTCATTTCTGCCCTTTTTCTTTCCTGCTAAATGTTTGCTCCAACACCTGTCCCAGTCAATAGCCTTCCCACTGATTTCAGTGGGCAATACTTCAGCAGTTAAGAGCTTTGTTGATGCATTTACATTTTCTGATCTGAAATGAGTTGTTTACAGCTGATTTATTGCAGTCATGAAATACCAACCACTTTCCAATTCTTGGCTTTTATAGACCAGCTAGCATTTTGGATTGAGAAGATAAAAGCTGTTAAGAGATCAATTGGCTGAACAAGTAGAATGAATGGAAAAAACATTAGGAAAGCTCAATGATCTACTACATTAACACTAAACATCAATAAGAACAGAGAATCAAAGTACATGCAGTTTTCTCTTATATGTAAGGAGAGGAGAAATACAACCCAAAATTATTAGGAATCTCTTTTATGCCCCTTAAATCTGAAAGCCAACAAGTAAGGAATCTTTTATGCACTTTGACTAACCTCTTCTTTTCCTGCTTGTGTAAAATATTAAGAAGTTTCAGAGATTCCTCAAAATACTGTTTCTAAACATTGTTACTATATTTGTCAATCTTCTTAACCTTACAGCTAGGTAAAAATCCATATTCATGCTCATTTCTTTCAATTTGGAGCAAGACAAGCTTTTATACATTCCTTAATTAGCCATAATGAGGTAATGGCAATAGCCATCTGCTCTGATTAAGAGAATCAGTTACAAGAGCTGCTTGTGCTCACCTCATGTTTGCTCAGGGGTCTTAGGAATTGTATTGTAAGAGCTCCTTTAAGACATTTCCAGCCCTCCTGTTTGTAAACAACTAGTGCAAACGTTTTACTGCATGAAGTTAAGTGATCTCACACTTACAGGTTGAGTTCAGCTGGGAAGGTGCTCAGCATCAGTCATAGCTGATTTAGTTTGCCTTTTCATAGATATTTAAGAACCAAACATCCAGTAGTTTCTTAAAAACCATTGAAAAGCCATATTTAGATCAGTTCTGTAAAAAGACTTCAGACTCTAAGATAGCAGGCAGAAAAGAGAGGACAATGGAGTTTCAGAAGTCTTTTTCAGGTTTGTAACATGCCTTTTCATTGTAATAAAAGAATAAACCAGTTAATCTTTTCTTATTTCACATGGAGTGGTCAAATTAACACTGTGATTAATTCCATTTCTGATATTTCCATGTATCATGTGCTTGATTTCATTGTGTAAAGATTACTGTTTATTTTTAGATATTTATATAGAAATGATATGTAAATTGTAAAAGATTTATTATTAGCAGGAAGGTGATACCTGCCAGATACAATCATGTAAGAAAATGCCTAAATCTGTATTTTAGTCCTGCCACTGTTAGTGTCCAACAAAATGTTGCATGAGTTGCTTTCTGTGCTTTAGTTGCCATTCTCTGGCAACTGAGATAACATTTAATTCCTCTATAAGACATTTTGCTATTTATAGAAGGTAATACTGCTTACCCGAGGAAAATGTCTTAGTTGCATTTCTTAGTTGCATTTTTTTCCTGTGCAGCCCTTGCATTTATGCTGTTCCCTGGAGAAATGGAAAGTTGAGTAAACCCCTGGAAAATCAAGGCAATATGTCAGTCTTGGATGTGCTTATTTCAGTGATAAAGGTGGAAAATAACTTTAATCGTGTCCCCCAAAAAGTCTAATTTCTTGGTAACTCTTGATTCTTATGCCGAGATTAGGAATAAAACTACCAAATAATACATCACCAGTGAGAGTTGGGAGGTTTTCAGTGTGCTGTAACAATTTACAGAGTGACAAATATTAAGACTCTAGACCTAAATTAGTAAAAAAAAAAGAAGTATTACAAAATCTATAATGAGTGCAGAGAGGATTGCTTTTTTTTTTTTGTTGGGTGTTTTTTTATTATTATTTTGACAAAGCATGTTCAGTGGAAAAAATAAGAGGTGACACTAACAACTGATTCTTATTACATTATTCAAAATGTGTTTCTCTGGACATTAGCTTCTTTAGTCTGGGTTGCTGCTACTGCATATAAATTCTTAATTCATCTTTATTGAATGTGACCATTTAAGAATCTAAATTACACATGTATAATACATATGCAGCAATACTCAAATGGCAGATTTATTGCCTGCATTGCATAAGAGAAATGAGGTTCATAGACTGTGTGCACTGAAATTGTAACAAGCAATATTCTGCTTCAGGGCAGTGGATGTAAAATCAGATCTCAACAGGGAGGAAATTCCTGGTTGTCTCAGTTCATCACCTGTAAAATCTGAAATTAGAAACCTTCCTTAATATTTTTTTTCATATTAATTTGGTTACAGGTAATTTGGGACACACTTCATCTGTGATGTTCACAGTACACTGATTTCTGGTGGAATTAGTGAATGCTACCATGGAAAACATAATTCATAGGCTGATTTGGCTTGGGAGGGACCTTTAAAGATTGTCTAGTCCAACCCCTCTGCCATGGGTAGCGACACCATCCGTGAGCCCAGGGTTCCTAAAGCCCCATCCAACCTGGNACAGGTAATTTGGGACACACTTCATCTGTGATGTTCACAGTACACTGATTTCTGGTGGAATTAGTGAATGCTACCATGGAAAACATAATTCATAGGCTGATTTGGCTTGGGAGGGACCTTTAAAGATTGTCTAGTCCAACCCCTCTGCCATGGGTAGTGACACCATCCGTGAGCCCAGGGTTCCTAAAGCCCCATCCAACCTGGCCTTGACACTGCCGAGGATCCAGGGGCAGCTATAGCTTCTTTGGGAAACCTGTTCCATTGTCTCAGGACCCTCATCATACAAATGTTTCTTCCTTACTTCCAAACTTCCTTTGGTTTAAAACTGTTGCCCATTGTCCTCTCACTACAGGCCTTGGTAAGAATTCTTCCTCTGTCTTTCTTAACACTCCCTTTGTATGTTGGAATGTTACCATAAGGTCTCCCTGGAGCCTTCTCCAAGCTAAGGAATCTCAGCTGTCTCTGCCTTTCAGCACAGGAAAGGTGTTCTTGCCCTCTGATCACTTTGTGGACCTCCTCTGGACCCACACTTATTGGTGAATATATTCCTTCAATTAACATTAATAATTAATAATCAGACTTTTATTTAGAGATTTGAAAGTTAGAACATACACAAATTAATTTCATAAAAGTATATTTCCTTCCTTAATCATAGGCAACCTAAAAAGGAAAGGTTCTGAGTTCTACTGGGCTTCAGTTCTGCTTTTTTTTATATTACTTTCAAAATAATATTACTCATGTAATTTTGCAGAACCAGCTACTGAAATTGAGTTAAATATATAATGTGGCAATCCATTCAGTAAGTGTTATTAGCAAACCAGGGAGAGTTGATAGGCATAATACTGGCTTCTTGTCTGAGAAATATTTGTTACTGAAAATTTTCCAATGCAAATCACTGTAACATCAATTAAGCCAGATGCCTGGCTGAGCTTTTAACAAAATATATAAAAATCTTGGTATATGTCTAAGTGTATAATGAAGCAAACATTAGATGTTAATTCAGGTCACGAATAAAATGTACTTGATAAAAATTAATGCCAAAGTTGAATTTTAAGGTGCTTTTGGGGTGATTAATACCTGGGAGAATATATAAGGTTATTCTGTGTTGTAGATGACCCTTAAAAACAACATCAGTGTATGGAAACTAATTAAATTTCTGTATCCCCTCCTCATCTGATACAAACCAGTCAGTTCATCTTTCCAGTTTTAACATGATAGTGTTTTTTTCAGCTGAGCTCTTCTCAACTTTCATTGCTAAAACAGTTGTACTTGTCCTAGATGAGATAGATATCTTTCCATAGGAAGGCTGCTATAAAAAGTAGGGTCATATGATATAAATAACTCAAAATAGAAGGGTACAATAAAAACTTTTCTGTTTTCATAACTAAACTAGCCAGCTTCTCCCCTACTGCTATAGAAAAGAACATGTACAAGGACAGAGAGTTACCCATTTACCTTATTAAATGAGATGTGGGTTTGGATAGAATTCATAATTAGGAACTCATTTGAAAAGAAAAGATAAATCCTGCATTCACATTTTTAGAAATGGACATTAAACCACTGACACAGTGCCTCATTGATAAATACTTTAGAAAATAAGTTGTTAACATTGAACCCCTAAACATAACAGAAGATGTGGATTTAATGATATTTCTCTGACAGCAATTAAGCTGGTGACAACTTACTTTTGTAGCTCTATCAAATGTTAAGCCAGGAGATACACTGGGGAGCAAGATTTGTGTAGGTGGTGTCAGAATTTGACCCTGGACCATTTACTCTACTGAGACAGGAATGAATTTGTTTATCAGATGGTATCTCAGACCTGGGAGCAACTCTGTCTCTACACAACGTTTACATTGCAGAGAAATCTTGTATTCCATGAGTTACATATTTCAAACAGCAAACCAGTTAATGTGACATAAAACCTTTGGCTAGTTTAACAACAAAGAAATCTTTGAGAGACAGTGGTAATTGGAAACACCAAATAGAAAGATTTCTGAAGGAAAATGCTTGTAGAAAGGGGTCAGTATACCAAGGTGGCCTTCATTTAAGGAAACATGAGTACTACAGAATGGTGTCAAGAACCCACAGCTTCAACTCACTGTATAAACCAGCACAGTAAAAGAGAGAGAACAGATTATTCTTTTTTTCTCCAAATATTATGTCTTCAAAAGAGAAAAATATTTCCCTGGTGGTTTATTATTAAGAACATGCCAATTGCTAAACAATTCTTATCTTAATATGCTCTCTGAAATTCCAGCAGAAATAACACTCCCTTGTGGAAATGGAGGAAGCAAATCTGAAATCAAATAAAACCCAGTGATTAAGTAATTTAATATAAATAAATTTCTGATTCCAGATGGCTACAAGGCAAATGATAACCAGAAAAAGTTTGGATAAATTAATTAAAATAAACATCTTTAATATCCATTGACTAGTGTTCTGCTGACTTTGCTCTAGCACTCTCTTGGCAAACAACTTCAGTAATTAAGATCAAAGCCAAATACCACTTCCTCCTTTATTTGACCTATGATTTGGGCACTATGTGTGCTGGATGTCCAATATAAACTAAAACAGGAATAAGGCCATAGGGTTTAATTATTACAGGTTTAAGATGGGCTTAGACAGAATATCAGCACCTGTATATAAAATTGAGACCTAGAGACTTCCTCCTCCAACTATAACAAGATCTAATATATGCCTAAATAAATTTGGCACCCATGTTTCTATTGTAGAGTTCTTTTTTTATTTACATTCGGGATTCTGTGTGTGTTAGTCCTGATCTGAACTCCTTCACAAACTGGACATCAGGTGGATTTTTTGCCATCCTCTCTGAACACAAAAGCAAAGTTCAAGGCATGTCCCACACAGCCCATCTTGGTTTACACTCCTCTGAAAAAACTTCTGTCTGGAAGCCCTCGATATCTTGAGCCTTTACAATTCATGCACAACTTTCCATTCAGAAAAATAACATGGTCACCAAACAAGCAAGTGATCTGTGTGGAGAGAAAGTAGATGACTGTGCCACCAAGAGTGTGAGCAGGACAGGAAGGGAAAAGGGAACCAGACTATTGTTTACAGGTCACTGCAGTTGGGACTAAGGACTCTTGGCTTCTGTCTCACTAAGATTACATTTTAACCTGACTGCCTGCAATTGGAAGGCTGGAAAGCAAGGGAAGGCATCAAATACATGCATAGAGGAATATTAGAGGGAATGAAAGTGATTTGCATCTTATAAGAGATTGAATTTCTCAAACACTCATAGGAAAAGTGATGTGTTGATTTGATGATATTATTGTCTGGATGGGACAATATTGTCTGCAGTTTGATATCCCATGTAGAAATAATGCTACTGAGATGCTGTAAGCCCTTGAAGCAAAGTTCTTGAACAAAATGTGGAAGATGAAGCTGCTTTTTCTCAAAGAGTTTGAGATAAATTATTTTATTACAAGTATGCAATATTTATTTTAGTAAGATTTTTGTCCCAAAATAAATTTAAAAAAGTAAAATTTAGAGAAATGGAGAGAAGCTGGTAAAGTTAAACAGTTTTGTTCTTGTTTAATATAAAACTTTAAAGAAACAACACACTACCATGGCAGTATGTGAAATTTAGAGTACAAATAAGATAAGCACCATGCAGCCACTTGCTCACTCTCCCCTACATGGGATAGGGAGAGAATCCGAAGAGTGAAAGTGAGAAAACTGTTGGGTTGAGGTACAGAGAGTTTAATAGGTAAAGAAAAAACACAAACATTAGGAAAGCAAGACAAGGAATTAATTTAAAATCTCCCATGGCAGGCAGGTGCATGGCTATGCCAGGAGAGCATGGCTCATGTGCAACAGTAACTTGGGAAAACAAATGTCACTCTGAATGTCCCCCCTCCCCTTCTTCTTCCCCCATCATCCCCATATGCTGAGGGTACGACATCATGCTGCAGCCACTGACTGCCAGTGGTCTGCTGCTGTAGTGCTCATGGTTTCTTAGGCCTCAGGGGTTCTCTATTTTTCTTATTTTTTTATCTTTCCTATTTTCTGTTGACACATGTACTTATTAATCTCAAATGCCTGACTGGAGTCAGGCATTTGAGATTAATAAGTACATGTGTCAACAGACATCCTCTAGGATTCTGTAACTGTTACAGGTTGTAGAAATAAGTACTTATTTGTCTTCATGACAAAACCCAGTCATCGTGATTTTATTCAGAGAGTAACAATATTTAAGATAGTTAACATGTCACTAAAAAAAAACCTTTAAAATGTTGGATAACCAAGTTTAGAAGCACTACTTAGAGCTCAGGAGAACAAAGCATTATGGGAGATAATTCACTTACAGGTTTCAGAAGCTTTTGATTTGCACTGAAAGAATCCTCATTAGGAGGTTAGACAGTATGTCTTACCTCTGTGACAGACACAGAGCCATAGAGTCATGGAATATTCTGGGAGCGTTGTGTCAGAGTCATAAATTTCTAACTACCTTTACAGGTTTTCTGGTTAAGATGAGGAGTACAACCCACAGAACATAAAGATACAGCATGTTATTAATTTAAGCACGCTGAAAGGTGAAACAATGATGGTACCAAGTCTTCTGAAACTTCACTTCCATGCCAGAAAAGATTTGCTTTAGCAAACCAGGTATTTAAACTTTGTAAAATTGAAGTCTTGATTTAGGAAAGGGCAGCCATCTTCATTAAATGCACATAGTCAGAACTGCTTGCAAGGATCTGCAGTTGCATAGTCTACACTACCTGGGTAGATATTGACACAGTCAGAGTGATTTCCTTTAATTATTTAGATCTCATAGGACTGAGCACAGTTTTATCAGGTTTGAAAAAATATTTCAAAATGAAGCTTTGCCTAAAATCTCTTCTCATGCCTAGATGAGTAGATGCCTAGATGGGTTGCACAAAAAGCTTATGGTCCAAGCAATGGCTGCAGACTTTTTTCTGGGACTTCAGTGTGAATAGTTAGGGGATTAGGACCAGAAAACATGCTGGGTCTCATATTTTTGATGTGGCATGCATAAACCCTTTCATGATGCCTAGATGACATCATGCTGGCTTCAGATTTGTTGGAGTTATGATTGTGAATTGAGAATTCAGCATCAGCCAAATGTCCTAGTTCACAGGTAAAGGATTATGAGTTTCTGACACAGCTTTGAGCCGTTCCCACGTGTCCTGTCACTGGGAGAAAACATTAGCACTTCTGACTGCACATCTGCAACTGTGTGTTATACATTTAATGCCACTCATAATTGCTCCAATCTATCTAGATCCTCCTTCAAGGCCATGTTACCCATTAAAATGTCACCTTTTAAAATAATCTGCTTTGTCCTTGGTGTTTCCAAGGTCTGTGGCAACTATTGGCTTGCAGAAATACACTTCTTCCTTTTGTGATACTTAACGAACGAGCGGCTTGGAAAAGCTACATTACAGGTAAGAAACATAACACTAACAAATTAGTCTCATCTTTGACTTCCTAATAAAGGTGTATTTGCTGTGCACCTGGTACTTGAGAGAATAGATAAAACAGTTAAATTAATACATTTTTGTTATAGGGAAAAAAACCTTACTTACAAAGAAGTACTTGTTCCTATACATTGAAGATACTGTCGGACACGTGAATAACCTTTTGTTGAGGAAATTGTTAAGTGAGCGTCAGTGATTCTTGAACTCGTAGGGACATGTAATCTCAGAGCTTTCTGATATCTATTTGAATCCTGAATATTCATCAGCTATCATGACAGCTTCAAGGAACAATGGAAATAATAGATATCAAGCTCAAAACTCCAATATTTTACCCAGCACTTGCTATAAAACAACAGAAGATATTTCTCAGCTATACATATTTCTTTGAGTCCTTCTTTTGTTTGTTTTTTTTTTCTCTGCCTAGAGCCATCTAATATGTTATTTGATTTTGTATGATGGCTTTTCTGTCCTTTAAAGAAACAGACAAAACCTTTAAATATTCAGTGTGCTGCTTGTCAAATAAAAAGTGAGCTGGTCTTCACAGGCCTGTCTGTGGGAAATGGTTTTGGTCCCTGCAAGTTACTGATTTCACTCATTAAAGTAAATCTATATATTCCACCACTCTGAAAACACAAAGCAGATTAAATGGCTTGCATTGCAAGAGGTTTGGAAAATACTGAATGAGCTATTGAAATGCAATGTAAACCTAGCAAGAGCCCTTGACATTATTTTGGTAAACCCAATCCTATCAGTTTGAAGGGAAACAACATCTAACAACATTGTTTACACAGAGATTTATCATTTATAACTCAACCAGATAAACATTACATTGATATAATTAAGGTGGTTGTTGAAGTCCTTACAAAGTAAAGATATTATAAGCTTTGCAGGAAACTTTACTTGTAATAATTTGCTCACTGGTAAATGTAAGTTTGAAAAACCTAAAAAAACTAAAAGTGCCTGCTATAAAAAAAATTAAAATAAATAAAATATATAAAAACTTTTGTAAGAATAGCCAGTAGCCAGGAAAATTTGGATTTATTAAGAACTCAGCAGAAGTCTGAGCACTTGAAAGAAATTCTATTAGGCTTGCTTACCATCCTGAATTCTTAAATAGTGCAGATGTTACATAAATAATGGTGTATTAGGTGTCCAGTAAAAGACATAAAACCAATGCAAAATATAAAAAAAATAAATAAAAAAATAGTGGGAATAGATGTGCAACTGGAACACCACTCTGCTGAGTTGAAGATGTATGTTTTTTATCTCTTAATGGTCCTGTGTTAGGAACTACATGAAATCTATGGTTTTTTCTTTCCAGAGAAGAAGGAAAAGAAAAAAGAACTATTGAAGTGGAGGGTCTAGTTTCTTTGTCCTGTCCCGATGCTCTGGTAGTGCTTTCATTATTATAAACACTTGATAACTGGAGTGAACATTGGAGTTTTCATGAGGCACAGGTTTTCACAGAACAGTTCTGCTGTGCAGCAGTGACACCAGTAAAGCCATTCACAGTATAAAAAAGCTATCCATTTTCCTCAGATGTCTTTAGGTCCACTTGATACTTAGTTACACCAGAAAGCAGATTATCAATTCTATTGATTTATCTGTCAACTTGATACAATGCCAAGATAGTTTAGAACTGAACACAGATTGTTATCTTATCTTAAAAGTGTTATAAAATAGATGAAACATTGAAAATAATGAAATCATAAATTTCAAGGTGAAAATTGCTTTCTCTGTTTACTGTATAAATATTAATGAGTTAATGGCCATTTTGAGCTGTTACTAGGAGTATTTATGTTCAAATAGGCCAATCAAAAAACTGTGTTCATGTGTGAAACATGAAAGTTCCTTATAATGAAAAGAAATAGCACATTAAGGCCATTTTGGCCATAAAATTATTTCCTTGTGGGAGAAATCTCTCTTACTTTATTCCCATTTAGATGTTCTCTTAAATTAGAATAAAATGAAAACAGAATGATGCATAAATTCTGATAGAATATTTGTACAAACATGCATTTAAAAAAAATATTGAGCTTTCTGTGAATAGTATTGGACAGTGAAACTAACTCAATTTAATAAGAAATTTCTCTAACTCATCTATTTTTTTTCCAAGCTGCAATAGGAATGTAGCTATTAAAAGCCTAAGATGAGAATGTTTTCATCCTTCAAACCATGACAAAATTTATAAATACACCTTGGCAAAGACATAAAGAAATGAGGTAACATATCATACAGGTATTTCAGAACAAAATGGCTCTCATAAGAACTGCATGAAGGGGACTGAATTGTAAAATAACTATGTAACTTACATGTGGTATCAGCAATAATGTGATTTTTGGGGGAGATACTTGAATATTGAATGGTCTATGAGCCTTGGAGCTCAGTTTCTCACTTGGGACATAAGTTGCATTTATGGTAGAATCTATGGTTAAAACTTACCATTAATACAATCCATATGGTATTTATAGAAAATTTTAGGCAAATTAGACACAATTATAGAACCATAATTCTGATCCTTATAATCCTTTCTCAAAATAACCCAAATACTGGAACAGCTTTCATAAGAAATTGCAGTATCTCCTGTCAATGCTGAGGCCTGAGGAAAAATAATTCTTGCTGATGCTAGGAATTAATCTTTGCCATCAAACACAACAATGCTAATCTTGTGTATAGATATATTTACTTATTATATCATGATCATTTAAGCATTTCCTTATGTACTTCTGTTCATAAACACTCATTTGCCCTTGAGAATAAAGAGTAGGAGAATAAAGATGAGGTAAAAATATACTTGTCTTTTGCCCTTCTAGTTTTCAGACAGCATTCTGTGAGGGTTCTGAATAGTTCTCATATATGCATATGATATTAAATTAAACTCTTTTTTTAATGTGTGCATAGGTTATGTTGACATTTCTCAAATGACATTTCTCAAATTTTCCACATGAAAATATTTAACAATTAGAAATTTGTTAGCAATTCAAGAACACTGTTTTTATTGGGAGTAGGGGAATATGGTATTTCTGTAAACACAGCAGCTGTTGCATTCTAAAGTAAACAAATACTAAAGTCAATTTGAGTAAAAAACTGCTGTCAAAACTGGACTTTTTTAAGAGTCATAGCTGCTGTTTTAGGGGACATAAACTCCATTACCTACATGCCTTGTTCTGCTTCCATTTTTAAAGGCTGAAAATTGCATTACTGAAATACAATGAGATTAGTAAATTCAGTTACATTCCGCTCTTACAAAAATCCCCAAATTCTCACCTTTTTTTTTTAACATCAGAAAAAAGTAATGGATGTGCAAAAGCTTTGTACAGTTCTGTTAGGGTACTTGTGCTAAGAAACTTGTCTAACTTTCATACTGAAACCTGGCCAGGCAGTAGGTAATAACTCTGGTTGGTATCTTCAATCAC
Source organism: Heliornis fulica (assembly GCA_013399135.1). NCBI lineage: Eukaryota > Metazoa > Chordata > Aves > Gruiformes > Heliornithidae > Heliornis > Heliornis fulica. The sequence goes on from VXBZ01001939.1 coordinate 124,398, forward strand.
AATAGCCCGGAGGGGGTGTGTGTAAGGGTAACCCAAAAGAAAAACAAAAAAATGTAAAAATGTCTTGAATATTTCTCTGAGAAAACAAACAATAAATAGGCTTTTGGAGTATTGGATAATAATTTGCCTGTGATGTTAGGGAAGTTAAAGGTCCCATCCTATATATACCTCAGAAGTACTTTTAATTCTGATCTAAACCCATTTACAACCTCTCTTTGACAATTTCTTTCTCTTTATATATATATATTTTTTCTTGTCAGAGTATATCATGATATATGTAACAAGTTTAAGGAACTCTCGTGTTTCTGATAAAAACATCCACAGCAACAGTAGGAAATAAATAAATAAATAAAAGTCTGGAAGAAATCTGATTAATTCTGTATGCTGTAGATAACACTACAATTTGATACTGTTTTTATATCAGATTCCTATAAAGACAGAACTAGGAAGGAAACTAGGATTATTTCTGCTCAGTTGCAAAGAAAGTTTAAAATTTTTATTTTTTTTAAGAAAACTAAAAAAAAAGTGGTAAGCTAAAT
>VXBZ01001939.1:130161-144999 GCA_013399135.1 Heliornis fulica
CCTTGGTGTCTGCAGAGTTCCTCACATCTTCTCACTCTCTTCTCTGGTGGCAAAATGTGTCTGTTTGGGTTTTTCTCTCTCTCAAATGTGATTCCAGGGGCCTGTGGCCGGCGCTGATTGTCCCGGCCTTGTCAGTGACAGGGTTTGGGAGTTTGGCCTTGGGAGCCCAGCTGGGATTTGCTGTGTTGGACCCTTAAGAAACTTCTAGCTGCTTCTTGCAGAAGCCAATTTGCAAACCCACCACACAGTTAGATGAGGTGCTCAGGGATATGGTTTAGGGGAGAACAGGAGTGGTTGGACTTAAGGATGATCTTAAAGGTCTTTCCAACATAGTGATTCTATGATTCTGTAATTTTGTGTTAATGGTTTTAAATTAGCTATAGCGATGTCACTACCAGTACAAGAAATGGACATTGAACACCAAAACACAAAGGTGTTACATTCTGACACAAAATAAAAATGGATATAGCATTAATCAATGTAGACCTCCACCAACTGAAACAAAAAAGGGATCTAGGCTTTGGTATGATTGCTTATTCTTGATTGATCTCCTATGAACCCTATGGAGGTCTAACAGGTGTGGCTTCTGGTCAGGAAACAACAGCACTCAGGCTTTACCAATTCATTATTTGCTTGTTCTATAAGAAAAATGAGATGAAAAATATTCAGTCAGTATGGTTAAGAAGAGATGAAACTCGTTCAGTATGCATACTGTTGTTCATCTCCATTTTTCCAGTACAAGAGGATCAGAATATATTGGAGGAATAATCATCTTGGAACATAACTAGAATTTAAATATTAACAAGACCTAAATTTCTACATAATTTTTGGAAACCCCCCCCCATCTTGTAAACACAAGGATGCTATTGAAAATTTACACCTGAATTCATTACCTTCTGAATTGATTTCCTCCTTGATATCTTTCATGCATCACCATTTTTTTTTCACGTGAATAAATAAGATCAGCAGAATACAGACATGTAGAAAAGACTCTTCTTATAAGATTTTTTCGCTTGTTAGTCACCCTTAAGTACAATAGCTATCCTTGGATTTCTTCAAAATTTAATCTTAAAAACATTGCCTCTTAATTCAATATCATATATTAGGTTGAGAAAAGTAATGTCTGTTTATTATTGGTTTTAAGATATGTCAGAAATGTCCCAGGAAGAATGGAATATGTTTCATAAATATTTGGAGAAAAAATATGAGACTGACATATTCAGGACTGTGACATAAAGTGCTCATTGATGTAAAAAAAACAAACCCAACAACCAAAATGACACTTTCTAAAAGTAATTGTCAGTTCCTGTTAGACCTTTCAGATTTACTGATCTTCCTGCTCTGTGCTGACACATTTTCTGGCGACCTCTATCTACCAGAAGACCATGTCACAGATGGACCCTGCATCACTGTCAGGGAGTGGGGCCTCTCCAAGGTGTTCTCCTGTAGACCTGATCCGAGGTTATGCAGCTGAGCATTAGCACAGGCAGTTTACCCGTGCAAGAAGGCAGAGGGGAACTGCAGCGCCTTTGGTGTCCTCATCAATCCTCAAAACAGCTCGTGCAGGTAATGGAGGGTTTACCTTGCTCTCCTTTGAATATTTCAATTAAAAAAGAGAACTTTGAGAATTTGTGCTCAGCCACCAAATAATCCCTTAATCCAATTTGCATGCTAGGCAAGAAGAAATAATTGCTGAGGTTTTGAGTTTTCTTCAGCTGTTGATTCCTCCTGCGTACCGTTGTGTGTCAGTTCGTATAGGACTCTGTAATAGTTACCTATGGCAGGTATCTGTCTTTGGTAACAGTTTTTCCAGTGGTATTCCTCAAGAATCTGGAGGCAATTTCCCTATACATCTGTCTGAAAAACCTTTTGGACTTTATCTGGTGTAAACCAACCAAGCAAACATTTCCTGCTTAGCACATTTTTTATTTAACATCCTAATGACATATAGAACTGAGTCACCAACACCATTTATGAAATAGTGAACATTACATACACAGTCTTGCATCTTGTCTGATTTTCTTATGTCAAATGCAACAGAACTGAGTAAAACACCTTTGAGATCATTAAGTCCAACCATACTTGTCCTTTACTAAACCATATCCCTAAGCACCTCATCTACCCATCTTTTAAATCCATCCAGTTCAGCACTACAATTAAGCTGCATATTTCTTGTCTCAGGATTTTATAGATGATGACACTTTATTCAGGGAAATCTGAAGATGTAAATAAAAAATAAGTTTCTTGAAGGGAGATGAAATACATCTCTTCTAACTGTTCAGAAAATCACTGCAGAGCACTGAGAAAGTACTCACAAAGTTTCACTATATGCTTTCCCTAGCCTTATGCAGTTTCTGAAGCTTCTAGGTTCTGGACAGTGTTTAGAAACTTACATTGCACTGTTTCTTTGGCTGTCCTTGGGTTCTTACTGAGTTTTCTTTTCTTTTTTTACCTGNTCTAGGTTCTGGACAGTGTTTAGAAACTTACATTGCACTGTTTCTTTGGCTGTCCTTGGGTTCTTACTGATTTTTCTTTTTTTTTTCTTTTTTTTTTCTTTTTTTTTACCTGCTCCTGTGTGTTGAGCTCTAAATATCACGGTTTATATATGTAAATCCATCTCAGCTATTTCCCCCAGGCTTTTGCGAACTTTACTGCAAACAACCTGTTCTATTACCTTCTCACAAATTCCTTAGGATTGTGTAGTATTATCAAAAAAGAAACTGTCTCTTTTGTTTCTACTGCCCTTTTATCCTTATACTAGCATAGTTAGGAGGTTTAGGCAGAGGCTTTCATCAGAACTCTGCGTTATTCGTGGGCTAATTCTTCTGTGTCTTCATTTCTGGAGTGAGTCAATATTTTCTCAGGAAAGCGTCTCTCAAGTACTCTGTGAGCTGAAAACTGGCAGGACTCCACTATCCAGCTTGAGGTGTAAAGAGAAATCTTGAAGCCTGCTGCAGCTCTGTGGGTGTCAGATACTGCAGGACTGCTGTAGGTGGGCAGGTGCCAAATTCAGAGCCTGTAGCAACGAGACAATCCGTGACACAGTCCTAAAATGTTGGCCCAAGTCACTTGGAGTTCACTCATCAGTTCACTGTGACTCACTTCTGATGCTGCCTTGTAATTTCAGCATATCTCTTTGTTCTTTCTCATCTCCTGTGGCTTTATTTTAATTAGTTTAGAAATTTTATTACCTAGTCAAACTGAAATTCTTCTAATAGACTAGTTGCATTTAGCTGGTCTGTATCTAAGGACCAAAACTATTCTGATTCACTATGTCAAAAGGGAGATGAACTGCTGGCTGGAGGGCATTGGCTACCCAGTAATCCTTTTACAGTAATGCTGTTTTAGCAGTGTTATGACTTCTGTTGCCTTTCCCAGTGTCATATACCCCTCTAAAGGCAAAGCTTTGTATCCTCAGGTATGTCAAACTCAGTTTGCTCCAGACTGTCTCATCAATGCCTTCTGCTCCTTCCACAAGCATTCAGTTGCTTTCCAGTGTTTGTAATCCTGCAGTATCTCACAGCTTTCCATAGGAAAAATGCTGCTTCCCTGAGGACAGTCCATTCTATTCTGTAGACATTTTCCTCCTGAGAGGAGTGGTTCTGGTATGTACATATCTCTGTGTGTATGTCTATATAAAAATTTATTTTTCAGATGTCAAAGAAAATTTTAAACAATCAATCCTGTTGACAAAAAGATTTTATTGCATCTTGGATTAGTTTGTGGGCTGGTAAACTGCTACAACATCTGACTCTGTAAATGAGGCCCACTGTCTGGTTACTGGCTTGGTGTCAGGCTTGTGGAAAGGCTGCTAATGGAGTCCTGAGTTGCTTGTTTACAAACTGGGTCGTGTAGTCTGCTGGAAGAACACAGCCTTTGGATTCTCTGCAGACTCTGTACTTGGATACTGATTATTCTGAAATTGACACCAATTTTAAAGATTACTACCCCCAAAAGAAAAGATGACTTTGATGTTAGTGACTTATCTCCAAAAAGTTGGAGATATGATAGCCTATCAGGAAAGAGTCAATCAATGCATGACAACATACACATCATCAAGTCTCAAGACAACAATTACCCAACAAATAGATAAGCCCAAGGCTTCTTTTTTCCTTGATTAAACTTAATTAGGTTGTCTTTCTGAAGTTTCTCTGTGAGGTTATGGTTTGAGAGTAATTAGAGTAATGGGTGGAATCCTCACCCAGTTGTTTTCAGGAGAACTGTGCTTACAGCAGGTGGGCAAACCTGTTTCAGGTTCACACAGGAACTGTACTTGTTCAGATGTAGGGTGGTTTGGGGATGCCTTGAACCTGGACATATCTTTGTAATGTACACAGAAACAAAACATATCATTTCACATAAAAATAAACTCTCATAGAAATTCTTACTACCTGAACATCTCTGTCACTGACAGAGCTACTATTTTGATGATTAATCCTTTACCTTTCAAGTGTTAATTTCTGATACTTGTGTCATATCCACAAAATCATAAAATCATAGACTGTATTAGATTGGAAGGGAAGCTACATAATATAAATTGTTCAGAATTGCTACTGATAGATGCACTTAGTTCAATAGCACTAATATATGATTATTTAATCATAGAATGTGTTAGGTTGGAAGGGAACTTTTAAGGTCATCTGGTCCAAACCCCTTGCAGGGAGCAGGACATCTTCACTAGATCAGATTGCTCAGAGCCCCATCAAGCCTGACCTCAAATGTCTCCAGGGATGGGGCCCCCACCTCTGGGCAACCTGTGCCAGTGATCTACCACCCTCATAGTGAAGATATTTTTCCTGATATCCAACCTAAACCTCCCCTTTTCTAGTTTAAAACCATCACCCCCATCCTATCACTCCATGCCCTCGGGAACAGTTATTCCCCAGCTTTCTTATAGTCACCTCTCAGGTACTGGAAGACTGATGTAAGGTCCCCCCAGAGCCTCCTCTTCTCCAGGAGGAACAAGCCCAACTCTCTCAGTCTGTATTCACAGGAGAGGTTCTCCAGTCCTTGCATCATTTTTTTGGAGTGTCTCCTCTGGACCCACTCCAACAGGTCCATGTATTTCCTGATTCAGATGGTTTCAATGCATGTTCAAGAGAGGAGTTTGGTTTTGCACAACTCCTGATTGCCATCTCTCAATGAGCATCAGGTCGTTTCCATTACTGGGTCACAATACATTTTCTTGTCAGTGTAAGTCTTCTACTTGACTAAATGAAAATAAGAACACAGTTTTATGTATGTTTCTAACTATGCATAATACAAATTTTAACAGCTAATCGTGGAAACATAACAATGAATTATTTTTTTTTCTGGAAGTCCTTATTTATGGCTTGCTAAAATTACTAGTATTCTACTCATACTTTGTAAAGTGATATGATCAGTCCCACATTGGGCATTTTTTAAAAATGCTGCTATTATCAGATAATAAATGATTAACACAATAGGCATTAGTACTGATTGAATATCATTAATCTGATAATTAATTTTAAAAGTAACTTATGTTTTCTATATGACTTATTAAAAATAAAAGAAACCACTTTCTGTAGATTTTATCTGATTATATGAATAATTCCAATTTGCTACACAGTACATGTGAATCACATGTTTAGTTGCCTGAAATTTCTGCTACACCAATTCCAAAAGCTCAGAGACCAAATAACAGACAAAGTGGAAATAGGAAAATTCTATGTACATGAAATGCTAATTTTCTCAGTGTTTCCAAGTAGTTTCAGCGTTATTAATGACTAAAAACTTCAATGATAATAAATATAGTATATAATAAATTATAAAGTCATAAGTAATTGTATTACCCTTTTTGTTTTGTTTGTTTGAGAGGCTAAAACCATAGAATTTGCTTTCTGAGGTCCAGCGTGACAATTATAGGTGTGTTTTCTATTATGAAAAAAAAATGAAGAAAGGAGAATAAAACCATTTTCAGTTGCTCTATTTATTTGTTTTTCACCTAGAAGTTTTTGGCACAGATATGGTCTGATTAAAGAAAAAGGAAAGCAAAGGAAATGATCAGAAATACCCTATGGGATTTTGTTGTTAATTTTTCCTTTTTCCTCAGTGAAAACTACCTGACACTTTTTTTTCCTTTTACTTTAATTCTGAAATAGCTTTTGACAACTTATACCTTTAATTACTAAGTTCAAACTCTGTGCAGTTAACTACCTTTTATTATATCAAAGGATTCTTTGCCCTTTCTTTTTGTGTTCGAGCATCACATTTTTTTTTTAATTTTTTAAAACAAACAAATGTAAAGTTTCATCTGATCAAGTTACTATTTGCAGAAGATACTTTGGTTCCTGCAATGTTTCAGTTAAAAAAAAAATAAAGGGAGAGAAGCCTATGTTGTTTCACACCATGATATTATTCTGTAGCCAAACCCAGTAGCTGGAAATTATCTGACACTACCAATTATTCTAACCATGTCTCATGGTTTTGCCCCAGCCAGCAGCTGAGCCCCATGCAGTTGCTAGATCACTCTCTCCACTGTGGCTTGGGGGAGAGAATCAGAAGTGTGAAAAGTGAGACAACTCTGAGGTTGAGATAAGGACTGTTTAAACAGGTAATGCAAAAGCTGTGCACACAAGTAAAGCAGGGCAAGGAATTCATCGCCCTCTTCCCATGGCAGGCGGGTGTTCAACCGTCCCCAGGACAGCAGGGCTCCATCACACATGACTTGGAGGGGCAAATGCCATCACTCTGAACGTTCTCTTCTTCCTTCTTCCCCACTTTTATATGCTGAGAGTGATGTCATACAGCACTGGGTAACCCTGTGTTCAGTNCTACCTTTTATTATATCAAAGGATTCTTTGCCCTTTCTTTTTGTGTTTGAGCATCACATTTTTTTTTAATTTTTTAAAACAAACAAATGTAAAGTTTCATCTGATCAAGTTACTATTTGCAGAAGATACTTTGGTTCCTGCAATGTTTCAGTTAAAAAAAAAATAAAGGGAGAGAAGCCTATGTTGTTTCACACCATGATATTATTCTGTAGCCAAACCCAGTAGCTGGAAATTATCTGACACTACCAATTATTCTAACCATGTCTCATGGTTTTGCCCCAGCCAGCAGCTGAGCCCCATGCAGTTGCTGGATCACTCTCTCCACTGTGGCTTGGGGGAGAGAATCAGAAGTGTGAAAAGTGAGACAACTCTGAGGTTGAGATAAGGACTGTTTAAACAGGTAATGCAAAAGCTGTGCACACAAGTAAAGCAGGGCAAGGAATTCATCGCCCTCTTCCCATGGCAGGCGGGTGTTCAACCGTCCCCAGGACAGCAGGGCTCCATCACACATGACTTGGAGGGGCAAATGCCATCACTCTGAACGTTCTCTTCTTCCTTCTTCCCCACTTTTATATGCTGAGAGTGATGTCATACAGCACTGGGTAACCCTGTGTTCAGTTGGGCTCAGCTGTCCTGTCTCCCAGCCCCTTGGGCACCCCCAGCCCACTCCCTAGAGGGGTGAGGTGAGGAGCAGATACATCAGTGATACCAATACTGTTTTCAGCATAAATCTCAAACATACCCTCAGACTAGCTATGAAGGAAATTCTATCCCAGTCAAACCCAGCACACCATAGGAAGAGAAAATTACTTTGCCTTCTGATTTCTTTCAGTAGGAGCTGCTCGTTGTCAGCACATTTGAAGGTAAGGTCATAACCTCACTCAATTTGATTATACAGCCTGGCATAACCTTCAGCTTCAGGCTTGAAGGTTCAGATCTGCTCTGTTTACAGGAGGGATTCTGGGGTCACAGCTTATCCAAACTCATCCATTTCCTCTCTAGCCTTAAGACAATTGTTCATATCCACACTACTGTCCATACCCAAGTTTAGGCTAACATCTTGCATGCAACTACAGTACACAGCCTCTTCAGCAGGGTAAGTCCAACTGCAGTTTCAATACCAACTTTTACATTTATGCATATATATGCTTTATCTGTTACTCATTCCCAGAACTCCTCTCTTTTTAGCATTCAACTCCTCCTTCTATTCAGAGTTTCATAATCTCAAATTCTATATTTGAAGGATGAAATACCAGAAGCAATTTCACACACTGTTTCATTGGATTTGTTTTCATTATTGTTTTTACTAGCAAACAGTCATGTAGTTTCCAATTAGAGTTCTTCTTTCAGAAATTTACTGGGTCTGTAACTGCTGCTAAGATAACAGATAAAGCTGTTTGATTTACGAGTTATTCTTAGCCCATATTACAGGGGTCTGTTATAATTCAGTTTATTTAAAAAAAATAATTTGAATATTGTGTTGATGGATGATGGCCATAAGGGCTGTGATATCCTTTGGAAATCTAGGAATGGTTGAATGAGACTTGATCTGCCTAAGTGGAGCAAAGCCATCTCTGCCAACCCCCTCCCTGTCCAAGCTGCAAAGTGGGAACACTGGGGAAGAAAGACAATGTGGAATTATCAAGGGAGGAAGTGGTGGACCATGTAGGCAAGCAAAGAGTGTGATATGAATCCCATGGTAGATAGTTCTGGAAAGAAGAGAGGTCCAGTAGTAGTGGTGGCTTTGTGAAGGATTTCCTCATCCAAGCTCAAGAATTGCCTTGACAATCAGGAAGTCAAGCAAAGATGGCAGGAGGCCTGAAGGGATGAAAAGAAGCTCCTCATATAACCAAAATAGGAAAAGGAGTCATATAAGTGGAGGAAGCACGTTCAGGTGATGTTGAAGGAATTGGAGATGCTATCCAAATCAGTGATGGCATTAGGAAAACCAAACCATGTACAGATTTGAACCTGGCAAGAGACATGAAAGGCAACAAGGAAGGCTTCAACAGTATTTTTCAGTGTCTTCATTTATCATGTAGATGATGGAAAAGCTCACAGTAAGTTCCCAGATAATACAAAACTAGAACAGGTGGCTGATAGATCAGGTGGGTGTGGGTGGGTGGGTCTTCATGGACTTCAAGCTGACTGTGAGCCACCAATGTGTTCTCACAAGGAAGGCCAGCAGCCTCTGGGGCTGCATCAGGCAGAGCTTTTCCAGCAGGCCGAGGGAGGTGGTCCTTCTTTTCTGATCAGCACTGGTGAGGTCTTATATGGATTTCAAACTCAGCTCTCCAGGATTCTGTGGTGTAGATGAATACCTTTCAGTATTAGGTAAATCCACCATCTAAAAGATGCAGTATTTCTGTGAAATTAAACACTGCATCAAAAGTATTGTAAGATATTAAAAAAAAAAGATGAGCCCAAGCTTTCTGACATTGTCAATTACATTAACATGTATTTTGCTATATGAAGTCCTTTATGTTGTTCCCTTCTGATATAAAGCCAGTCTAGTCACTGCAACTCACCAGCACAACATAAAGCCTTAAAAATTACTTCTGTAGTTAGTGTTTCAATTGAGCAGCTATCAAATGTCATGTTTTTTTCATTTAAATATAGGAAATCTTAGACTCCTCCAAGCTGTAGGTGAGTGTGATTTTCCATAGCTACATGGCCTCTCCAGAAATAGGCTCATCAGTACTTTCAGAGACCCTTTTTTTTTCTTTTTTCAGAAACATGTTTTTATTCTTTTGCTGCCATTCAACTTCAACCTCCTGATATAACCTAACCTTTCAAAGGTCTCTGAATGAACTAATTCAATTGAAGTTCAAAGCATCTTATTGTTATGTATTGCTGTGTCAAACTGATTTTCATTAGGCAAATGCTTACAAGCACCATAGCATCACCTGAAGCTCTTATTACAACAAGTTATTAAAATCTGGGATTACTCAGTGGCAGATGAGAAACTGAAGATCTGGAATATATACATTAACATTATTTATTAAAAATGGATACTCTTTTAACTCAAGCTTTTCATTTCAGTTTCACATAGATTTTGGCAGGATACCAAAGTTATTTGAATTTAGCTGAAGACTTAAATTGACTATGATGGATAATGATTTAAAATGCAAAAGATTCATAGCTACATCCCAAACAGCAGAATACACATAATCTTTAGAGATTTAATGATTTAAGAATGTTATTCTGATTAGGACTTTTTGTTTTGTTTTGTGGTTTGGTATTTTTTTCTGGTTGTTTGGAGGGGTTTTTTTGTCTTTTAGAATGCAATAGTCCTTTATTAAGCCAAAGATTTAGTACAAATTTTTTGTCAATCCAAAGGTGGGAAACATAAGAACTGGTTCAAAAATTTATGTACCACTACAAGGAAGGTCAGGTTGTCTTCTGTAAATCTGGTTTATAAGTTGAGATCCAACATATCTAGGAAAGAGTTTTTTGAAAGGCAGAGACACATGAAGCATTTCCCTTAATGAGCAGTGTAATATAAAAGGATATGCCAGACACTTATGTGTTTGAGTTCCAAGCTTGAAAATATTTGAGTTAGTTTAAACATGATTTTTCCCTGTTTTTGCTTGAACTGATATTTTTTTCATCTTTCTACCTGATTTGTGTATATATTTTGGTCCACAGTGTGGATAGCCCAAGAATACTCATGGAATGTCTCAGACACAGAATTGAGTTTTTTTGTACATTTTGCTTTAATCTTATTTCTCAGACAGTCCTTATCAGCACACTTACTGGATATGTTCATTTGTAGAGAAATGAGGGATAAGGAGAGGTGAAAGTCAAGCTGGAATAGAGACCTGAATGCAATTTGTCTTGCAACCAAAGGGATTAAAAATGGTTTTATGACACCTCCTCAGGAGATCTTCTCACTGAATATTTCTCTGTACTTGCATCTGCAGAATTTGCAACATCTATAGTCCTTCTGTATTCAGACACAGACAACCTAGGTTGAAAATAAATAGGAATCAAGGTGGGAAAAATAGATACTGATAAGCAGCTGTTGTGTTAGTTTTTTTTGGTTTGAGGGTTTTTTTTCCCATTTCTTTTAAAATCAGCTTGCACTTAGACTTAATAAACAGCATATGCTTGTTGATATAATAGTAGAAGTAGTCCAGATTTCTGTCTGGCATCGTTATTTATTAACCTACAGAAAGTTGAAGTCTGTTTAGCTCTAAAAATTTGATTCAACTCTACTTGTAAGTATGTATAATAAGAAAGCTGGAAAAATATAATTATTGTAACAAACAACAAACAAAGTAGTGAATGCTGGTCCTTAATAAACAGGTCAAGAACCCACTTTCCAAGATGAAGCTGAAGTGCAGTGCTCAAGACCCAAACAAGGACTTGATCAAGACCCAGACAGGGTCTTGATAGGCATCTGTTTCAAAATTTGTGGACAACTTGCATCCATGGTTATTGGAAGCTCAGCTGAGGATAAATCTCTATCACTGATGAATATTATTAACGAGTCTTAAAAAACTGGAGAAGCTGAAGGGGTAGGAAGCTCATGTCACACACTATTTCAAAAGGTAGGAGAGAAACAATGTATCTGCCAATTTTAAGTCAGTTACTTTTATGCTAATCACAGAGGGAAAAAAAATCAAATAACATGGAATGCACTGTACAAAAAAAATAATGAGTAGTTTCATCCTGAATGTCAATCACATGGTTTTGAATAATACAGCTGTTAACCAGTACACATATATATATAATCATACTTTAAGGTGTGTTAGTGCATGAATACCTAAGCTTTGTACTTTAGATTATAAATTGGTTTGTTTACTTTGCTTAAATACCAAAATTGGATTCATGCCTGCAGAAAAGTGTAGAAAGAAGTTAAGTACAGCTTGGAAACTAGTTGAAGATGGTGAATCATCGTTTGGGAATGACTAGAGGCAGGGGTCGTTCTTACAGACAAAATACATAGGGGGACCCATTCCTGGTAGCACTTCATCAAGGGGCTCCTTGGCTGAGTCCTTCTATCTTTCTCTTTTGCTAAGCAGAAACTGCAGCAAGTGGATGGACAAGATGGGAAATCATTAGAAAAAGGTGAAAAATCAGAGCTCTTCTCTAAGTAGTGGGATCTCATGTAGGCCTGGCCTGTGCCAAAGATATCAAGCACATTTTTAATGTCCAAGAAGAAGGTAAAGTCTTCACTTGGGTGAAGATTTCTCAAACACAGTTGGTCTAGTTACAGGTTTCTGAAAACAGCTTCACAGAATCACAGAAGAAAATAAAAAAAAAAGCTAATGTAAATATTGATTACTGAGTACAAATTATTTTAGGCAGCATCGAGGAAGTGGTGGTCCCTTGATAAACCAGTCAGGTTGTTACTGGTGTAATTCTCCAATTTAGACAACCCAACCTTCAGAAGTCATGTTGAAAAAGTGTCTTATGAGAACAATTCCAAGGCCTGGAGAAAGAGACATGCCAAATTCCTGAAGAACATGCTATTGAATCTATGCATGGTTATAAAGTAGCTATTTTGTATTCTATAAGTATGAACTGTAAAATATGAGTGTACCCCATTTCTGAAAATAAGATAATTTGAAATTTAGAAGAAAAAGATACAAAAATCCATTGGGTAGATGAATTAGAAATTAGATCTATCGAGTTTCTTTGTAAGAGATTATCTACTGGAGAGAGTAAGCAAGGAACTCATTCATGGAAGGAAAAATGTTTATTTTTCTAGAACACTTTTCTTAATAAAGTTTGCTGTTCTTCATTGTGCAGTGTTTACTTATATAAACACTTCCTGTTATGTGAGTGTCACAAATGACATTAAATTTGATGAATGTAATGCTAAAAGCTTGACAAAATCTGAAATACCAGTAACATAGAAAATGTCAGGTGTAGATGTGATTTTCATCCAGCATCAGAAAAAAAAACAACCTTCAAAATAAGAGCGTGAGGATTTTAATTTATAGGTTAATCAAACTACTACTTTTACTGATATCTTACAAGAAAGAAAGAATTTTAAAAAACCTGTCAGTTTCAAGAACCTTTTTTTTTTGTTGCTGTTTTAATAACTTAAACTCTTTCTCTCTTTTATTAAACTGACCTGTCAAAATAGTTATTTTTTTTCTAGATGTGATGTTTTTCAGTGTGGAATTTTTAGTTATTTTTTAGCTCTATCTGTATATCACTAATAACATTTTGGGTATTATTGAACTATGTTATTTTCAAATATTAAATATACTGATTATTAGGATTTTTTTGTATATAAAATCACATTTTTCCATCTAAACTAAAAACATATATGCTGAAATTAAGGTACAGTCCCTGCTTGTAAATACCAGCCTCACAAAATTCATATATTCATTGGTCGATCTATACATTCAATTAGTTTTGTGAAATTTCCTTTGGTGTTTGTGTATTTTAGTATTTGGTATTTTAGAAAACAAGCTGTGTCCTTTCCAGTGTTTTGTCAATCACATATTAGGATCAGTTTGAGAAAGATTTATTATTTTCCATGCTATTTATCTTAGGAAAACTAGAATTTATAATATTTTTTTTTCTCATGACTGTAAAGTTTTAATGTCACAACCAACTTTCTATAATAAAAATGTATCTTTCCTTGTCTACATACCACCTGCCCTTTAATCAGTAAAGATATGATATGAGAGAAGATTCAAGCTTCAACTTTATGTATGGTACACTTGTTTCCTGAAGTAAGTCAGTTTTCCCCAAATGCATTTGCTGCACCTATAGAAAAGCATTCAAAAGCAAAACCAAAGTAGTCCTAGACTGGCTTACACAAGTGCAATGCAGGTTTTGGTGATGTATTTTACATAAACAGTAATTGGGGACTGTTGTAGTTTATTTCTGAGAAGTAAAGGCAGAACTTAAAGCAGCATCTTATGGTACATTTTGTTTCAAGCAAACCTTAATCTTGTAATTATTCCTTAAATTGACAGGAAAACAAAATGAAAGCATTACAAACTCACAACAATCTATTTACTTTGATATAATGTCTAAATAAGTAAATACATAAATCATGCTTCCAGTTAAACAATGTAGTGACCAACCAGGTCTGGCTACCTTGAGCTTCTCCACTAGACTTTACTGCTGAGAGGACTTGCTGCTTCCAAAACATTCTCCATATTTAAAAAGATGATGTGCTATTAGTATCATCTAAGTATCAATTATATGTCCATTAAATCTGACAGAGTTCATTATTATCAAATGGAATATCATTATGATGGTTCAAAAATGCTATCAAAGTTATGATTTCACGCTTGAGACTAATGGACAAAATTAAAAAAAAAAAAAAGCCAAAAAAGTAATCCCTACACTTCATTGGTTTTATACAAAACCCACACTGGTTCTGTATTAAAACACCTAATGTATACACAGCAAAAATAAAGCAATTTTTTTTTTTTAAACAGTGTAGTGGAGGGAATTTTCAGGAAAAAGTCAAAAGGCAATTATGCTGAGGGAGAGCAAAAAAAAAAAATTACCTACACAGAATTATAGTTTACCTTTACAAAACAAAGTTTCATAATTTTAATTAAGGAAGGAATATTTTCAGATTAATTAAATATTATAATTTGGCTTCTGTTATTATTCTGTGATTATGTGTAGGCATTCATATTATATACAACTTGATATTTTCTTAAGGTGATATATTTTCATTCAATATCTATATTAAAGCCAACATTTCATAGAGGATATCATTGTTCAAAAACACAATTTTATACAACTGAGATCACTAACCAGCAGAATAGTCATCAAAGAGATGTGCATATTTTCAAACTTGTTTTAATTTTTATAACAATCATTTTACATTTATTTTAAAATACTTATTAGCAGAAATATGTATAATAATCTTTGTAGATCTGGTTCAGGAGACATGATAGTTCTGCATGGAATCATGTCTGAATAAAGAAGAAGTGCCACACAGGGGATGATGTGGCTTAAGGATATGCAATGCTTGTCATAATATGTGAAAAAGAAGAACAGGTTTGCTTTGAGAACACAAGACCTGTTTGAAATAAATTCATATATATATATATATATA
>VXBZ01001939.1:155780-190191 GCA_013399135.1 Heliornis fulica
CCTGACCCATGTGCAAGGTCCTTTAAATTTGCCTGTTGAACTTCATGTGGTTGACATGGGCCCACCTCCCCAGACTGTCAAGGTCCCTCTGGATGGCACTGCAAGGTCCTTCTGTGTGTTGACTGTACCACAGAGCTCGGTGCCACTGACAAAATTACTGAGGTGCACTTGATCCCACTGTCAGTGTCTCCTTTGGAGATGTTAAAGAATGCTAATCCCAATCCCAGCCACTGAGGAGCTCCACTCACTACTGGAGCACCAGGACATTGACCCCTTGACTGTGACTCTTTGAGTGTGAAAGTCCAGCCTATTTCTTATCCACTGAGTGGTCCATCCATCAAATTCATGTCTCTCCAACTTAGACAGAAGGATGTGCAGAACAGAGGCAAATGCTTTGAATGGTGAGTGAAAAACTAATACTGAGGCACCACTTCAGTGATGTACCCTTACATTTAGTATCATTGTCACAAGGATGTTTCTCAAAGCATGGCTATCTGGAGCCAGACAGCATCAATCTCTAATATCAAAGATTAATGACTAGCAAGTTGGCATTCTTCTTCTCTGTTTTAATTCTGATCTTTTTGCCTAATTGGCCTGCATCAAACTAATGGGGGAGTACTACTTGGTGACATCACAGAATTTGTCTTTTTACGTCACTACCATGATATTTTTGTTACTTTTTTGTGTTTGGATTAATGTTTAAGATCCTTCTTATTTACTGTTAAAATCCTCAACCTACTAATTGGTGAACATTAATTGCTACAGAGTTCCATGGTCATTACCTGTGAAACTCTGCCTGGAGCTGACTGTCTCTGTGGTTTACATGGGATCTAATGAGATGCTCATTGCAAATGTACAAACTGTTACCCAAGTATTCTTCACCAGTGTGAAAATATTAATAAATGGAGCTTTGTGACATTCAAATGTCATACAGACAGTTGGTGGTACAGCAATGTTCAAGCAAATGAGTAATCTCAGATTGTGATCCCGCTTAGTTCTAATTATAAAACATCCTTATTATTTTCTGTAACATTTTATGATATAATAGTATTTGGCAAATGACTGTATTAAGAGCATGACATTTACTGAAGTGAATAAGCTTTTCATATGTGAAGTAATTTTACTGCAGGTTATTGTGAAAAACAGAAACTTCAAAAGCAGAGCTCAGTTAACTTCTTTGGTACAGTACTCATCTAAAGTTATTAATTTATTATCTTTCCACACTGGTGTCATTATTCAAATGAGAAAACCTTGGAGGTGTTCAAGGCCAGATTGGATGAGGCCTTGAGCAGCCTGGTCTAGCAAGAAGTGTTCCTGCCCATGGCAGGGCACTGGAACTTGATGATCTTTAAGGTCCCTTCCAGCCTGAAACATTCTATGATGATAAGTTCAGCTTCACTCCTTCAGTCCCAGCTCTTCTACCCCCCAAGGAGTTCAGGGATGATGGTGGATGGAGGTTTGTAATCAGTCCACAGCAGCTCCTCTGCGCCGCTCCTTCGTCCTCTCACTTTTCCCTTGATCAAGCTTGGCTCCTTCCCATGGGTTGCAGTCCTGCTTTATGAACCTGCTCCAGTGTGGGCTCTTGCAGACTGCAATTCCTTTCTAAATATATGTACAGTTCCATTTTGGTGTTCTGAAATACAGGCAGAGTAGAAATTACTTACACAGGTTGCTACAGTTGCAGTTGAACTGCATCATCATTGTAGGCCCAACTCAACAGAGCTGTTCTACTCTGCAGGTATAACACTGATGTACTATTGTTTCCTAATCTTTCTCAAGAGTAAATTTCCAGGATGCTTACTCACTGTAAATAACATTTTGGTCCACACTATATGAAGGAAGCCAAGAGCCCTTGAAAAACACAGCCAGCTCTCAAAAGTTATTCCTATTGGTTTCAATAAAGTTCAGATTTTTAAATTTTTGATAATTTTAATTTCTGTTTTTCCATGAAAGTGGGACTCTAACCTATCTGAAGGACTAATATAGCTGTATAATTTTATAGATACAAACTGCTTTTTCTCAGTTGATTACAACTGTAGTCAGGTTATAATCATTAATTCCAACTTAGCTTCCAATTTTAACAGTCCTACCTCACTGGTAGCCTTCCTAATCTTTAAAAAAAATAATTATTGGTATTCTTATTAAATTTGCAGTTTGCATCCAAGCTATTGCACTAGTCTTAGCTACATATTTGAGAGTTTATTTCTAAATTGCTTATCAAAGATATATAAAAAGTTAAGCCTAGTAAAAATGCACATACATTTGTTATTTCCATTAAATATTTCACAGCTATTTCAGTATGAAAACCAAATGAAAAGAAAAAAAATAAAACAAAAGATTACTGTTGTTTTGTGCATAATCATGGAAAAATGTTCCTATTCTGAAATCCTATTGAAAATAATGGTATTTTAATTTCTCTCAGAGAAAGTTGTACAGCAAATGTTTCTACCTCACTATGCTCTGTAGCATTATAAATAATAATCTTGTGAATTCAGTATGTAAAAACCTCCCAAACTTAAATATATCTGTTTTATTTTGTATTATTTATTTTAGGGAAAATATATATCCATTTCTGGGCTCCCCAGTACAAAACAGACCAGGATCTCCTGGAGAGTATCCAGTGGAGGCCACAAAGCTGATGAAGGGCCTGGAGCATCTCCCCTGTGAGGAAAGGCTGAGTGAGCTGGGGCTGTTCAGCCTGGAGAAGAGAAGACTGAGAGGGGATCTCATCAATGTTTATCAATATCTGAAGTGTGGGATACAAAGGGAGATGGCCAACCTCTTCTCAGAGGCCTGTGGAGGGACAGGAAAGGACAAGGGACAATGGCCATAAGTTGGACCACAGGAGGTTCTGCACCGATGTGAGAAAGAACTTCTTCATGGTGAGGTTGATGGAGCACTGGGCCAGGCTGCCCAGGGGGATTTTGGAGTCGCCTCGTCTGGAGATATTCCAGGCCCATCTGGACACCGACCTATGTGACCTGCTCTAGGGCACCTGCTTTGGCAGGGGGGTTGGACTTGATGATCTCTGGAGGTCCCTTCCAGCCCCTGCAATTCTGTTCTCTTCTGTTCTGTTGCTGTCTTTCCTTTACAGAATGAATGAGACATTAAAACAAAGGAAATGGATGATCATGTTAGAAGACTAAAGCCAGGATTTCCCCATTCTGGGACATGCTCCCTAACAATTGGCACTCCTCTATTCAGCAGTTAGCACTTGGAGCATTTAGGCAAGTTGATTTTATATGTGTTTTTAACTAAAATATTAATTTAAACCTTTTTGGGTGATTTGAAAAATTTCCCTCTCTAGATACTTCTTTTCCATAAGTTTCCAATTGTCTCTTTTCCATTTTCTTGGTAATTTTTAAGTGATGTTTTGTCCTTGATTCCAACTCCTGACAATTGTCTATCTTACCCATCCTGGCCCATTTGTGCCATGGAATAATCCTACCCATATTGTTCTACTTCTAACAAACAAACACCAAATAATCCTGAGAAAAAAATAGTTCTCTGACTATTTTTTTTTTTTATTGAAAACTGGTACTAGATTTGTACTGATAGGTAAATTAAATCATAGCAAGAAGGAAAATACCACTGGCCTGTTTGGTCAAGCAATATTAACAGCACTGAAAAATAAATAGACAAAATATCCAAAGTACTGTATCATATAGAAAAATTAAAATCCATGCTAGTCCTGTTCTGTTCTTAGGGAGCGATTCAGTTGAGACTTGGCTCACATCAAACAAATTCAATTAATGAAATTCAACTAGTAATAAATCTGACAGAATTATGCAACATATTTCATTTGATTCAGTTGATCAGGAAATAACAAATCATCACAACCAGAATATTTGTACTTTCAAATAACATCAAATCAATCATTCCTCATACAATTCTAGAAGATTTTGCAAAACATGGATATGCTTGAAATGAGGAATACTGTCTTTGCTTTGAATGTTACAGCAGTTTAAGGGGAACTGATTTTTTTTTCCCCCAAGTGCCAGAGTGGTTTCCAAATACATGTCTTTGCTTAGAGTTTGTGGACTTTGAAACTAGGTTTACAAGAGACTTTCCTAGTAAACCAGTTATCACATGTACCATTTATTCATCGTTGCCTGGGTTCATTTTAAATTTACACTCAAGAAAGAAAAGGTCAATGAGTCATAAAATAAGCTACACTATGATTATTGAATTGCTTCTCAAAATGATTATCTCAGTTTTTCACATAGAACTGTATAGAAAAGTGGAATGGATTGTGTTCTCTGGAAATATGAGTGACTTTTGGATATGCTATATACAGAGTAATGTTCTTATTTCTATAGAGTACTTACAAACTGCACATAGTTGAAACAGTATACATTTTTAAATATGACTAATGGAGTATATTGTGGATATACTTCTAAAGTGTTAAATATTTATAAATATTAATTTCTAAAAGGTTGTAGAAAGCATTGTAGAAAATTATATGTGAAGCGTGGCAAAAACTGTAGTGAGAACATTCCGGAATAATGTAAAGGTCAGTTTTCCTGTCAAAGAATGATGAACCAATATATTGGAATAATTAAAATTAATCCAAGTTTTATAATTGCAGAAAGATTAGTTCAGATGCCAGCTAAAATCAATGCTAGTTCCATGACTTGACAAATAGCAAACAGCAGAGGTGCTCAGCACTGCCACTGTAGGAGTGCCATGGAGCCATGATCCTGCTAAAACCAGCAATAGGAAGGGGGTTTTTTTTGCCAAAGGAGATATCCCAGGATGAGTACCTCTTCCCCTTGCATCCCTTGGGAATATATCTCTTTTCTTCCCAGGTTACAAAGTTCCCTGAGGCATGGAAACCTGCCTGAGGGTGCAGGATATTAAGAACTGCAATTATTCCTAACAGAAGCATTCAAATACTGCAAATTTTCTTTTGGTGTTACTCCATAAAGTGTCACTTGACTAAAACCCAAAAACAATGTCAAGAGCTTTCTGTTCAGTGCATTTTGGCTTGTTTTGATGACAGTTTAGAATCATAAAATCATAGAATGGCTAGAGTTGGAAGGGACTCCCAGAGGTCATCCAGTCCAACCCCCTGCAAGAAGCAGGGACACCCCCAACTAGATCACGTTGCTCAGGGCCTCATCCAACCTGGCCTTGAACGTCTCCAGGGATCCAGGGGCCTCCACCACCTCCCTGGGCAACCTGTTCCAGTGCTCCACCACTCTTACAGGAAAGAACTTTTTCCTAATATCCAATCTAAATCTCCCTCCCTCTATTTTAAACCCTTTATCACCCCTTGTCCTGTCACAACAGGCCCTACTGAACAGCCTCTCCCCATCTTTCTTGTAGGCCCCCTTGAGGTACTGGCAGAGCACTAGAAGGTCTCCCCAGAGCCTCCTCTTCTCTTTTTGTCACAGAGGCTCCAAGCATGCCTGTCTCAGGATAACCCAAATTTCCTCCTGTAAAGGTGATGCCCAGCTGTGATCCCTGCACGGAGAGGTTAGTGCCAGGCAATCAAATGCTAATGCAGAATCAGAAGGAGGTAAGAACTTAACACAGAGCAACTTCTCCTTGTCCTTCTGGGTAACCTGCTTGTCTCAAGGCATAATGCATTTTATGTTGTGTCTATTTCTTTTGTGAAAAACAGAATGTAGGAGGGAAAGAATTACCAGTGGTATTGCTTAATGTCGCAACACTACGCCGGTGCAGGGTTGCCCAGCAACAGTAAGTAGCACAATTTAGAGGGAAGGAGGTCCAGCTAAATGGAAAGATGAGTCAGAGGCATATTGAAATGAGCAAGAGAAGGCTACATTCTCATTGAACTTTGATTAAAATAAAGCAGAGCAGCATAAACAACTGCCTTTTGCCCTTAACTCATAAGACATAATCAGGTATGTGCTTCTTGTGAGGAGATTGAGTAAAGGGCAACTGCACAGTGGCTTCATGTTACACTGCCAGGTTGGAGCTCATGTTCTCATGCAATTAATCTTCAGGAAAATGTTAGTGCTCAGACATATATCTCAATTATGATAACACTTCTAATAGCAACTGTAGCACAAGCAACCTTACCATACTGCTTCTATAATGTGCTTCAAATTTGTCCTGTTGGGAGAACAGAAAGGAGGAAAGAACCACTTGATTCCCTCATCTTTTAGATCTATCATCCAGTGACCAAGTGGCCACCAGTTATGAGTACAGCTCTGTGAAATGGAAACATGCCCTTCACCCCTGGATCTGCAATTCTTCATTCTGTCATGGATGGTAAATCATTCAAAACTGTCAGAGTGTAGCTCCCAATAAAGGAAAATCATTGGGTTTCCATTGAAAATTACCACTGACTACCCAGCAACTAATACATACAAAAAAGTAACCAATGGATACAAAACAAGACATCTTTCCACTCAGAATTTCTTATGTGTTGTGCACAAGATGAATAGAAAAGTGCAAATAGGTACAAGGTGGCAAGTCTACCTGCAGATTTTAAATATTTTTTGGCTCCTATGAACTGCATATATTCCCATAATGAGAAGGGAAACCAGATGCAAAATAAAGTGAATAAAAATAGTAAGGAATGGGTAGGTTAGAAACGGGATCTGCTGCCAGTAAAACATTTTCATCTTATCTCTCCAGAAAAAAAACCCAAAATTTATTTTGAAATGTCAAGAAGCAACAGTTTGGAACAGCAAGAAAATAATGCAAGTGAGAAAAAAATCTCCAGTACTGTCTGCAAACAAAGCAGAGTAGGAATGGTGCAATGGGTGAATGAATAAGGAAAGAACTAGTGGTGGTAGGTATTGTCTAGTTATTGTCTCTTTATTATCTCCCTTCTAAGTAATCTTTCTATACACCCTTAGCCAAGACATAGGATTATAGTATGATAGATCTTTAAGTTTGGAACTCTAAGATAAAGTCCAGCTGCCTACCCATCACCACCATGTCCCAAAGTCCCACATCTATATGTTTATTGAACTCTCCAGGGATGGTCACTCCACCAGCTTTCTGGGCAGCCTGGCCCAGCCTTGACAACCCTTTTGGTGAAGAAACTTTCCTTAACATAAATTCTTGTTATATTCATGCAAGTCCTACTGAAATTATCCTTCAAGGATGTTTTCATTTCATCTTAAATAGAATTTAAATTAATTTTTAGTAAGCTGTGTTAGCCTCCTAGCAAAGAGGTCTAAGTTGGTCTAAGTTCTAATGGGAAATTTCTAATTTGAAGTTGATAAAACTGGTGAATCTAGAGCTACATGATTTTCATGTAGACCAGAACCAAGACCCAAGACTGATAGTTTAGACAAATGAAATTCTTTACAGGTTCCTGTAAATGCAAAATAAGCACTTGTTTAGTTTATAGTAGAAAAAGCACATTGACTGGTACTACTTCTGTGCATAAGTATTTTACTAGATAGGGGGTATGATGATAAATTCACTGAAGTCCAAATGTCCTATGGAGAAACTAATAACATTTCTTTCCAGCTACACAATGTGTCATATTTCAGAACTCATTAAGATGTCCTCAGAATTTCTTAGGTCATTACTCAGGTAGAAGATGCTTTATTAAGAGCTTGCTTTCCCACAGAAAGTGTGTGAGTCTGTGTGTGTATGTAGAGGTGTCTGTGCTTGCATGTATATGTAAATATATGTGCACAAATACTTTACAAGCACATGGAAAATATGAAAAATTACTTTATGTGCCATTTTTTTTTTCCTTATTTCAGCTTCAGCTGCTTCAGGCTGAAGGGAAAGGAACATGGGCCAATGCTTTTATGGAGAAGGTAATTGCAAGCAGCAGCATTTGACATTGAACTTACACTGTACCTGCATTGTATTAAATTCTGAGTATAATGATTTCCTATCTACAACAATGGCAATATGAGGAAATATTCCTCCAGTCATAAATAGCCTTATGAGAGAAAATATACAATATTTACTTGTTTCTGGTATCCTGTTATCCTTTTCAGCCCATTAAAGGCACTTGCTGACCACTCAGCTTCCAACCACCTGGTCAATATAAGAACATTTTCCATCATATAAAAATGTTTGTCCATGTTAAATACAGAGAAAGCAATTTCTGCAGACATATCTCAGTGCCCCTGATTATTTATTTTTTCTCCATACTGCTATTTTTACTATTAATATTAGCATTACTATTAGTACTACTATTAGAATGGTGAATTGAATTATGAAGCATTGCTGTGGTGGGGCATGCCATGACAAATTTTTATGCATCTCTCAAAGGATCTTTTTGCTGAGGTTAGACTGTAGTTTGGCATATGGTTACTTTTCCTGCTACCAAATATTCCATCCTTTTTCAGCAGGGTAATACTAGAGGGCAGGTGGATTACAGAAATTCCATTTATTGAGATAGGTTTTATTCCTTTGCAGGTAGGTAATGTGATCGTGATTATATTGAATTTTATTGCCTGTGTAAAACTTGCCCAAACCTACAGATAAAATGCACAAAATATAATAAACTTGCTTCAGTGTCCCAGCCTATTCTAGTGTGTTCAGTGTGTGCTTTTAAAATTTGATAGTGGTATGGGAAACAGAAAAGAAAAAAATCTGTATGCTACACAGAAGTGACAGTTCCCTTGTTCCCTTCAAATATATTAAACTCTGAATAAAGACTAATGGAGGTGGCAAGCCTTGTTAATGAACAAGGATCTTTTTTATATGATATTGTTTAGAACTACAAGGAATTCAGGGAACCTGGTGAGGTAGAACAAACCTGAGATGAGTGAGTGCAGATGGCTGTAAATAATCAATTATAGTTGTGGTTTTAGTTTAGTGAACATTTTCAAACAATAAAAAACCCTGGACATCTAAGTTCTGGACTTGGTTAATAAATGCCAAAAGGAAATATCATGTTTTAAAAAAAGCTTTGCAGGTTTCTCTTTCTATATCCTCTTTGCTGGAGAGTTTTTCTGAATAATGGCATGTAGATAAAAGATCAAATATAAAAAATAACAAATTTCACCTCTTTAAAGATGCAGAGGCCGAGTGCTCAACTTACAGCAACCAAGAAAGAAACTGAAAATAATTCCTGGATTAGTTTCTATTTTTGAGGTACTGTCACCAATATTAAATGTGATATGTTTAATAGATCTCAGAAAATGTGAAGCCAGAAAGCTCCCCCAGTGTTCATGGTCCTTAAGTGCTATGCATCCTGCACACTGGCCTCCAGTATACCAAAAATATTTGAGGAGAAGATCTTAATGTGTGTGAGTAAAACCAATTGTTTCCAAGCAATTTTATGATACACTAATAATTGATCATAGTGTTATTAGTTGCATTAGTCATGATTTGGGCTAAGGAATTTTGGAAAGAAGAGGTATTACTGATGGTGATACAGAGTCAGAGATCTAAATCATTTCAACATTATAAAACAAAGAAAAAAGAATCATCTACTCTTTCCAATAAGAAATGGACACATTCCCATAACAAAGGAAACCTCTTAAATGTTCTGCATTACTGGTTTCTGAGTATGGCATTTCTAAAAGTTGACAAGGCAGGTGTGCTCAGAAAAATGTAAATGTAAGTGTGATCACACCTTTTAGCAGAGACATTTAAATATAAAATGCAGAGTGTAAATTCTGTACAGTGCAGACACTTTACAGAATGCCATGGCAAGTGTGAAATCTTTTCAAGAAGATAAAAAGTCTCTAGTGGCTTCAGCCAGCTGCTTGGTTTTGGAACCACAGAAATGAGTGTATGAACTAGGTTGCATTGCAAGTAATATTTCTGTTATTAATATGACTCTCCTACTCTGTCAATTTAAAAAGAAAACACATTTCAACATGGTATATATATATTTATATAGAAGACAATTATCTAGGAGAGCAACAGGTTAATTAGACATTACTTATTTGAAAATTTGAAATGTAAAAGTTCTTTGGAATCAGGAGAAATATAAATGGTAAGGTCAGTCTGGAAACTAAAAATTGGTTTGCCTGCTCCAAAGTTATGTCATAGGATAGTAATTACAATCAAGTGTATCCATTTCCATCCTGGGATGGAAAAGTGCTCTCTTTAGATAGCTAATAAAGAACATATGCAATTATATCTTCAATATGCTTAATAATTCCCTGCTCAAATTGCATAACCTAGAAAAAAATAGTTAAATCTTCAGTTTCAGAAACCCTCTTACCAAGTTATTTATCAACAAACAAAATTTACTATTTTCAAATGATATATCAAAGAAAATGTTCACCCATAGGAAGCTGATAAACTACTCTCATAACCTGTTCATAATTCATTGCACTTTAAATGTGATTAGTCAGCACAGGTCATATGTTTTTGTTGTTTTGACTTAAATTATGGCTTAAATTCCCTAGGGGGAAAAAAAAAGGTTGGCAAACAGCAAATAATGAGTTACATTGTTCAACCAGACGTTGCCTTGTACCAATATGAATTACAATGTTGCATAAAGAAAAATTTATGAGCAAAAGACCCAAGCAACCTAGTTAGTATGTGTTGTGCAGTCCTGAGGATAGCACTCCTTAAATATTTGTGTTGGCAAGGATTTGTGTGATTGGTAGCAGTTAATGACTAAGGAGGCCACATATTAAAAACAACCATTCATTGAACATTTTAATTCTTCTCCAGATTTCTGACAGCTTTGATGATAATGAGGAATTTGGAAAAGAAGGTGTACTCCAGAGTGACAAAATTGGTTAAACCTTTATTCAGCATGAATGATTTGTCCATATCTATTCATCATTATTTGCTGCTGTATGACTACATCTTTTACACACTGAAGCAGAAGCTGATTTGAAAATGCATTTGTGAAATTTAGAAGATAATTGCATGATGTGACCATTTTAGTGTTTCATCCCTAATTCTAATGCCAAAAAAACGTTTATGGAATTTAGACAGGAAATACATTCAAAGCTCTTTGCAAAATCAATGTGTATACACATATATACCACATACATATACATATATACACACACCTATGTTGAAACACACAATTTGAAAGGTTATTAAAAGTAACATCCATAAGTTTTTAATTTATTCTTTTCTTTCTTTCAGGAAAGTGAGATGCAAATGCTCAGGAGCCAGAAAGCAAGAGCAGTGAGTGACAACAAGTCTTGTAGTCTATGTAAATTTACATTTCACTCAGAGTTGTTCCTGACAAAAGAACAAACATGAACATTGCTAATAAATTCTCCCATTGATACTTTTATGTTTCCCCTAAATATTAATTTGGTCCTAATACTTAAAAAAATATAAAAGAAATGGGCTGCAAAGTAAACACTTCTACTGTTTTATTTATTAGAGAATAAATATCTGAGAATTTTTCCTGCAGCCTCCTGCCATTCACTGTATGTTTAACTGGCTGATATGTTTAATAGAGTAGGAAGAGAAATAAGCTGCCAGATTCTTTTTAATCCTAGTTTTCTCTATTGGCAGGCCAGCACATCTCACAATAAGCTGTGTTTCCAATGAATGCATCTTTCTTGATGAAATGGATGGAGTTGGACAATAAATTTAATATGGATTACTAAAGAATAGCAATCTGTGAACAATATAAACTTTATTCAAGCTAAATCCACACATGCAGCTTCCACCTCTCTTTGCAAAAGAAACATTAAAAAAAAGTACATAATTCTCAACACTAAAGAATCTTGAATTAATGAAACTGACTGCTTTGTTATGCTTTACATCTACATTACACAGTGCCAATTATGTCTGCTATATATGTTTCTATTAATAGCTTAATCAACATTCAGTGCACTGTACTGGAATTTCCATAAGTAACTTCAAAGACATTTATGTTAAACCTCTACAGCACATAAGCATAGTCATTGACAAAATTGGTGGAAGATTTTGAAATTAAAAATATTGATCAGGAGTTGTTCGGGGGTGTGGAGATAAATAACAAACTAACACTAATTTCACAAGTGTGATTCCCTTCCCACAAAGTTCTTAATTTGTATTGTCTCTGTGTTCAATATTCAATTATCTACCCTGATCTTCCACACAGAAATCCAGACAATCTTCTGGAGTCAGAACTTCAGGTTCCAGGTTCCAGGAAAGGATCCTACAAGATGGTTGGCATTATCAGTCAGGAAGAAGTAGTCAAGCACAATGCAGTTATCACTTGGTAGGAATATGGAAAAAAAAGATCAAGGAGTCTGCAAGAGAACAAATGAATTTGTTTTATGTCTCCCATTTAGGCAGGAACTCAAAGTATTTTTCATTCTCAAACCTACATCTCCAAAGCCAAACCTAATGAACTTCATTATGTGCAAAAAAACCACATAATTTTGAATGACCTAAACTACAAGGGCCTGCTTTCTCTTGTTCTCCTTGCACACCTCAGTCTAATTGAGTTAAAAATTAACCAACTTGCAGACCTTCACACTGAAAACTGTCTTGGTGGCTGGGTGCCCTTTTCCTGCTTGTCTTGATTTGTTGTATGTACTTTATTATCCCCATCTGTATAAATGCTATGACATTACACTGAGCAGAAAACTTTATATTTTGGATTTTTTTTCAAAGTACAAGTCTATTTTCTGTGAGTCAGTAGAATATATTAGCAAATTCTGAACTAGATTTGAAGTTATTTGGTACATTTTTGCAATTCAAGTTACAGGGTGATGTCAGTTTCTGTTCCCTGCTAATATCATGCCATGTACACTCAGGAAAATTCTGAAACTGTATTTTAAAAATACCAAATAAAAAGATAATTCAATGAAGAATTGTAAAATTAGGAAAATCTTGGTTTTATTATTGCAAAAGTTAAAGAAAAATTTGCATACTTAAAAAAATATTTCTCAGAGACAATGCTAAACTAACTCAGAATGTTTTGATTTTTCTGTGAAGTTCAATAATTATGTCCTTTATAAATCAGAAAATGTTGTAATCTAAAGTCACTTTATTCCTTATGTGATATAATTTCTAAATATGAAATTCTCATTCGCTTTTTCCTACCCCATAAAAACTCCAGATAAAGGTTTTGCCTCAATTATAGGAAGATTTAGGAGTCTGAACCGGCAGAGAGATAAAGAAGATGACTACCCCAGGGAGGATATTAATTTTGGTTTTATTAATTTTGCCCCAAAGAGTCAAATTTAATTTGTTCCTGTGTTCTTCCTCACTTCTTATTGAAGCTACAGTGAAGGGTCAAGATGTAATTTCATCAAATCTTCAGGTTTATTAGAATAGTTATCCCAGATATTGAACTATATTAACAAGCCATTGGAAATTCTACTCTGAAGTGTTCAATGTCAGAAGATAAAACTAGAGCTGTAGAAGCTTGTGTGACCCATGTCCCTGTAAAGGCAGACTTGTTTTCTCTAGTCCATTTGTTCAGTTCTGCATAATGGTCTACTTGCAAACATGTTGAGTGATGGGGCTTCCTCTTCCTGAGAGCATCTATGGCTGGAGTGATGTAGTTTGGATGCTGTCAAAGCCTCTATCTTGTTTTAATTTATTTTGGCTTTAATTCAATAAAGTACCAAAGAGACAGGCTTAACTTGATGCACTGCTTAACATAAATTTCAATTGTGTTTCATTCAACTATGTGATAGGGGATTTAAGCACATACTTAAGCACTATTTTTGTAATAAGAAAGAAAATTTGTATATATTTAAGTGCTTTGTTAAAAAGGGAACTCTGGGTTTAGTCTGATCAATTAAATTAAGAAGGTCAATTTGTTATCAGAAGGTGCTGGTAGTATTATGAGAAGGGTGGCATTATAAAAAATATCAGTATATACCAGTGATTGGCTCAGTGTATGATGTCATATTATTTGTAACATTTCATATAATTAGGATATGAAGAAAATGGTAAAGTAGGTGTTATCAAAGCATTTCTTACTACAATTAATACATTTCTGGTGGTTCTCATCTTAATATTTTGAGCTTGGCCAGGTTGCATTACTACATTTACATGCAGTAACATTTATGTTACCACAAAACTCAGGAACTCTCTAGCTAAGGTCTCTTCAAACTGGAAACAGTAACATCCAAGTCAAAGATGTAAAGTGAGTTACCAGTTTGTGAGTGGTCACATTTACTGTAAGGTCTGTAAGGCTTCCAGGACCAAAAGGGGCCCTATAGGAAATATGGAGGGGGACTGGTTACAAGGGCATGGAGTGATAGGGCAAGGAGTAATGCATTTGAAATAAAAAAGAGGAGATTTAGATTGGATCTTAGGAAAAAATCCTTACTGGGGAGTGTGGGGAGAGCAAAGGGGCAACACCTTCTGGAAGCAGACCTCAGCGTGTGTTGCAGGATAGAAGGCTGCAAGTCTTCTGTCTCTCAGGGTAGAGGTGATCCCCACTATGTAGAATAGAAGTGAAGCACCATGTGGATGCCCTAGCAGGGTTCAAGGCCATGTTGAGTGGGGCTTTGGGCATCCTGGGCTGGTGGGGGTTGTCCCTGCCCATGGCAGGGGCTGGTACTGAGGGCCCTTGAGGTCCCTTCCGACCCAAACCAGTCTGTGATTCTATGACTCCAAGATATTTGTTCATTCTTTTAGGTAGTGAATGTGATTTCTTCACTTAAAATACAAAATAAGTTTCTAGCTCTTCTTGTTGTAAATGGAAATGAAAAAGTTTCATTTCTGTTGCAAGTCAGGACAAAACAAACAGGGAAAAACGTAATGAGGTAGAAGAGAAGTGGGCAGGAATTCAAACTGCTGGGTTAGTGAGGCATTGCAGTAGGCTGCCTGTGAAAATTATGGGGCTCCACAGTGACAGGAGTATGACCTGCTGTTCCCCAAAGGATGCTGAGACTGCTTTACATGCACAAGGCTTGATTAGCAGCATCCATAGATGATGGCATACCTCAACCCTAATAATGAAATTTTCCTCTTCAGGAGAGGAAAACCGAAGGACTTTGTTGCAAAATAACAGATAAGGAAAGGAGAAGAAAATAAGGGTTGATGCTCAAACAATTTACTCTTTTCATGGAAACACACTGTAACAACAGTATCAGAAATTGCAGATGCTAGGTCACGAGAACAACAGCACAAAATCGACAGTATGAGGAAAAAAGGGAAAAACATTTCAACAGAGGCTTTGAAATTACACTGCCAAAAAAAACCAACATAGACAAAGGTTACCAGAGACAAAGGCTACCAGACACAAAGGCAGACTGCAGAATGGCAAATGGCAGCCCTCAGCATTGAAAGGATAGAGCTGCCTAGTGCACTGTGCAGCCTTGGAATGGATCAGAGGAAATCTTGGGGTACTTGGAACTGTTGGAACAGGTCCAGAGGAAGCCACGAAGATAATTAGAGGGCTGGAGCATCTCTCCTATGAAGACAGGCTGGGAGAGTTGGGGCTGTTCAGCCTGGAGAAGAGGAGGCTCCAAGGAGATCTCATAGCAGCCTTCCAGGCCATGAAGGGACCTATAAAAAAGCTGGGGAGGGACTTTTTAGAAGGGCCTGTAGTGACAGGACGGGGTGGGAATGGTTTTAAGTTGGAATGGTGTAGATTTAGGCTGGATCTTAAGAAGAAATTCTTCTCTCTGAGGGTGGTGAGGCCCTGGCACAGGTTGCCCAGGGAAGTGGTGGCTGCCCCCTCCCTGGAGGTGTTCAAGGCCAGGTTGGACGGGGCCTTGAGCAGCCTGGTCTGGTGAGAGGTGTCCCTGCCCATGGCAGGGGGTTTGAACTAGATGATCTTTAAGGTCCCTTCCCACCTGAACCATCCTATGATTCTATGAAACTATTTACAGACATATTCCATATGACTGACTTGCACAGTTAAAGATTTTGTTGTGAATTTTGAAAGTTTATTTTTGTTTAACTAATTAAACTCAAATAAATGTAAAGACCTCTTACAATCCATACACAACATTTTTAGCAGCTCAGTGGGGACAAAAATAATGTAGACACCAAAGAAATACAAGCCTCCAGACTGTCTCAACCTGTCTTCATAGGAGAGGTGGTCTAGTCCCCTGACCATCTTCAGCCCTTGTCTGAACTCATTAGAATTCTGAACTCCTTTGAACTCATAGACCAACAGATCAACAGATCAACAGAGCAACAGATCTGTGTCCTTCTTATGTTGGGGGACCCAGAGCTGGATGCATTACTCCATGTGGAGTCTCACCAGAGAGGAGCAGAGGTCCAGAATCCCCTCCTTTGACCTGCTGGTCATACTGCTGGGGATGCAGCCCAGGACATGGTTGGCTTTCTGGTCTGTGAGTGTGCACTGAAAGCTCATGATGAGCTTTTCATCCATTACTCCTCCAAACCCTTTCTCATCAGGATGCATTCCACATTCCTCTCAGACTGTAGTGCTCTTGGGATTGCCCCAAGGTTCACATGGACCCACCTCTCAGGCCTGTCAAAGTTCCTCTGGATGGCATCACTTCCCTTCAGTGGGTTGACCCACCACACAGCTTGGTATCATCAGCAAATTTGCTGAGGTTGGACTCAACCATGTGCACTGCCTGTGTCACCAACCAAGATGTTAAATACTGCTGGTTCTGTACCAATCACTGAGGAACACTACACCTCACTGTACTCCACCAAGACAGTGATTCATTGACCACAATGTTTTGAGTGAGATCATCCAGGCAATTCCTTATGGAAAGGATGGAGTGGTCCATCTGTCTAAACCATGTTTCTCCAATTTAGAGACAATCATGTTGTATGGAACAGTGTCAAATTCTTTGCACAAGTCCAGGTAGATCATGTCAGTTGTTCTTTCCTTGTCCAGCATTGCTTTAACCCCATCACAGAATGCCACTGAATCTGTCAGGCAGGAGTTGCCCTTAGTGAAGCTGGCTGTCACCAATCACCTCCTTCATTTCTGTGTGCCTGAGAATAATTCCCATGATCTTGCCAGGTGAAACCCAATTCCCTGGGTCTTCCTTTTTCTTTTATTAATGGACATTGCATTCCTCTTTTCCAGTGAGTGGGAACTTCACAGTACTGCCACCACTTCTCAAATATGATGAAGAGTGGCTGAGCTACCTCATCCACTAGTTCCCTCAGGACCTGCAGATGCATCTCAACAGGTCCCATGGACTATGTACCTTCAGGTTCCTCAGGTATTCTTGATCCTGATCTACTACAGTAGGCAGTTCTTCCTCCTCCCACTCCCTGCCTTTGCCTTCTGTGACTGGGCAGTGTGGCTGGAGCCCTTCCTGGTGAAAAATGAGGCAAAAAATTCGCTGAGTATCTGAACCTGCTCCCTAATCAGGTCTCCTGTTTCAATGATGTGAGCTTCACTGTTAGACAGTAGGTGTAGGTTGATAGTAGCTTTTAAATATTCAAGTCAGCTAGCTAATTTGTGCATGGTGGCTGTATACATCTGATATATACAAGCCAATATATGCAACTGACCATTTATTACTAAGAAACTTTTGTGGAATAATTAGTGAATAAATTAAATGCAAGCTTTGCTGAATAGGTAATTTGAATTTGTTGCCCACATGCACCCTGTCTTTGTGAAAAATGGGCTGATACTATGGTGACCTTCAAAATGATGTTTTGTTTGATTTGCCATCTTCTATTTAATGTTGGTAAAATGTCTTCCAGTGCCAGCTTGTCTTATTTTTATTATTATTAACTTGAGCATCCACAGACTGAAGTGACCTTCTTCACCTAAATCACCACAGAAAGGCTGGGATTAAAGAGATACATGTGGTTTCTAGAATAGCAGGATTCTCACTGGAATGTGGGTGCTTACATGTCCATGGTGTAAAAAAAAAAATCATGAGTTTTTTTGAAGGTATCTGCATTTTCTCCTGGGTTAGGGTTCACTCTTTGTTTACAAAACATGTAAATTACTATTGCTAGGCCTTTCTGTCAGGAGAATCAGCAGAACTACTGAGAATGTGGCAGCAAGCATTTTAAATGAGTTTTATTGAGGATGGAAAATCATAAAGGCTATCTATCCAATTTCCAATATACTGCATTTCACAGAGACATAATTCTGCTCTCAGATGAAAAAAAAAACCCAATTAATTATGTATCAGGTACTGAGACTGGGGTTTATATTTTATAAAATCTTTACAAAGATGAGGAAAATTCATACATCCAGGCAGATGGGATAAGAGAAAATGTGAGGTTTAAAATCTCTGTCATTGAGACTTTTTCCTTTCAGTGGTTTTAAGCTGAAAAAGTGTAGATTTAATTGGACACTGTAACAGACTGCCAAGGGAAGTTGTGGATGCCTCANTACCTCAGATAGAGGTAGATTAACCAGAAGCTTGGACTAGAATTACCTCCTAAGATCCTTGCAACCAAAACCAACCAACCAACCAACCATAATGCTCTCTGGCTATCATCTAAGTAAGACAGTGGGTATTCAGGAGGTGAGGAACAATTTTAGACAACAGAGAGGGGAAAATCCCCTAACATTTAGTTCTACTTTTGCTGTAATTTCTACACACAGTAAAAGAAATGGCAGCTTGAACTGATTAGAACATCACTTTTCAGTGGGTTAAAAAAAAGTTTGCAGTGATTATTTTTATTTTTTTTTTCAAATTTAACCACAGATCTCCAAGAACACAGTCCCCAAAGGAGCTGGCCATTTCCACCTAACTGGAACATTGACTCTTGAAATGTGAACATCTGAGAGATTCAGCTGATGTGTTCTGTTTGGTTTCTGTCAAAATACAACTTTCTGGTAAGCCTTAACATCTGCATAGGCCTTTCTACATACAGTCAGATCCTCATCTGCTGAATGTTGGCATAGGACAACCAAAATTACTATCCTGATAGGCAGAAGGTGAAGCCCACAGCTTGTATTCTATAATATTTTGGGATGGGAAATCAGATACAGGCTAAACAAGTGGTGAACAAGCAACTGATGTTTTTAAATAAGTTGTTCCATTGCATTATATTTGTAGCAAGTAACTACTTTACTACACTGACTAAGGATGTTGTGATTGCTGGCATGAGTCCTTTGGAGCAGGACACAGTACCACAAAGACAGTCAAGGACACTTCAGGTTTTTATGCTGCCTTGCTAGCAAGAAGCCTGGGGGACATCCAGGAAGCTGGGAGGGGACACGGCCAGGACAGGTGATTCAATCTGATTAAAGAGGGTATTCCATGCTAATAACATCATGCTCAGTGTAAAGGGGGGCTGGTGGGGGAGGGGGGAGGGAATGGCTTCAGGATGTATGGTTTTGGGGGGGTATGGTCTGAGTTGTGTGCTTTGATGAGAAACTGCATTGTTTATCACTAGTTTTGTGTATTTTTCTATGAAGTCCTATTATTGTTATCTCTCTCTCAGCTGTCCCAGTAAACTATCCTTATCCCAACCCATGAGGTTTTTGTTTTGTTTTGTTCTATTTTCCCTCCCTTCTCCCCATTCCAACTCCTCCCTAGTCCCTTTTGGAGATAGTGGCTGTGTGGTGGTCAGCTCTTGGCTGGGGTGAAACCACGACAGAGTAATAAAACAGTGTGTGTACCTTGCAGCAGTGTTCAGTTTCCTACTTGTTAACACTGTGATGGCACAGCCATGTGCAGAGTCTAAGAAATGACAGAGGTATGTAAGCAATGATGTGAATAAAGAGGCAGAGATGTCTGTGGTTGCATGCAGAAGGCATCCCATTGGCAGAAGAATGAATGCCAACATAAGTACAATACTCTAATCAGTCAGGACATTCTGCAGAATACATAAGAAGACTGACTGGTGAAGCCAAAAGCAAAAATCAGGAGATGGGATTCCCTTCTGGGGAGGTGGTAGTGCAGAGATGGGGAGTATAAAACCCTAAGGATGTCTGAGGAAAGATGTATGAGAAGGACTGGCCAGCATCATCTCGTCAGAAGCTCACAAGCTTGGTGTCAGTGACTAAGAGCATCAAGGACCACTGCCAGCAGTACAAACTGTGACACCAACCCTACAGTATTGTATACTCACTGTAATAGTTTCTTATATATAGTGGTAAGGTGTAAGAGCAAACTACTAACATAAAATGTGTGGGTAATTAACTAGTTTAGTGAATTTTAATTCTGAAGTTTCAAACTGGCTTAATACATGTCACTCTCCTGAATGGTCCAGTGTCAGCAGTCTGTGTCCACGCACTCTGGTGCAACAGTTACCCAGCTGTACCTTACCAGAGCTGGCCTTGAGTATGACAGCAAATCCCTTAGGAGAGAATGAGGGGAAGGTGCTGCA
This sequence comes from Heliornis fulica, assembly GCA_013399135.1. Lineage (NCBI taxonomy): Eukaryota > Metazoa > Chordata > Aves > Gruiformes > Heliornithidae > Heliornis > Heliornis fulica. Next base: position 175,851 of record VXBZ01001939.1, read on the forward strand.
GAACTTGTCAGAGCACTAACAGACCTGACACAAAGGACTGTGCAGGATCATGTCCAGCAGGTATTTTTTCCTACTCGGTTCTTAGAGCTTTCACTTCTTCCTGGCACCTCTTTTGTCATCCCATCTTATCACTGCCCACCAGGCTGCTGGGGTTATTCCAGGTTGAAAAGCATGGTTCTTGATTCTTGGCTAAGACCTTCCCAAAAAAAAATCCAGCAGGCAAATTACAAGCAGGAATCTGGTTTTGGTCATGTGCTTCCTTTTTGTCACTGTGACTCACTCTGCCGAGTCAATTGAGATGTCACCCAGCTGAACAAGGTTTGTTGTGTCAACTGAGTCTTTAGTGATGTACTGGAAAATACTGCCTCAATTCTGCAAGAGCAGCATTTGCAGCACAATGTACTCATGACTGAAAGAAGCACAGCATTTGCAGCATAACTGGGATGGTGGAAACTTATTAAGGTGCATTTTGAACCTGAAATTACCTCCTTTTGTAATTTCAGAGGTATCATATAAAATGGCATCGTACTCAGTCTTAAGGGAAATCTAGGCACCATGATCAAAATGCACTTTTTGGAATAACTGAGTTTAGAGCCATGATATTAATATACAAAAACTCACACTGACTTTTAGAAACACCTTTTTAATACAGATACCCGAGTCTGTAATTTTAAAGGTGTAGTCATTCAATTACTGTGAATGTGTGTCTTGGGTGGTAATAGTTACCTGAAGAACACAACATTTCTTTTTGTTCATAACAGCCTATGAAAAACAACAATCCTTACAGACAGGAGGAAGGGGGAGACTAAATATTAAAGTTGCTGCAAGTAACTTCAGAGCAATGACAACAAACATTGGCTCTTAATTAATTTGGGTGACTGTGTCTCCTGGAGAAATAGATTTTAAAATAACCCTGTTAGTCTTTCTGCTGCGTGCTAGAGGTGATTACAGCATTTGATATCACTTTACATTAATGAGGGATGCATTCAGGAGGAGAAAGATAATAGCTATAAGTATCTAGTCTTTACAGTAGGCACTGACCCCAAAAATTATACACCTCACCTCATCCCCCATTTCCCCTCCCCCTCTTCCTCCTTTAATCCTGAAACCACTACTGAAGCACGTGTGGTATGGGCATCTAGAGTCACCACTTGTCAAGATAAAAAAAAAAAGCCTTTTAAAATACAGAATTTCTATGAGCTCTGAAATGTCTGTAATGTCTGTCAGTGGCACAGGCTGCCCAGGCTGATGAAAAAATGACTGGTAGATGATGGAAGGGTAGTGGGTACTGTCTGCTTAGACTTCAGTCTTTTGGTGGCCTCTCATGTTAAGATCCTTTTAGAGATGCTGATCTCTAAACAACCCAATTTTGGTCAGTTCTGGGGTCACCTGTAGAACAGAGACATGGACATATTGAAATGAGTCCAATGAAGGGCTATGATGATGCTGAAGGGTTTGGAGCATCTCTCTAATGAGGAGAGGCTGAGACATGTGAGACTGTCCAGCCTGGAGAAGAGAAGGCTCTGGGGGGATCTTAGTGATGTACAGAAATTCCTAAAAGAAGGGTGCAGTAAGGACAGAGCCAGGCTCTTCTCAGTGGTGCCCAGTGACAGGACAAGAAGCAATGGTCACAAACTGAAACACAGGAGGTTCCATGTGTACATCAGGAAACACCTTGTACTGGTGGGGGTGACCCAGCACTGGCACAGGTTGTTGTGGAATCTCCATTCTTGGGGTATTCTAGTGACATCTGCACACAGTCCACGGCAGCTGACTCTAGGTGGTCCTGCTTGAGCTGGGGAGGGTTAGAACAGATCACCCCCACATGTCTCTTCCAACCTCAACCATTCTGTGATACATTTGCACCCTTTCAACCCTCAGAGGTTCTGAGACCTGATCAGATCAAGCACTGATCAGCATGGTCTGACCTCAGAGATGCTTATGCTTGACCAGGAGGTTGGGCTAAATACCTTCTAAGGTACCCCATCTAATTCATGGACAAATAAAAAAAAAAAAAACACAAAAAACTCTTATTTTTTTCTCAAAATCATGAAATAAATACATATATGCTAATTTATCCAAACAAGTCTGATGTCTGATGACAACACCCATCTACAACAAGGCACATACTTCTTTCTTCATTTTACAAATACTCAGTCAACACTGAATATCTTATCCACTCCTTGTTTCCCTTTAACTGCTTTCAAATCCTCAATGCAGCTTCTGCATTGCCCAAATTTAAACTATATATGTAAAAAAAAAATTTACGCTGCTTGAAATTCAAAATGTCACTTTTTTTTCCTCTTCCTAAATGGTAGCAAGTATTTTAACATACACCAGACTGAGTATTCCATTTGTTACTGAATTACAGTGTGAAATTTAATTTCTGCTGCTAATTTACAACTCAAATAATTCACTCACTGCTTCCCTTTTTATTTAATATTGGAGCTGCCTCTTTGTAGCAAGGTCTTAAGGGAACAAATGAATGCAGATAAATCTATTTTTTAAAAAGAGAATATAAATTAAATCACAGAAAGTAAAAATTTTTAAAGGAAAATTTTAAGCTCAAAATTATGAAATAATTAAGAAAATGTTCCTTATTCTGTGGAACTATCAGGCTTGTGGCTTCAGTGATGTTTAAATACTGCAGCCATCAGGTAATGAAAGTAAAATACTTTTAATTTCAAGGAACCTTCTTTCTGGAATTTCAGCAGTAGGATTTGAAAACTCCTGCTACTAAAATTATTTTCAAGACCCCCTCCAAACACTATGTCAGTACCTGAGTATAAGAAAATGAATAAAATCTTCAGTGATTGGCTTACTGTGCTATTGTATCAACACACTGGGTGCAAACAAACCACGAGCTGCTGTGGTACAACTCTGGAGAGCTCCACCATATCCTCCACCTTGTTCTTCCAGTCACCTCATGAAATCTAATCTGAAACACATATTGGGTCAGAACTCTTCCACCAGCCTTCAGACCTGTGTCCTCACAGCATAAAAGGTATCCAGAGTCAGTCTCTAATAGAAGCTGAATTTAATTCCATTCACAGACTGTGAACACCAAACAGATGAGTTGGTTTAGCTCTTAATCTACGAGGTGATGTGGAGCCAATGCAGTGCCTGGGGTTTGCAAGTGTGTGGTTGTAGACTTTAAAAACAGCTTTAAGGGAAGAGTTTAAGGTTAGGAAGTCACAGGAGCTGTGAAATTGAAGTTCAAAGGGCATTATGGTATTAGGCAGTTGGAATTAGAGCTCAAATGTATTCATTACTAATTTGTGCTCGTTCCCTGAGAGCTGTTCAGGGAACATCCTATCAGATGATAGGAAAACACTCTGAATGCCTGAACAGGGGAAAAGAGACTGAAAAAAATCTGGTTTATTTGCAATGTTATCACCTAATGTCTAGTGACCTTGGTGAAAGTGTCAACTCCAGCCACACTGTTGTCTCTACATCTGCTACTAATGCTTCTGTTATCTCTGAAACTTACTATAAATGCTTGTGGCAGTAAGCAATACACAGGACAATATGTAAATAGAGAGTCTGGCTGGAAGGAGGGTTACAGCAGTTTTCCACAGCTGCTGATACGTTACAAAAGGCCAGGAAATTATGAGATACACTCTTGCAACTGGCTTGATACAGGGAATTTCAATATTGAAATTATAATTATTCATAAGGTATACTAGGAATAGGAATATATATTGCTATATATATTTGCACATAAGTTCCTTAGTCAGAAAGAACAAAAAATAACAACTGGAAATAACTGCGCCTCTGTTTCTATCTCATACTTGGGACAGGGGGCATAAGAAGTGAAGGGAAAAAAAACCCACCATAATTTACTTTATATTTCAGCAGAAAGAGTTGTGTGGAAATCTGCTGAGAACATGTTTTTAAAATATTTATAAAAACAAAATTCTGAGGCTAATAAATACAAGTTTGGCTTGTTCTGCCATTTATTGATTTCTGTTGCAGAGAGAGCGGGGTTTAGTCAGCAGAAAAATATCATAAATAAGAAAAAAGAATTGGCAAATACTACATTTTTTGAAGTTTTATTAAAGAATATTGAGACAATCTCTGCTGAACAAAATTAAAATAAGCAAGGGGGTTCAGGGTGAAACTCTCTGACTGCAGTGACATAAGTGACACAAAGCTGCATGTCAGCTGACTATTGGCTGTTCTGCATATGTTAATGGCAGATACAGCTCCTAGAAATATATTAATTAATATTAATATATGTCAGTGGCATCCCCTTCCTTGAAAGAGTCATTTGGCAGGATGTGGACATACCCAGTTGTTCAGGACATCAGAAAAGCTGAAATGAACAGCTGTGATGTAAGAAAGGAAGAAAGATTTCTCATATACATCTGAAACTCTCAAGTCTTGTTCAGGCAACTGTATTGACAACCACTTTTATGGTTGTGCTCCTGGATAAGCTCTCACACACTAATGGGTATGAAGATGTAGAGTACTCATATTGGAACTGGGTGTATGAACAGAGCAGTAAAAGATTCTAGTGTTAGAGAAACATGATACTTCCCAGGTGTCCTCCAATCACACACCCACAGCTCTAATGATGTGGAGAACATCAGCCACCTGGAACTCATCTTACTGCTGACACTGGTAAAAGAAGTGGACTTACATGGCAGTTTATTCACAATTCTTATTTTTCTTTGTTTTACCAGATAATTCCTTTTACATGACTCATTGTTCACATAGCATGAATAAAAGAAACCCTGAAACAACAAAAGTATTTATTCTTTTGGTAAGTACTTTTTGTCTTTGTATCTTTGCTTTTTGTAAAGATTACACACTTCTGGGCCAGGGTCTGTGAAAACACTGGCTTTTTGGCAGTGAATCACATATCAAATCCAGTGAGGTCAGTATGAAGTAAGGTACAATTCAGAGTGACAAAGGTAAAATAATCTAATATTAAACCACATACTCATCTGCAAACAGAATTGTTTAAAAATTAACTATTATAAAAAATAAAAAAGTAATGCATACTACTATTTAATTATGAACATCACAACAAAATATTACTGTGAAAAATAGAGAGTACTGGTGCAAAATAGATTATATTTTTGCAACTGTGTAATCTGTTTTGAAATGAAAGAAACTTGTTTTCTTATACAGTGCACTGGTAAAGCAACAGAATAACTTAGGCCAAAAGGGTTCATAAGAATCTTCAAGTAGTGAAACAAGATTGCTAATATTTTTAAAGCAATAAATCAGTGAACTTGCTTATGTAGTTTAAAAATCTCTTGTTTTCAACACAAAAGCTAAATCCACACATTCTTGAACACATGTGCACTGTGGCCTCACATATGCTCTCTACACTCTCACGTGTCTGATTTGGCTGAGATTTGTGAAATTGGTACCAATCTCTTATTATAAGAAACCAACAGGTTTTCTAAGAAAATCTTATGGGAACACATATGCATTTCCCATTTTTGGCTGTTTGGTGAAATGGCTGCATTTCAGCTGAAGTTTAGGTGACAGTGGCAGGCATGATTAAACTTTCAAAGAGCCTCGACTGTGACAAATAAAAGAGCTTATAAGAGCCCTATGTCTGAAACAGTGAAGGTGAGGATTGCTTAAAGTCAACTTAATCTATAGCAAACATGAGTTTTTATGCTTGTTATGGCAAATTAGGGCAAATTATCAGACTGGAAAACAGTTTGAGAAGAAACAGGGGAAACCCCACAATATATTTGCCCCAACAGCTGTAGAAATATCCACCTGATATGTGGGCACAGCCAAAGATCACAGACACAACAGAGAGGACAGAAGTTTGAATCAGTTTCTCCAAGAAGCTTGCTTTTCCTTTTCTATGACCTCCTACTATCTGACCACAGTTGACATTTACCACTAGGAAGCAATTAGGTTATTTCCATGCTAATTATTTTCATAAGAGAAATGTCAAGATTTCTGCAATACTCAACACATTGCCTTTTTGTACCTAATTACATGCAGCAGTTTGTTAAGATGGACCTGTAGGGTTTTGGGGAGAGATTTTCAAAGCACAAATAATGTTACTCTAAATGTCTCTTCTTTTTTTTCTTTTTTTTTTCTTCTTTTTTTAATGCTTTTGAGAAATAACACTGTCTCTGCATTGATCTACATCGGTTTTATTCTGCTGTGAGTTCTGTTAAATTGATCTGGACACCCAGATAAGCATGACTAGATGTGTTGTTCAAAGTGCTAATTTTTTTATTAATCAAGTAATTTAAGTGTTAATGATACTAAAACCTGAGATGCTTGCAATTGTAAGAAAAGTAATTCTTCATTAAGGTCCTACTGATTTTTAATTCCTGACAAATGGCAATGTTTTATTTGTCAGGGAAAGGTAAGTTGACCTTAATACTACAATCTCCTAAAGACACTGATATTTCATTTCTCTCCCTTCTCTACCTCAGTTACTAGGTGGTCAGGTGGGTGATCTTTAAAACTGAGATCAACCCTTAGGCAATGAACCGATCTAACCAGCATCCTATAGCTCCAAATCAAACATGTGCTGGTTGATCAGGACAGAAACCTGACCTCCACAAGTAGTACCCTGAATGTCATCCTAAGGGAATAGACTAATAATGGAGTTATAACACCTCAATAAGAAAATAAATAGACTGGGCTTATGTTCAGAACCCATGCATTTTCCCAAAGTATCTCTTCACTAGGTAGAGGTAAAGCTGTGCCTGTGATTTTTTTCATACATTTTATCTTCTGTGTTTTCCTTCAGTCTGGCATTAGTGGGTTGGTCCCTTGTTTTTTTGTCCTTTTATGACTTTTCATAATTTTTATGACTTTTCAAAAATTTTGGAAAACTACTTAAAAGTCATGGTAATTCTTTTGGACTCAAGCTATAGACTTCTGATAGACAATCTAGGGATGTGCTTAATATTACACCACGACCAGTACTGTGCCTGATGTCTCACAAATGTGTCAGGTACCTTGTTATCCTTCAGGATTGAGTGGGTTTCCTTGAGCTGAGACAGAAGATAGCATTTGGCTTCATTGGAAGCAGTTTTAGTATATAAAGTGGGGTACAGTATACAGGCATACCAGCTACTCTTCATTGGAAAACCTAGAGTATGACCTCGTGGGAGCCTCCATTCCTGTGGTTTTTTCCTCTTGCTATCTTAGAGTAAATGTGAGGTAATTCAGTCCCTAATGAGAGTGAAACTGCAACAACTATATAGAAAAAGAGTAACTATATCTCTTAAGCTATGAACACAGCAATGCATCAAATTACCATCTTCACCTGATTTACATCTCCTGATAAGCTCAGATGTTTTTGTGGTTTGGTAATGTGATTGGAAAACAAGATTTACTTATTTACAACCTTGTTCATCAAAACCTTTATGTTTAGATTAAGCACCTTTGAATTGGACACAAGAAGATTGTATTTCTGACACAGTCCTGTTCAAACATTTCTGAGGTGTTTTCTGGAAGTTGACTGGAATCAATCTTGAGATTTTAATACTTACCCTTGCCTCCACAATCCAGACAGACCTAAGATAGTGTAAATAACTGCTAATATTTGCTTCAAACTCCTCTGGAACTGCAGGTCATCAGCCTTCAGCATTTTTATCTTCTAGCTCATATATAGAAACAGTTTTTTAGAGAAGGAAAAGGAAAGCATTGTGTTGGGGAAGGTGCACAAGATGCACCAGTTCAAAACTGCTCAGTCTGTGTACTCAGGAACAATTCATTCATACTTCTTTCTTTTAACTGTAATGTGATGCTACAACCACACTTTTGAAAGCACACTCTAAATGTAATGATACTGGTGTGATGAATGTACACTCAGTACATTACTGTGGAGAGACAATAATCCTCTGCTGTACTGACAGAACTACCCTATTTTACTCTAATTGACTAAGACAAACATTCCCATGAGCTATGAAGCCTCTTTGTAATATAAAAAAAGTTTCAGAGTACTTAGAATCAAAAAAAGTAGGACACTGTTAATTTAATTGCTAAGAGATAAGTTTGATCAAAGCCAAAGAATTTGAACTGCATCCTTGAATATAAGAAGCTTCATTTAGGAAAATGGACTTAATAACAAGCACATTTATTCATTGTTGGAGACTTCTGATTATTAATATTTCATCTAAAGAATGCCTTATATTTAAAACTCTTCCATTATTTACACTTATTATCCAGTTTACTCCTGCCATTGCTTTCTGGCTTCCCTACTGCTACGAAATATGTAACCAAGATAATCATATTATCTTCCATCAGTGCTGCAATCTGCTTAACTGCAAAAGCCACACACAATATTGCAGTGCTGCTGCTGACAGAGGATTTAACTAGAGCTGATTCACCTCCAAGCAACTCACTCTGCTGACTTCCAAAGAAAGAGTGTTAAAAATTGGAAAGGTGACTCCACTCCAGGGGGGCTGAAACTTCTACTCACAGCCCCAAGGAGACAAATGATCAGGGTAGCACAAGCAAACTAGACTCTGTATCTGATGGTGATACAGTTAACTAATAGGTCATATACAGGTGATTCCCAAAGAACATGTCCATTTCCCCATGAATCTCATGGCTTATTGACTATTTTTTTTTTGGGGGGGGGTGGGGTATATTATTACTTTTGTGTAAAGGAGCATCACAATTTAACAAGCACCATCCTCTGCATTTTTAAAACAGTAAATATATTATAAAATGTGTGATATTCTGTTTGGATGTTTCAATCTTGTTCTCAACATAAAAAAAAAATGATTGGAGAAATTAATAAGATTTATTATAGGGAGGCCTTTCACAGCGATGTAATTGCCTTATGAGTTTTGAATGAAAGGGATTTATTTTTCTTTTCTATTTTCTGATGCTACAGCCTGAAAAAAATCAGTCTAATATCATACAACTCCTTTTTTTTTCCTTAGAATTTGCATGCTCTGTAGGATACTATAGTTAGTGCTGAACAAATTTTCTGACCTTAAAGAGAAACTGCCTGTGCTTGAGGGCAGCCATAGCAACCAGAGGTGATATTTGATTTGATGGGCTCCAGCAATTCATCTGCTGATTTCTGCTGCTCTTCAGTTTTAACTATGTGCTCACAGGAGCTGTAGAGCCCTGGAGCCATCTCTTTCTGAGACCTTGCAATGCTTTATGCTAGTTACAGCTTTTAGAATAGAGCAAGTATGGAAGGTGGGTTCTGAAGAGGTTTAGCAAAGGTGAGTTCATGGGGAGCTTGTGCTCTAAGGTCTATTGCAGAGTTTGGATCTTCCTTGGCTTTTGTGACAATAACCTTATTGTGTTATTCAGGAGGAAGAAGAGCTAAAAAAAGCTCTGCCATCTCAATGAGGATGAAATAATCCATTACAACTTAAAAAAAATTGTACAGAGGTTAAAGTAGTTTGTATCCATCCAAGTAATTCCAGCTGAAGCATCTTTTTTTTTTTGCATTACTTAGTATTTTTAATAATTGCAGATAAACAAGAAACTATAAGCTTGAGTTTATTCTATATTTAAAAGTTTCAGTCAATTTAATGTGTTTTATTTGTATCTTTACTCAAGGATTCTGGGGAAATTAATTTCATTACTAAGAGAATGAAAGAGCATCTTCTGAGAAGAAAACATCTTCCCAGGACACACTAGAACTGGAATTATCAATAATCACCTTTCAGCCTTGGAGTGCATCAAACAAGTAGTGCTATAAAGATGATAAAGTAGAAAACTTATTTTCCAAGTAATATCTTGCTGCTGATATTCAGAAAATAATTCCTTGAGAGCTATTAATTTCATCTAATAGAATTGGGAAGTGAGTTCCTAAATCTCACTTCCTCCATGCTTCTGATTGAACAAACAGAGGAATTAAACTTCCAAATCCCAGAATTCTGAGAGGTTTATGTAATGCTATTCATTATCCTTTATATACAGACAGAAGTAGTTGCAGAGAAGTAGTACAGGGTGTTGGTGTGCTGGAATCACTGGCAGTGAAACGAAGAGAGATGGCTGCAAGGTATGGAACATGTTCTTTGATCTGGGGTCTAGGTATAGCAGCCTTACCAGAAGATCATATTATATTGTGAGGAGGTAGTTTTCCTGAGGTAAGTACTTACATCAGGTAGTGGATCTTCTTTGACTGTTTTGGAAGTTTGGGGTTTTTTTCTTTAAATAAAGGTTATTTTTTACATACACTCCAAACAAACAGTAACTTCAGTTTTACCAATCAATAGAAAGAAAAGTATCTACATTTTTCACAGTGTGAATGGGGAATAGACAAGCCTGAATAATTTTATAACTTCTGTGAGTTGTTTGCTTTCTACAATCTGCAGTTACCATAGCTAAGATTCCCAAAATAAAGTATTATTAAATTTAATACTCAAGGAGAAATTAAAGTGTGGCATATCAGATCCCCTGTCAGGTGCATTGAGTTCCAAAGCATGTTGAGGTGGAAAATGACAACATGATGCAGGGTGGATTATTTGGAAACTCTTTAACAGAACATATGTTTATTATAAATGTTAGGGAATAATTAGAGGCTAGATACAAGAATTAAGAACTCTGCTGTGTCGAACACTTACTTAGAAAATTAAAAACCTGGTTAGCTACACTCTGCCCTGAGAGCTCTTTCTCATGTAGCACTTATTTCAGTACCTGACTTCTGTATAAATTAGAGTTCTCTTGGCTGGAATTTGTTATCAATACTATTTTACCTAGAATCCCTATAATATACATAACTTTACTATATTAGTACACTTCTTTAATACTCAGACCAGCTCTCCCCAGGGCAACCAGCCCCCTGAGCTGGAAGACAGGGACAGAGAGCACAAGAAAACCCCCATAAGTCAGGAGGAGGAAGCACTTAGACATGGTGGTGTTGGGTTGACTTGATAAACTTAGAGATCTTTTCCAACCTTATTTTTTTTCTGATTCTCTGATTCTTTTAAATAAAAACCAGAAGATTTTCCATCTAATCTGAAATTTTTTTCCCAATAAAACCAAAGACAGTCTCACATACTGATGCATGGTAAGGGAAATCAAATTTGTTGGACTTCAGGACTCAGGGTAAGCCTTCTCTTTGTTTGCTGCTGTCCCCATTTCTAAATCAAGCTAATATCAAGGCTGAGGATGTTTTCCCACTCTTCCCAACAAACAGTCTGTGCTTAAGTGTTTTTCCCCTTACACTCCATACATACACTGAGTGTATTTGGCAAGTATTTTGGTAGTGGGGGACTGCAGGAGAATGCTTCTGTGAGAAGAGGCCAGGAGTTTCCCTGAGCCAGTGTCCACCTGAGCCCATAAAAATAATTGGTGATGCCTCTGAGAAAAGGTATTTAAGAAAGGGACAGGTTAAAATAAATTTTTAAAAAGGAGAGTAACAGCCCTATAACACATAGGTGAGAGAATCATAGAGTCATAGAATTATTATGGCCAGAAGGGTCTTTAAAAATCATCAAGTTCCAATCCTCCTGCCATGGGCAGGGACACCTCTCACCAGTCCAGGCTGCTCAAGATCCATCCTTCTGACATTCACCCTTTACATATTTATAAACATTAATGAGGTCACCCTCCAAGCTGAAGAGACTCAGCTCCCTCAGCCTGTCCTCATAAGGAAGATGTTCCACTCCCTTCATCATCTTGGTGGCCCTGTGCTGGGCTCTCTCAAGGAGTTGGATGTCCAGTTGTTGGAGCTGAGGAGCCCAGAACTGGACACAATACTCCAGGTGCCCAGTTTCTCATCCTGTTGAATGGCAGCACGACCTTCTGGGGTGTCACCACCCCTCCCAGCTTGGTGTCATCAGCAAACTTGCTGGCTGTGCACTAGAATAGAATAGAATAGAATAGAAGACAATATACTGTGATATGCATATAATATATAATATGATGTGTATTATATGGTATTTAGATAATATAATATGATTTTTATATATGCATAATATGATAGTTATTTTTTAACTTGGGAAGAAACTGAAGGACAAATTCTTAACAGTTTAAATGGCAAAATGTTGAGAATTGGGTTTTCACAAATCTACAGGTCTTAAGACAAAGAAATAACAAGCATTTTCAGGTCTTTAAATAAAAAAAGGAAATCCTTGCTCTTTCTTACTCTTGAGATTGAGACTTTTTTATATCATCATAGTTAATTGAGCAATAAGTGTAATCATTATTGTTTACTTAGCCTAGATCAATGCTCTGGATTTCCTGCAAGAGGCTCACAGCTGTGTGAGAAATGAAAACATTTTGTGTGTAGAAGGAAAAATGAGGAATATGCTATCTTTGTCATGTGTGCTGGAAAGATAAAATTATTTTTAAAAAAGCTTCACGATCAGCAAATCTAAAAGCCCCTAGCTTTTCCATAATTGATTTCATTATCTGAATTAGCGAGATCTGAAGTCACTCTGAACCTTGTCTTGTTATATTTATGGAGAGCACAGGATTCCCTCCACAACCCTCCCATTTTCACTTGTCATTTGGTGAGCTGTACAAGCTCCATCACTGTGACACACCTAGTTTAAACTACTTGAAAGGTTTTTTGGGTGAGATGCATAGTCACATACACAATATGATGATATTTATTTTAGCTTCAGGAGATGTTTGGGGAAAAAAAAAAAGAAAACTGGCTTCACACTCTTATTTTCCTTCACTTGAATTGATCATATTTTCCCCCACATAGTGGTATTACTTATTAGATAATAAAAAGGGGGACTAATCATAAGTCTATATAAAGCCTCTGCCTGTCCTGTTGCCAGGGAGCAATCACACTGTGATGTAAAACCTTACACTAAAACCAGTTTGTATTTTGTGAAAATCCTAGCTGTAAGGATTGTGCCTTGTTTCTGGATCATGGGAAATTATTAGTGTGGATGCTTCTCTACCCTGGGAGGGTTCAAAGCCACGTTGGATGGGGCTTTGGGCACACTGGGCTAGTGGAGGGCATCCCTGCCCATGGCAGGAGTTGGGATTAGATGAGCTTTGAAGTCCCTTCCAACCCAAACTACACTGTGATTCTATCATTTTATGATTCTGTGATTCTATTGCTGTGCAATAACATTAAATTTTGTTACACAGTTACATTTCTTAGCACCTCAGGCTTCTTAAACTATGTTCTTCTCCATTTCCTTGTCTACCTGTAACATATCTTCTAATCCCAACATTGTTTTCATTGACAGCTTTGAATAAAAACTTTCCTTTGATAAAAATGCAAAAGATAAGAATGAGACATGTGGAATGTTGAGGAGGGGAAAATCCCCAAATCCTTTTCCATGATCACTAGTTTAAGGTATGTCTTGGATTTAAGTTACAAGGTTCTGGTAGCAGGTCTGGCTTTGTTGAGATGTGACTAATTCCATCAGTCTCCAAGTTGGGTTGCCTGCAGAGCAGCTGAGCCTGTGGTGCCTCTGTGGTTTAAGAAAATTTAACAAATGGAAAAAAATCCCCTCCAGTGAGTAACAGCTGTGAGAGAGGAGTAAGAAAATGCAAGAGAAACAGTTCTAGAGACTCTAGAGAGGAGGGGCAGGAGGTGCTCTGGAGCCTGGAGCCAAGACTCACCCTCAGCCTGTGATGAAGACCTTGGTGATGCAGGTTGTCTCTTTGAAGTCCGTGGAGGACCACAGCAGGTTGATACAACCTGAAGGAAACTACCACCCATGGAAAGGAGCCCACATAGGATCAGGTTTTGAAACAGGAATCTGCTCAGGGAGGACCCACTGTGGAGCAGTCTGTTCCTGAGAAGCCCATGGAGGGACCCACACTGGAGCAGTTCTTGAAGAACCCCAGTCCAGGCAGGGACTGATACTGGAGGAGTTCATGAGTGACTGTATCCTGTGAGAAGGACAATGTATTGTAGCAGATGAGGAAGGAGTGGCAGAGAAGGAATTGTTATGGACAGCCTACAACCCCAATTCCCCCGTCCCTGTGTGTGCAGGGGATGGAGATGCTTTCTTGGTGTCCCCACCTTTTCCTGACATTTTCCATAAATCTGGATTAAGAGATAACCATTGGTGGTGATGTCTGCCACCACCCCATGGTGATTTCAAGAAGACAGATAACAACACAACAGCCAAGAGCTATCTATGGTAATGTGCCCAGCTGGACTGAGCATCCTCTGGCACCTGCAGGTGGTATGTAAATGAGTCAATCATCTTACTCCATAAATAGTGAGAAGCTCAAGAGCCCTTTGAGCTCTCTTGAAATGACACTGGGCTGCACATCAGGATCTCCCCTCAAAAGGGACACCTCTCAAGGTTACTCCTTGAGGTTAGGATGATCCTTGCCACAACAGATCCACAACAGATTCTCGGTAAGGGAATTAGGACTAAGTGCACTAAAACTTTGTGATAAACTAAGAAGTGTGAAGGGATGATTTAACACATAATCCTTTAGACATAAA
>VXBZ01001940.1:0-22975 GCA_013399135.1 Heliornis fulica
GGTGGGGCCCTAGCATATGGCCTGCTTGGGTGGGAACGGCGCTTGTGTAGGGCCCGGCAGGGTCTGCGGGGCCTGAGGGCCCGGGACATCACTCTGCCCATGCCCAGCGGGCCCGCCCGGGGGCTCCGGAGCTGGTGCTGCGTCCCAGGGCAGAGCTCTCAGGAGAGAGCTGGAGCTGCCTCCCAGGGCTTGCCCGGTTTGCTGTCTGTGGCCCAGCACCGCCTGTCAGCGTACCCAGAGCCATGGCCGGGGGCGGCGCGCTGAGGCCGCGGGCCTCCGGCTTGGAAGATTAAGCCGGGTTCAGAGGGCTCGGTTTGAGCTTATTACCACCTAACAACCCTTCCCATCGTTACACAGCAGGATTGCAGCGGGGCGAGGGGGGAGGGTGGGTGTTGTTCTTTGTCCTGGAGTGGCTGGAGTGTTTCTAGCTTGTTCTTCGGCTGGGGAGACAGCCCATGATGTGTCTGGCCTGGCAGGAACGCCGCTGCTGTAGGGAGCACAGCGCAGGCAGGCCTCCATCCCGGGACTGCTCGTGTGTCTGCTGACATTAGTTCTGTGGAAGTCTGAGGGAGTGAAGCCATTATGGTATATTATAAATGCTTTAAACGAATGGTGCTGCAGTCTAGCTCTTGGATGAGGTATCTGTTGAGAAATGTCAAAGCCACTGAAGAGTAGAAAACAGATTTGTCACCAGACTGCATCCATCGTGAAGTCTGCAGTGTGATACGTGCAGTCACTGTGTGTTTCCATGCTCAATGATAGATAGGCTTGTTTGTTCCTTTTTTTTTTTCTTCAAGAATGGGTCCCCCTTCTTGCTGCTCTTGTTTTAATTAGCAAAATTGGTTTGTGACAGCAGACAGGTAGAAAACATTTTCTGAAATGTGTGCCTGTCTGACCAGAATAAGTACAAGATCAGAATACATTTAGATATAAATGGAAACAGAGTGGTAAAACCTGCTGTTAAAGCTGAGAACTGAAACTGGTAACCTCAGAGGTTCACCCAGTTGTCCTTTTCCGATTTACTGGGCAGAGTAGTTTGATGTATCTTAACTTGGGAAACCTTCTGTTTCAAAGCTCAAAATTTGGCTGAGATTTTAGCTCTCAAAAAATGTCTCGAATCTTCACTGCCTTCACCTGTTCATCACCAGACACAAAGCCTTGTTAATTTGTGCGGCAGCATTTCAGGCTGCTGCCAGCGTGCTGTCTAGACAAATGCGTGCCAGGAAGTATGATGTGACCATCTTGTTCATCAGGTGGACTCTCACTACTGCCCCAGCTGCCTGGAAAACATGCCTTCAGCAGAGGCCAAGCTGAAAAAGAATAGGTAAGGTTGCTTTGGGTTTTTTTCATCAAGGCTCCCCAGTTTAAACAGCTGCTTCCTTAAACTGAGACCTGACAGGGTGTATCTGAAACTCTTCAAAAATTACATTGCTGCTTGTAACATTTTAGTAATTTCTGGAGAATAAGCGTCTTTCCTTGATGTATTATGTGCTGATGTTCTGTTTGGTTTTTTTTAATGACCTGCTCCCATAACACAAAGGGTTTTCTAGTATCCCCCAGTATTTCTCACCGTTGCCATTCCTATGTTGACTCTGAACTCCTCATTTCTGTTGCCTTTTCCCCCTAATCCTGTAGCATAGGATGAAAAGGTCTGTCACTTTGATCTTGATTTGTTTGCTGAGAGCATTTTCCTCAGCCTGAGGTGCTTGTCAGAAAACAGACTTTCCTCTGTACAGGTGTGCTAACTGCTTTGACTGCCCCTGCTGCATGCACACCCTTTCCACCCGGGCCACGAGCATTCCTGCTCCGCTCCCTGATGACCCAGCCAAGACTACCATGAAGAAGGCGTATTACTTGGCCTGTGGATTTTGCCGCTGGACTTCCCGGGATGTGGGCATGGCAGACAAGTCTGTTGGTAAGTGACAGTCAAAGACAGAAAACTGAGTACTAGCAGGAGCCTGGTATAATCAGGTTAATTTCTGGCCTTATAATATATGTAATACCTGTCTGGATTTTGAGTCACAGTTGAAAATTCATAGAATCATTTATTGCTTAAGTCTCCTGTGAAGAGCTGAGTTAGTGGAACATGTGGCCCACTTCTGTGCTCCTCTTACCTGAGTAGTAAGAAAGCTGTCAGATGAGAAGCTTTTTTGGTTTGTGTGCTCTCTACTCAGCTGAGATGTTCTTTGTGTGCCTTTGAAGCTGCTCAGTCTGACAGCGTAAATGTCTATTTTATTTTCTGTTGCTTATGTTCAATTCCAGAGTTGCTAGTCAGTTTTTGTCCTTTTTCTTTGTTTTTTTTTCTCTCTTCACAGCAGTACCAGATCAAAGTTTGCATCTATTTCTTGGTGCATAAGAAATGCAGAAAAAAAATTGTCAGGCTCCAGTAATGGGGCTGATTAGACCAAGCAGATCCTCTGATTTCCAGTGCTGGGAGGGACTGAATGCTGAGCTGGCAGTGCAGAGACATGGGCAGCCAGTGTAAGAGAATGGCTGCTAAAGTAACTCTTCGGTGCTGTCCTTGTATGTCTCAAAACACTTGTTTAAAACATGGTGTAGGAGCTGGTGAAGCGCCTTCAGCCCAGACCTGCCTGTGAAATGCTTTAAGTGGTTTGTGGTTTGTGTTTGTGCAGAGAAGAACTTCAAGGATTGGAGTGGTAAATGTAGCAAAAAATAGGGGATGTTGTATTTAATGAGTAAAACAGTGATAGTTTGGTGTTAGATGTGATTTCTGTGTGGGGTCTGGAAATCTTCTCCTGAGGATGTACCTGTTGTCTTTTCTCTTTCTCCTGCAGCTAGTGGTGGCTGGCAGGAGCCGGAGAATCCTCACACACAGAGGGTGAGTGAAGGAAGAGGCCATGCTTGGGCTGACACATGAGCTACAAAGAGCTGTTAGGGGCACCAGGCCCACTCAATCGCTTTTTCTGCATCTATATAATTCTTTAGATACCAGTTCCAGTTCCTAATCTCCACCTTGACTGAATTCAGTGGAAGGAAGGCCTCTTAGAGGCTCTCCTGTGGATGTTGCAGTACAAACCCACCTTTTCTGAAGAATGTCATTTGCAAATATCATATCTAATAGCGCTGTTAACGTGACACCAATGAATATGCTGCGTATGTATGTGAAAAAAAAAAGCTGTTTTCCAACCAAGAGTGTGTCTAGAATCTGGAAAACAGAACTGGACCTTGACTACCCTTCCCTGCCACCAGTTAGGGCTCTACACTAAATGTGATCAGCCTTGGGCCGGGGTGGGAAAGATGCTGTTTGCTCCACTAATCCAAATTGCTCAGTTTTGGCCACACAACATTGCTCTGTCCAGTCATGGCCAACATGTGAACGAAGTCTCAGGGGACTGATTGCCAAGTGAAAGTCTGATGCTGCTTTCAGATAGCTGTCATTCCCAAAGGAGGATTGGTTAGTCACCCACAGTGTGGGTTAAGCCATGCAGGCTTCTTTAAGGTCTAGCTTTCAGAATGCAGCTGGAGCTAGGAGCAGAGTGAAACAGGTAGCAGGAACCCCAGCTTGTTCACAGATAACTGTAGCTGGTCTGGCATTTGTTCCCCGTTCACTGGGTGTCCTTTTTCTTCCCTCCAGATTAACAAACTGGTTGAGTACTACCAGCAGCTGGCTCAGAAGGAGAAGATTGAGCGGGACCGGAAGAAGCTGGTGCGACGCCGAAACTACATGCCGCTGGCGTTTTCGGTGAGCATCGTGCACTTGGAACCGGAGAAGTGCATCACAGGAGCCTCAGCTTGAAAGATTAGGGAGTTGGGAGCATGGTAGGGCTGCTCAGCTTTGAGAACAATGTGAAGAAAACGTGTACAGGGTAGGGCACACGGGTTTCTTTAAGCAGAAGTAGTTTTACACCTCATGTTGTGTCTTGTGCTGACTTTCTCTTTGATAGTCCTCTCTGATGATGCCATAAGGGTTTATACTTGCTGTGCAAAGGAATGTGTTAGCATTAAAATGCAGTGCATTGCAGTTGCAATACCAGTGATAGTTCTTTTTCAGGGGAGTTGCATACCACAGCTCAGTAACCCACCAGGATTTCATCTGGCACGTTTCTGCTTGGAGTCTCAACTGAAATTAACCTTAAGACTTGGTTGTAGCCTGACTGACTTGTTCTTGTAACTGGCAGGTTAATGCTTATTTTGTTTAGCTGAGTGACTCTGCATATGCTTGCTACTTCTCGATTAACTGTGCTTGCTCTGTGCTCTTGCTTCTGTCTTATGGCTGCATTTTTTGTCTCCGTTGCTACCTGCTGCTATTTTGGGGGCTCTCCACAGCAACACACTATACACGTAGTGGTAAGTCTTTTCACAGTTTCTGCTGGTGTTAAAGCTCTTGTAGTACCAACTAAAGGACAGTAACAGATCCTACTCTTCACCTTTCCTCAAGGCCTCTGACTTGGACGTGCCTAGAACAAACACACCTGAAGGCTAGCTAGTTAGAGGGTAACATTTGTTACCACAAAAAACACAGCTTCTGTTAGTTTACAAATAGGGCAGTCTTCAGGTAAGTAATTTGAAAAGCAGTCCTTCACAAAGCTTAGCTGGGACACAGCCATTTGTCTGCTTGCAGCACTAACCTTAGTCATCTGGTCCTTGAAAAATCACCAGGGTAGGGTGATGCTCACATTTCTCATTTGGTGACAACTCGGGTTTTCAGTCCTGTCCAGAAGGAAGATGTCTGTCTCTGAGCACCCTGTGCTCAGCTGCAGAAAGCTGAAGAGTGGCTCAGCTATCCCAGCTGATTGGTGCTGTCTGTCAGAGAGACCTGTGGGTAATGAGGCTTGCAAGAGGCTGAACCTTCCAGCTGCTTCTCGTAGTGTGACAGCATTTCAGGTGGATGCATACCCATGTGGACCCAGTTCTTCTGTCAGCTGAACTCTTTCTGTACTACTTGACATGCAATTGCTCTGAAGAGAAGATCAGGGGAAAACATGTCAGTAGTGAGGGCTGGTGATTTAAGGAAAGAACGAAAGCTTTATGAACAGTAGCCACATCTGTCTTTCCCTGGTTGCAGTGCAGTGGTAATTGTTTTCTCCTTGCTAACAGTTAGAATAGAAAAATAAATCTTGGGAAGCATCAAATATCTTTCCCTTTTTGCTTTCCTTTGCTTGTCTCCCTATGCTTGTCACGCAGCTCAGAGGATGAGTTTGCACTAGGTCTCCAGCAGACCTGAAGCTGACAGTTCCTTTTTACCTTGCAGGACAAATACGGCCTTGGAACCAGGCTTCAGCGCCAGAGGCCCGGAGCACCAATCAGTGCCCTCGCCGGACTCTCGTGAGTTCAGGGTTGGGGTTACCACTGTGGGAAGGATAGGAGGTGTAGACTGGAGAGCAGTAAAGCAGGATGATGATGAATTGTATTAGCAGGTAGCAGGGGAAGGAAGCTTTTGGAGTGCTCTTTGGAGTGCTAGAGAGATGTCAGATCCTCAGGCATGTCTCTGCAGCAGCTCCAGATTTTTGCTCTCTGCTCATGGAAATTGCTTACCTCCTTGTGCAGTTACTATTGTCTTGCAGTCTTGGCTCTCACTGCCTTCTGTGTTACGTTTTATGACTGAGTTGTCCCTCACTTTGTTTCAGACTGAAAGAAGGAGAGGACCAGAAGGAGATCAAGATTGAACCAGCTGATGCAGTGGAAGAAGTGGAACCTCTTCCTGAGGATTACTACACAAGACCAATCAATTTGACAGAAGGTATCACCTTAATACTCTGTCTCATTTTGCCTTGACGTTTTGTGACATGGGCAGTGCCTGAAAATGTCAGTGGGGTTCCAAATGGTAAGTTTTATCCTGTGGTTGAAANGATATGTCAGTGAGGTTCCAAATGTCCTGAGGTTTTTAGTAAGTTTTATCCTGTGGTTGAAATGGTGGGAATATTGTGACTTTTTAAATGGAACTTTGCAGCTCAGCTTGAAATTGTACATGGAAAGCTCTGAGCCAGATACGTCAGAGCCCTTAACAGTTGTTTCCATTCTTTCTTGCTGACCTTAATTGCTGTGCATGTGAAGTGTAAACTTCTGGATGGAGAAAAGACCTGAAATTATCTTTCAGATACTAGTAGGAAATGAGGAAGTAGCTGAGCTGTTTGGAGAGTTGGAACTTGAACTTGTTAAATAGCAGTTGTGCGTTACTTTGACATCAGCTTGGAGCAGCTTGCGTACACTTGCCAGTTATTTAGCTGGCTCATGATTTAATCAGCAAATGTTGTAAACTGGTCAGTGAAACTCAGGAGCGATTGGAATAAAACAGCACGTACAGGAAGCAGTGTAGACTTCCTGCTAAGGTGGCTCTAAGTAGGACAGATGTTCTCCATAGTCCTGCAGGCCTGCAAAGTCTGCCAATATTAATTAATTCATGAAGGGTTTATGGAAAGGGCTAGATCTTCGTTGTCTCATTTTCCCATGAGACTGTCAGCATTGTGAGAGTACAATGCTGGTAAACAGCACAGCTTTCGTCATTCTGCGCAGCGAGGGAGAGACTGCCAGGTGGCTTGCTGCCTGTTAGACACTGGGAACGGTGAGGAGTCTGGTTTTTGAGAGGAACTCATGGGAAGTTGGCTGCTGGAGTTGCTTGCCTCAGGAGCTGTGTGGCTGCTTAATTCTGTGCAGGAGTTATGCAAACTCCTTGCCGAGAAGCTGTATATTGTGCTTGTGCTGCACCCAGCTGTGAGGGAAACAAAGCTATGAAAACTGATTTGCCCTTGCAGAGGGGAAAGAACTTATTTTCCACATAATTACAAAATTCTGTTTCCACTCCAGCTGAGCTCTGAACAGAAATCAGGGTCTTGTGGTTCTCCTGGGCTGGCACTGATGTTGCTCAAGTGTTACTGTGCCATCAGGGCAGCTGCTTAGACAACACTTGGGGGACTGCTAGAAACTAATGCTTGCCAGTGGCTTCTGAATGATTTGGTGTAGGTGAAATTAAATTTCATAGAGATTACAGCGTGCCTGCACGCAGTGTGTGACATAGTTCCTCCTAGGCCAGTGCCCATGCATGATCTAGCTCAAGGTGCCATGCCTGAGACACTAATTTGGTCTTGTTTTCTGTTGTGTGCCCAGTGACGACTCTGCGTCAGCGTCTGCTGCAGCCTGACTTCCAGCCGATCTGTGCTTCCCAGATCTACCCACGTCATAAGCACCTCCTGATCAAACGCTCCCTGCGCTGCCGGGTAGGTAATTGACACAGAATAGCCTGGTGTTTTCTAGGCTCCTGGAACTTTGTTTGTTGGAAACAGGCTGTGTGTTTCTTCTTTAAAAGAAAATACTCAGATGTTTCTGGTTGTTGAAAGTTATCAACCAAATTACTGGTAACAGCATAAGGAGATGAGGGTGGCTGACATGATGAAGGTTGTAAAAGGAGGACATTATTGTCAAAGATGCATAAAGATAACAAAGGTGGGTTTGTGTAAGGTTGTGTGTGGTCTTCCTAACCAAGGAATCAGAGAAGGCTGCCAGGAGAGTGAGAATTGAAAAAAAAACCCTGCTATTACTAGAGGTAAAAACCAAGTCAGCGAACAAACTACCAGTGAGAGGCAGCGCAAAATACTGAAGATGGCCTTAGTGTGAAGGCAGGAGAGTATTTCAGAGAAGAAAGATCTAGGAGGCACTGATAGGCAAGAAATAACTCCCAAGTTCTTCTGTTGGCTTCCTACATGTGCTTCTAAAAGCTTCTTGCTTTTTCAGTGAAGCAGGGTTATAATAGAGCAATATTCTTGTACATATTTAAGATGCAGAATGCTTTGCAAATGCAGGGTAGGTTCTCAGAAATAAGTGAAGTCAGGCTGAGCCTGTATTTGAAGAGTAGCCTGTGAGGAGATCAGTCTTGAGTTCCAGACGTTTATTTTTTTTAATTGATTCTGGAGCATTAATCAAAGGGCTTGAAGGTATTTGTGCCGCCTTCTTGGTGCAGTCAGTGCATGTTCAAGTGCTTTTAAGCCTGGTTCCAAATTCTGTGTTCCTGAGATTGAAGTGATAGTGCTGGATATGATGATGTCAGGGCATCAGGAGCTTGACACAGCTATGGATACAAGCACCCCGGGGTAGTTTTCGTGCACACTGTGCTAGAGGCCGGCAATGTCATGGCTAGTGGCACAGTGCTTGCAGCAGTGATTCTTTGGTATGTGACTGGACAGTCTTTTGATGCTGACTAAAATATCTTTGTGTCTAGAAATGTGAACATAACCTGAGCAAACCAGAATTCAATCCAACATCTATCAAATTCAAGATCCAGCTGGTTGCTGTGTAAGTGAGATACGGGGACTGGGGAAAACAGCTGCCTATCCATGCTTAGTTAATGCCTTCTATTTTAATTTGTTGTACTCTTGATTTGGTTGTGTCATCTCTTAGGATGGTATAATCACCATTTAAAATATATTCAGCTTATCTGTGATAGGCTTGTTTCCTGATGTACTAAAAAGTTTGCTGAAGTTTTTAGCAGTTTGAAAAAGGCACTGTGTGCTCTGTCAGCCCCACACGGCATCAGGAGTCTGTAGGATCGAGCTTATATAACAAAAGGGGATTTCATTTTTCTTCTTAGTGTAAGCTAAGCAATAATAACATTGAATAATTAGATGGATGTTTGTGAATATATTCCTCTACTTCAAGAGGCTGGTTATAGACAGCTATACAGTCCATCATGATTGTTTGCTCTGTTCTTCTTGTAGTAACTATATCCCTGAAGTGAGAATCATGTCTATTCCCAACCTGCGCTACATGAAGGTCAGTGCTGTTTTTCCAGAATTGTCTTAGGGTGAGATGCAGATGGGAGGTGTGGTCTTGTTGGAAGATGACATGATGTGATAATTGTTGCCCAAGAGTTTCCATCACTCCATTTAGAGAGAGTGCAGGGTTTAAGGGAGGGAATAGAATAGCACTGCATGTACGTGTCACTCTGCATGAGTAGATTACTGTGCAGTGTGATGTCTGGTATCACGTCACTATCTGAAGAATAGAAGGTGTGGAGTTGAGATCTTGCCCAGATTCCAAAGATGTGTGTTTCTTATGTTAAGAGTGAGTGCAGCGTGGCATCACTCCTTTCTTGTGCACTGGAGCCCTTGTACACTCAAGGGATGGAGAGCAGCGATGCAATTCTTGACGGTGTTGATCAGTTGCAGAAGCTGGAGGTGTTAACAGTAACAAAGAATTTGAGTGTAATTGCTTCTTGAACTGTGATTCCCCAATCTCCCCAGGAGAGCCAAGTCCTCCTGACTCTGACCAATCCAGTGGAGAACATCACGCATGTCACACTGCTGGAATGCGAGGAGGGAGACCCTGACAATATCAACAGCACTGCCAAGGTATTGTACCCTCCTGCTGTGCAAGCCCAAGCCTCTTCCAGAGCCTTCCACTCCCATTTACCCTTCTGCACCTCCCACTTCTTATGTTTTTGGTCTCCTCTGTGTTACACTTTCCTCCTTGGAGCGTAAATGACTGTCACTGGTGAATCATCAGATGATAAAATGTTTTGAAACTGTGTCTCTTCATTGAGACCCCCCCAGGACCCAAGGGAGAATTTCACAGTTTCACTGGTAGAGTGGTAAGCCAGTGGTACCAGAGTGGAAGGAGGCCAAGGATGAATCACTTTTTCTGTTAAACCCTGGAGTAAAGCAGCCCTCAGGAGGGGAGGGAAGGTTCCCTCCTGCTCGCAGAGTATGTGCTGAAAGGCTTCTTTGTGCTCTGTTTCAGGTGGCAGTTCCTCCCAAGGAACTTATTCTGGCTGGCAAAGATGCTGCAGCAGAATATGATGAGCTGGCAGAACCTCAAGACTTCCAGGATGACCCTGAGTGAGTGTTTTCTGTTCTGTGGGCATCCCATCACTTGAATACTTGGCACTTCAAGTAACTCACTCTCCTCTCTGCATTCAGCATGTTTTGGGGTGACTTTCTCAGGTTTTTTTGTGTGTGTGTGTGCAGTGTTTTTTTGGGGAGGTTGGAAAGCAGCCACACAGATCTTTCTGCTTGTGGTTTGGAGTGTTCAGGAGACATTTGTTCCCTTTGAGGCAAGGTATGCTGTTGAGTTACAGGTGGTGGCACTAACTCTCTGCAGGAATACTCTGCAGTCTTTCCCTTTGCAAGCAGGGGTTCAGGTGAGAACCCCACAGACTTGCTTCCAGCTTTCAAAATACATTCCACAACCTCTTCCAGAAAGCTTGAGCTGTACAATATGGCCCTTCCCTGGGCACAGCTGGGTACATAATTAAGTGCAGGCGAGTTCTCTGATGATTGCTCCAGCATCTGTCAGCACAAAGTGGGGTACCCATGTCCTGGTCGTGAGGCAGGAGGGGCTGTGGGCTCCCTGCAAAAAGAGCTGCAGTGATTAAGTTAGAAACCAGTGTGGCTGTTTAGGGCATGTTCAGCTATAAACTGAGTACTTTGTCATGTGTAGTCACAATAAATCTCTTGGAAAGGTTGCTTGAGAGCTTGGCTGACCCAGCGTTCTTTTGTTTTCTGCTGCGTAGCGTTATTGCCTTCAGAAAAGCCAATAAAGTCGGAGTCTTCATCAAGGTCACCCCACAGAAGGAAGAGGGCGAAGTGACCGTGAGCTTCAAGATGAAGCACGAGTTTAAGAACCTGGCTGCTCCCATCCGTCCCAGCGAGGAAGGCGATCATACCTCTGAGGTCATCTGGCTTACCCACCACGTGGAGCTCAGCCTCGGGCCGCTGCTCCCGTAAATGCCCCCGACGCTTGCGCCCCGACGGCTGGCCGCAGGACGGACTGTCACACCGAAGAGAGCGCCTGGTGAAACGTTCTGTGAGAGCTCCTTTGTGATGTGTGGGTGTGTGCCACGGGCCCCAGCCATGCCGCGAGAGGTGGCTGAGGGTGCCGTGGTTTGGGATGGTTTGTTCTCTCTCCTCTTGTTGTAGTGCCCACTAACTGCTGTTCTGCTCCCCCACACCGCCACAGGCTAGTTTAATGCACGGAGAAAGATGTTGCTTTCTCCAAACTCACACTACACCTACCTGAAATTTGGTTTCTTGAACAGAAAAGAACCTGTATTGGTTTTGCTTTCTGTCAGCCCACAAACCTGATGTTATGTACTCAATAGAGAACTGTTTCTTTTCCACACAGAGCTGTGCCCTTCCCGAACAAACGTCCTGGGAGGTGGCCGTGTCTGCTGTGTTACTGGCAGCAGCATGATGTTTTCTTCTCTTGGGTTTCTGCTTTCTTGTAGTATCCTCAGCTCTGGGGACTGGGACAAACATCCCCACCACTCTGGTGTATGTAGCTTGCTTAGCCAAGGTGACAGATTGCTTCTCACAGAGAAAGTGATTGGTTTGCTTTGAAACTCCAAACATAGTGTCCTGTAGTGCCTGGGCAGACGCATCCTCTGTCAGCCTGTTGCTGCAAGCTGCGAATCTGGGTGCTGGTACAGCCCTTGGCTTGAGGCAGGGGTGTTCCAGAGAGGCTGCCCAGCAGTTGGCAGATCAATAACCATGTGCCAGTGGGGTAGCAGTTGGAGTGTGAGGCTGGTATAAGTAAAACTGCAGAGGCTGTTCGAGCTCATACTCCATCTTTTTCCAGTTATGGGGAGGGAGGTTGAAAGGTGAACAGTTACACATTAACTAGCATATACTGTACCCCAAGGTAATTAATCTGGGGTGTCATTTGGCTGCAGCCCAAGCTAAAAGCAGTAGTTAAGAGCTGTGTATCTAGGATACTGGATTACTGGTAACTTCAGTAGCTGAGTGCAGGGGAGATTTCAGTTGCAGACACTGGCCTTCGTTAAATATTTCTGATGGGCTGTGCCATGCTGGGAAGAGCTCCAGCTCTGCTGTCAGCCAGGCAGCTCTAGACACTTGCACTGTGGCTCTGCCAGCCTGGAGCTGCAACCCCTCTGCACAGCACCCCCAAAAATATCTCCCGTAGCGCAAGAAACCTGCCGTGCTGTGCCTGGGGGGCCGCACGCCTTACAGCCTGCACCCTGTAGCAGCTCTAGGAGGGGCGAGGCATCGAGTTTACAACTTTGTGTAGGTTCCACACAGATGTACAGCATGAGTTTAAGACTTGTAGTTGGTAGTTGATGTGTAGTGCTAGCGCCTGCTGCGGCTTTACCTGTCCCGATAACACAGCACTTAACCTTTGGCCGTGACTTCTCCTCTGCCGTAGCTGCTGCACTTGCGACACTAATGCGGAAAGACCCTTCCCGGGGAGCAGGGGCCTGGTTTTCTGGCCGAGACCCCCAAGGTGCGGTGGTCTGTGTCGAGCCAAGTGACTGCTCGGCCCTTCCCATCCCACCTCGGTGCTTGTAGGTGGTGGGAAGGTGTCGTGCCCCTGCCCCCGTCCCCCGTAGCGCTCCCTTCTCCCCTCCCCTGCAGGCGCGTGTTGCCTGACTGCTTGACGTCGTGTAGTGACCTGAATAAAGCAAATGTGGCTCTCGAGGTCGTTGTGCTGGTTCTTTGACAAGCCCTTCGCGCTCGGCGCTGCAGCCGCTCCCCCNCCCCTTGTGACCTCACCGCCTCGCTCTTCCCCTCTCCGGCGCGCCGCCGGAGGAAGCTGCGTCACTTCCGGCGCCCACCGCCTGCCGGGATCGAGGCGGAGCGGAGCGGGGGTCCCGCCGCCATGTCGACATCGCTGGGTTCCAACACCTACAACCGGCAGAACTGGGAGGACGCGGTAAGCCCGGGACCCGCCTGCCGCGGCCGGGAGGGGCAGGGCGGCGAGGCGGCTCCGGGAGCTGTTCCCCTCGTCACCTGGCGAGCGAAGCGCGCTGCTCCCGGAGAGGACCCGCCCCGCCTCCCGAGTGGTGGTGGCGGGGGGTGTCTCCTCACCGGGGAGGGCTGGGCCGGGCCAGCGGTGTGCCCGGGTGGGCCCGCTGCGGACAACCGGGTGCTGAGCGATGCGGGGGCGGTGTCAGCTCCCGCGGGCAGATCGCTGAGGAGTTCGAGGCTCGAGGATGTCCTTTGTGTCCGCTCCGGGGCCGTGGCGCTTCCACAGCACGGGCACAGGGTGGTGCCTCGCAGCTCCCCAAGGGGCTCTTTGAACGAGATTTTTGTCTCTTTCCGATTTTTTCTCACCCGGTTGATTTGCTGCAGCAAATGAATGCTGTCGCGGTGATAGAGTTTGACAGAGATCCCTGACTTTCTTTCAGGACTTCCCTATTCTGTGCCAGACATGCCTCGGAGAAAACCCCTATATCCGAATGGTACGTGCCTCTGACAAAACAGCCCTTTCCGTCCGCCTTGGCCCTAGAACTGCTGGGTTTGAGGGACTAAAGTAGGCCTGGCTAACAGGAGAAGATGCTGAGGTGTGTTTTTGCACCTTAATTAGTTGGCTCTGCACAACAGGATTTGGTTCCGGCCATTGTTGGTGGGTGATGTCATGGCATTAAGTATGTGATTTAAGAACAAATTGGGTCAAAAAGGAGGAGAGTGAGATGATGCAGTCCAGTGTCTGCAGTGCAGGTAGCGTTGGAAAGCAAAGCTTTGGTACTGGCAAATTGTGTGACATAACAGTGGGCTCCTGGAACGTTACTAGCTTAGCACAGTCTCTGAATGGTGAAAAATATGTGCCTGTGAAATAAGATAAAACTCTTAAAAAGGCTGCGCAACAGTGATTGAAATCCCTGTTTGTTTAGCTTGTTTTCCTCCGTACAGGAGGAGTCCATCCATTTTATGCTGCTCTTCTCTGTGCTCAGCCTAGCTGCCTATGGCCTTACCAGCTTTCTCTTTCCTTCATGTTTCTGTCTTTGCTGTGATAGTGGATGGTGTTTCTGTGAATGATAACCCTACTGCCACCAGTATAATGATATTTCAAAACCTGCTTATTTTCCCAGACCCATTTAATATAACATCATCATTGCTGATAAATCACTCTTCGTATTCTATTTCATTCTCACCTTTCACCGGTGGACTTAGAATGCTGTGTTTTAATGAGTGTTTCTAAAACAAAACTGGGAGTTTTCTAGGAATTTTTTGGTCCTGTTGACCTGCCAAGTTGTAAACCCAAAGCGTAGTGGGGGGATGAGTCTAAATGCAGCAAAACTGGGGAAAAACAACCACTGCACTGTAACATCGGTGATGTGGTTTATGTTGAATCAATGGTAATTCATATTTTATTGGTTTTGATTCTGTTTCAGACCAAAGAAAAATATGGAAAAGAATGCAAGGTATGTTTGTTGTCTGGGAAGAAAGAACCTCCTGGAAAACTGGCGTACATCACAGAATCGTACATTTTAGCATTAAAAAACCTGTTGCCTTCAGAAAAGTTATTATCTTGATTTAACAACTTAATATGTTTACATAACTGCATACATTTTAAGTCAGTTTACTGTGTGCTTTGTTAGACAAAGTCAGTCTTAAAATAGTAAAATTACTGAAGACTCTTCTCGGCTCAGGATTTCCTCGCGTTTATCAGAATTAGGTTTTGCAAACGTTGTGCTATACTGGATGGTATTTCAGCATTTTAAATTATTTAATTTATCAACTTTCTCTTGGAAGTTGTTTTGGGTTTGGTGGTTTTTTTTGTATCCCTAAGGGCTGCACAAATAATTGGAGTTAAAATTTATCTGTGAATATGTCATTTGTAGCTAGGTGGTGATTTGTGTTAGCTGTCTGAGGAACATTTAAGTCATGTTTATTTCTGAGAGCTCAAGAAAGGTTTACTGTTGTCTTGACTGAGGAAAACTAAAGAGGACTTTAGCTTTTTATTGGTGGTTATCTGAGGTAGGAAAAAGATATGTGTTGAAAGCTTGCTTCCTTTCCTTACACCGCACACACAGCAGAAATCTATGTATCATTTCACCAGATAAGATAGAGAGCAGTAGTCATCTTCTGGACCAAAAGTCTCAACCTCTCACTGGGTTTGCTGGCAATTTACTAGTTGGTAATTTATCTCTAATGGCTCTATGCTGACATCACCTGGAACAAAGGAGAATTTCCTTTGAGTAGATCACTTTCAGTGCTTGGGTTATTGTGATAAATAACAGCAGGAAAAAGACCTTCCTGAAACTTCCTTATGTCAAAGTAAGACACCAAATAGAAACAAATATTTCTTGAGTTCTGGGTCTTAGCACTAAGATGGAGAAGTTTAATTCATGCTTCACAGATATTAGATGTGTTTATACTTCTAAGTTTCCATACAGGAACCAGAACTGCATGTGATAGTGACACAGGTGTCGCTTCCTGCCTTTCAGATTTGTGCCAGGCCTTTCACAGTGTTCCGCTGGTGCCCTGGCGTTCGGATGCGTTTCAAGAAAACAGAAGTGTGTCAGACGTGCAGCAAGCTGAAGAATGTCTGTCAAACCTGCCTGCTTGATCTGGAGTATGGTGAGTACCAAACAATGTAAATTAAGGGAAGAAGCTGGTCTGCTTGTCTCTGCAGTGAAGGTTCTGTCTCTGGACAGTCTTTGAGAGGAACAGGTCTTGATGGTCACACCTCATCTGAGGTTCAAGGGCAGAGTGGTGGACCTGAGCAGTAGATGAGTTAGTTATCTCTGGCTAATGCACTTTGTAATAACTATTTCTTCTCTTTCATCTTGGCTTTGTATGGATTTGTTGAGGGTATTTTTTTGTTTCCTTCTAGGTTTGCCTATTCAAGTCCGGGATGCAGGACTCTCCCTTAAGGATGAAATGCCCAAGTCTGATGTCAATAAAGAGTACTACACCCAGAACATGGAACGAGAGGTGAGAAAGCGTAGTTCTAAGTGTGCTTTCTGTCTGTGGATATGTTACAGGGGAGGAGTCATAGAATGCTAGAATCTCCTGAGTTGAAAGGGACCCATAAGGATCATCAGATCTAACTCCAGGCTTCACACATGGACAGTCAAGTCAGAGCCTGGGACTGAGTGCATCATCCAGATGCTTCTGGGACCTATCTTAAAACTGTTCCCTTGCTCTGACTGTGCATTAGCTTTCAGTGGTTATATATATAGGTAATTATTTATTGCTGTTTAGATATCCAATTCTGATGGCACTAGACCAGTCGGCGCGCTAGGAAAAGCTACTTCCACCAGTGACATGCTGCTGAAGCTGGCCAGGACCACTCCTTACTACAAACGTAATCGTCCTCACATCTGTTCCTTCTGGGTAAAAGGAGAATGCAAGAGAGGAGAGGAATGTCCCTACAGGTACAGACACAGCTTAAACTCTGAGAGTGGTCACCCTGGTTAGTCACCACTCCCCGGGGTGTTTGCAGAGATGCTGCAGTGACACCATGGTTGGGGTCAGCATGAAACGTGCCATCAGTTGGCACTGAATGAATCTTTGTTGTGGCAGGCTTGTCTGTGAGGAATTGGCTCCATGGCCTTGTAGTGTTCTGCTAGAGCGATGACTGCAGCTCTTCTCTCATGGAGTTCATTTTTTTCCCTTTGTGGCGTCAGTCCCCTCAATCAGAGGTCTTTGTGTTTGAACAAGAGGCCATTTAAAACCCAGCTCTTGTATGTTGTAGTGCTAAGTGGTGAGCTGTCAGAAGTGCCATTCATTCAGAGCTCTGGGCAGTGCTGCCTGAAATTTACGTTCCTGGGGCTTGTTGTTTCATTTTGGGCATGTCTCTGTGACAAAGGTTGAATGTGTGAGTGACTGCAGGCCTTCAGGAAGAGCAGGTAGCAGTTCTGGTGTTTTCCTGTCATACAGCTGGGACTGAATTGCTTTGTTTGCTGAACCTTAGACACGAGAAACCTACAGATCCAGACGATCCTCTGGCTGATCAGAACATCAAAGATCGTTACTATGGAATTAATGATCCTGTGGCTGATAAGCTCCTGAAACGAGCATCAACCATGCCTCGCCTAGACCCCCCTGATGACAAGACTATTACCACGCTGTATGTTGGAGGGCTTGGAGATACCATCACCGAGTCGGATCTCAGGTGTGTTGGCGAATTTGCATTGTCCTCGCCTTTTGGTGCTTTGGTTACTGCTCATCTTGAAGTGAGGAAACCTCTCTTGCAAGGGAAGGAAAAAAACCATAAATCTGATTTTCAGTTTTCCTTACTGGAGAACTGGTTGGTGGGCAAGTGCAGAGGCGTGCCAGCTTGTTGGAGAACATAAGCAGGCACATTTCAAATGCTTTGATTAAAATGTCTCTCTCTAAAGATGAGTCATCTTGAGCTCTTTGGGATACTGTGTTATGGCTTTTACAAGGAACTCCCATAGCCTCTCTAGGGAGCTGCTGAGAAAAGCTGCCTCAGAGTTTTTGTTGCTCCATAATTAAACAGAGGGACAAGAGACTTGATTTCTGCTGGTTAGTCTGAACTGGTGGTGGTGAAGGGATCTGAGCATTCCTCTTCCCACACGTGATGAGATCCCGCTCTGATATGGACCCTGTGACTAGCAGGAGTGGAGTTTTATAACTTTTTTTTTTCCCCCCACACAGAAATCACTTCTACCAGTTTGGGGAGATCCGGACAATAACTGTAGTGCAGAGGCAGCAGTGTGCTTTCATCCAGTTTGCCACCCGGCAGGCTGCGGAGGTGGCTGCCGAGAAGTCCTTCAACAAGCTCATTGTCAACGGGCGCAGGCTCAACGTCAAATGGGGAAGGTGAGTGCCAGGGGGAAGAGGGCTGGTGTAAGCTGTTCTTCATGCAGTTTATGCATGAGCAGTCTTCATGAGCAGGATTGGGTGTTAAGTTGGAGTAGATACTGAGCTGATAAATATTTGGGGTGCTGTTGTGGTTTGGGTTTCTTTCAGCAGTGGGATCTGGGTTGGAGATTGCACAGATTGCACAAGTTGTGTAAGAGGTTTCCTTGTTGAGGGTTATGGATGAGTTTCTGGCATTGTGCTTCTAATCCAGCCATCGTAAATGCTGTTTGCACCCTTCATACCAGCTTTCTTTGATACTCTGTGAATTTTCCACCTTTGGCCTGAAGCAATACATTAGATAATGTTAAACTACCTTAGTGTGAAGATCTGCTTATCCTGCCTTTCCTCGTCCTTGCCTGAAAATGTTTCTCTGTTTTTAGATCCCAGGCAGCAAGAGGAAAAGAAAAGGACAAGGAAGGTACTACAGAATCGGGGATAAAGCTGGAGCCAGTTCCAGGACTTCCTGGAGGTGAGGGGCTTCTCTTTATCTTTGCAACACTTAATGCTGACCTGCATCCCTGGCTGCGGCTGGTGTTCCACCTCTGAGAACAGTCATAGAGTCCAGGTCTGTAGAGACACTGCTGAGCCCAGAGTAGGTGGTTGCAGTAGGTTTGCAGTGCATCCAGCTAGGATGGGAGGTCAGCTAGAAGTGAGTTATTGAGGAAAAGATAGCTCCTTATATGGTGAGTGAAAAGTTAAATTTGATTTGGAGTTAATTAGGTCTGAGATGCTGGCAACTCACGCTTTTCAAGGCTTGGTTGTTTCCCTGATCCACTGAGTGTGGAATGATGGAAGAAGCCAAAGGTTTCAGGTGAAGAGAAGTGGTGACTGTTTGGAGTTTTGGTGCAGTCCTGCTTCTCACTCTGGTTCAGTACTTGCAGCTGTAACAGCAGTTTGTCCTTATGGAAGAATGGTTGGTACCTCCTCACTGAAGACAAGTACCTCTGTGTGTCTTGATGGAGCGATTTTCTGTAACTACTGTGTGTATTTTCTGCAGCTCTTCCCCCTCCTCCAGCTGCAGAAGAAGAGGCTTCTGCAAATTACTTCAACCTACCTCCAAGTGGCCCTCCAGCCGTGGTTAACATTGCCTTGCCACCTCCTCCTGGCATTGCTCCACCACCACCTCCAGGTACTGGTGTTTCTACTTGAAGCAGGGCTGTCTAACTTCGTGTTTGCCCATCTAGTCCTCCTTGCTCAGCCATGCTGTAGCACTGATGTGTGCCTGGAGTTGATTTTCCTCACTCCTGATCATACAGTGCAAACTGATGATCTAAAATGCACTGTCAGCACAGTTTAATTGCACTGAGCAGCCTGATGTATCACAGAGATTCACTTGCAAGTTCTCAGGCAGGCCAGAGATGCCTGTTACTGCACTGAGACCTACTCAGTGCTTCAGCTGACTGTAAATGCCACGTGAACCTGAACTTCAAAGAGTAATTCTGGTTGAATGCCAGCCTGCATTTGGCTCTGTGTGTCCATGCAGAGACCCTTTTTAAGGGACTTTTGTTCCACAGTGGAGTAGGAAGCATTTTGATTGGCATTACAGGCACCTGTCCCATCCCACCCTCCCACTTTTATCGGAGTGCAGACGTGTGTTGGGTACAGATTGCCCTCAGTTGTGCTGGAAAGGGGGAAGGAGCGTGAGGACTTGAGGGATGGTGGGAGAAGCACACCTCTGTGAGGCACAGCTGTAAGCCAGCAGTTGTTTCTCACAGTAGCACGTGGGTGTTGGTAGTTCTGTTGCTCTGAGCCTGACAGCTCTGTTCCTGCAGGTTTCGGACCACACATGTTCCACGCCATGGGACCGCCGCCTCCCTTCATGAGAGCCCCCGGCCCCATTCACTATCCGTCTCAAGATCCCCAGAGGATGGGTGCCCACGCAGGAAAGCACAGCAGCTCCTAACCTGTCGTGCCACCCTCATCAATTAAGTAAATTCTCTTTTCTAGTTACCATGGTAGCGTCATATGTTGAGCTGTGGGTGAGCTAGAGACGCCTTCTTTCCCTGCTTGTAGACACAGGGCAAGCCGAGCTCCGTGTCTCCGTTAGCTGATTGGTTTGTCAATACATCCCACATCTTCCCTTTAGTGTTGGGGGGTGGGTGGGGGGCAGCCAAGGTTGTCCAAGGGGGTCTGTGGATCAGGTGTACCGGAATTACAGTGCTATCAGTGTATCCTGTTTGCACACTTTTGAAATAAACTTCTGGAAAAACCAAACCCGTTTGATACCCTCATACTGAATGCTACTGACTGTTTAAGTGTAACCACAGACTCTGTGTCAGGTAATTAGTAGTGATTTATTCTAATGAGCTATCAAACCAGGACTGAGTAAGAACTGAGAAACAAGCTTGTCAGACTGTACCAAACCCATGGCTTTGCCTTTGTGCTGCTCCAGCACTCTCCTCCTTCCTTTTTCCTGACATCTTTAAAAAAACAACCAGCCAAAAAGAACCAAAACCTCTTTTTTGGTGCATCACTTTGTATCCCACGTGTCCTGGGCGAGATGTCAGGTTATGTGAGCGGCCCCTGGGTAGCACAGGCGTGACACAGAGTGACAGGTTCACAGTTGCCTGTTTTAGCCCAGTGAAGGCCCCTTGTTGCTAGGCTCGTGTTGCTGCCAGTTCCTGTAGGAGTATGGGTGCATCTGCAGCCTGGTCCTGGGTGTATTTGGAGCTTGGCTGAGGCTTTGGAGGCCTGTGGAGACAGTGTCATTAAACTGTGAAGTGCTTTGACAAGACATGAAACTTCTTTCTGCACTCTAGCTAGAGTGTTTGTGCAGGTGCAACAGTGTCCTGCATGGAGTTCACCACAAAGCAAGATGTATGTACCTGTGGGTAGAGGATTTTAAGTTCTATGTGTATGACAGCTACTTTCACATAACAGATTTGTGGACATCTTTCTGTACATCAAAACATGGTCAGACCTGTTCTGAAGCCTCATGTGTTAGTTTCTAAAAAACTACAGTAAAATAGCTGTCAGCTGGCAGGCAGAGTGGCTTTCTCTGGAGTCAGAGCTAGGCATTAGTTTAGCTTTCATAGAATCACTTGGGTTGGAAGAGAGCTTTAAGATCAATGAGTCCAACCCCAGCCTGACCCTGCCTAGTCCAGCTCCAGACCATGTCCTTCAGCACATCATCTCTTGGCCTTTTCAAACCTTCCAGGGATGGTGACTCCACCACTGCCCTGGGCAGCCTGTTCCAACACCTGACAACCCTTTCAGGGTGGAAATTCTTCTGATGTCCAACCTCAGTCTCCCCTGGGGCAGTTTGTAACCATTTCCTCTCGTCCTATTGCTTCCTACCTGAGAGAAGAGACCGACCCCACTTCTCTGCACCCTCCTTGCAGGGACTTGTAGAGAGCGATAAGGTCCCCCCTCAACCTACTTTCTCCAGCCCTTTCTCTTACCCATTCATTAGGTAAGAACTGTCCCAGGTGAGAGACACCCTACCCCCATTCTGCAGAGAATACTAAATGTCTACATGCTGTATATTAGAAGGAACTCACAAACATTAATCTTTAAGAGCCCCAAAACTTGTTTGACGTGAAACCAGCGTGTCCCCCTCCCCTACCACCCTTACAGGAGCCAGGGTTGGGCAGAGTCTGGAGCGGGGACAGCTGTTGTCTTTGCCACTGCTCTGGCTCCGAGTCTCTGCAGTCAGGGCCCATGAGTGCTGTGCTGACAGATCTCCAGTGCAAGCAGCCTTTACATCATCACAATTTATTGATTATTTCCAGCCAGGTACAGAGGTTCTACAGCTGATGGACAAAGGAGGAGTGTGGTGGGCTTGGAACAGGAGAGCCGTTGAGCATCATAAGTTCTGAATGTTTAAGGAACAGACCTGTTGTCTTTCTGTTCCCTTGACCCCTCCTGCTTCTGGGGGAGGAACAGAGCAATGGAAGTTTCCTGCCCAATTGGTGTGTTGTGGCAGCAGAATCCCTGTGTGGGATGTGCTCTGCACATCTGGCTGTGCAGCATTACAACTGCACCAGCGAGGCAGCTGCTGGCGGCTCGCTTACCCCAAAATGCACTTGCCTGCTTTAACTGCAGTGGTGGAAAAAGCAACTTCTACCTCCATGCTGCTGCTTCTGCAAGATTAAATGAGGGTGACACTAAGAGCCTGTCACAAGAGGTTGTGGAAGGAACCTGCATGGAGTTGGAGATTTTCTTCTCTATGGTGTAAATCCGGTGTGAGTCAATCAAGGGGTGTAGATGTTTAAGCAGGGCACACGAGTGGCAGTGGGAAGGGGAAAATACCAGCTGCCAAGTGGTAGCTTCTGGAAAATGGGCCACAAGTTTCCAGCATTCCCATTCCACCTGTCCTGGCTGTCCTGTAGCCGTGTTGGTGAACAGGCAGATGTCTGGCTCCTCGTTTGGTTCTGTTGTCCAGCCAAGCCCAAGGTAGCTGCTTTCAACGTGCCAGTGCCTCCAGCAGCTTGTTTCCACTGGTGTTCCTCACCTGCCACCTCCCCTCGCTGTCCTGACCGGAATGACCGATGTAGAGTTGTCCTGAGGATGGAATTTCCCTGCAAAGTCACCAGCTGTTGACATGGGTCTTGTGTGTCAGCGAAGAAGCGGCGAGACAGCTTTGGTGTGTCACAGCTGGTGTCCCTGCCATTTTCCACGGGGCAGGGAGGAGGACAGGGTGTCTTGCACCGGAGCTCACAGGGATCTGCTTGCGTTAACGATGAGAACTTGGCCGTTAGCTTAGCACTAAATGCCCTTGTGATAATGGCTGGTACGAGGAGAATGCAGAATGGTCCCAGACTTGAGCTGTTCAAATCCCTTTGAGGAGGATGACAACCTGAGACCACTAGTGCAGCTTTCATGAGGAACACTCCCTCTCCTCTCCTCCACCGTGCAGATGTGTTTGAGACTAGCGAGAAAAGCGGCCGCGGCGGTGCGAAGGGAGCAGGCATCCTACAGCTCGTCGCTCTCCGGCAGGATCCTCACCCAGCCTTGAGGGGCTCTGTTGAAGTTGGGTCTGTGGGAAATCGCCTCCAGAACACTCAGGTTATCCAGGTCCAGGGTGGGCATGGAGAACAGGTCACCAACCAGGGCTTTGTCGAATGGGGTGGGGGTCCTGCGGCACAATAAGCACGATTTAGCACGTAAAGGTGATGGGAAAAGTAGGTCTGGATTAACTAACCCAGCAGCAACCTGTAGCAAATGGTGACCCTCCTCTTCCTCCCTTAGAGTCTCTGCTGCTCTTGTACAGAGCCAACCTCAACTCAAGAAGCGTGGCCAGCAGGTCAAGGGAGGGGATTCTCCCCCTCTACTCTGCCCTCGGGAGACCTCACCTGGAGTACTCTGTCCAGTGCTGGAACTCCCAACACGAGAAGGACATGGACCAGTTGGAGAGGGTCCAGAGGAGGCCACAAAGATAATAAAGGGGCTGGAGCACCTTTCCTACAAGGACAGGCTGAGAGAGTTGGGGCTGTTCAGCCTGGAGAAGAGGA
>VXBZ01001942.1:3919-44648 GCA_013399135.1 Heliornis fulica
GGGGGGTGGGGGGGGGGATGTTCTGTCAAAACAGACCTAACCATTTTTTTTACCCTTCTAATCTTTTGTAATCCATTTTTATGGCTTTTCAGTGAGGATAAGTCACCCATCTCCGTCTGTAACCTTTTTGAGGTTGCCAATTTGTAATTAAGGATCGATTTTTATTTTTATTTTTTTTTAATGCTGTGCAGAATCTATTTCAATTACTTGTTCTCCTGCAGTTTCACTGGGTTTACAGTACTCTAGAAGGATCCTTTGAGGAAGGTTGGCTTTCCAGGGACTGAATGGAGGAACTCTGGGTGTCGAAATGTACTGGGACCACAAAGCACATGTGGGGAGCAGGGAGATCAGGGAAGACATATCTAATTGACCTGAACCCATCAGAGTGAATGAGCCTAAGGTGAGAACCAGAGAGGTTTGGTTAATCCCAGGTTAATCAGGGGCTCCATCAGTTTTCAGAAACAATTCTAAAATCCTGAAAAACACTAGTAAACTCAGGTGGAATCAGTGGGCTTGTGTGGAGGCTGAGCCATGGAGAGGGGAGGAGGCACTTTGGAACCTTGAGCAGTAGACCTGCTCTGTGCAACAGGGGTGCCTCGCTGCTGTTGTTTTTCTGCCTGTAAAATTAAAGTGAAATGATTTGCAAGGATAACATCCAGTCTGTCTTGCCTTGGGCTAGGAAGAGGCAAACTGGATCTGAGGGCATCCCTTATTCAAGGGTGACTGACTCTAGAGCATCTTTTGTGCAGACTGCGTAACAGCTGGAGCAACAACTTTCAATAAATAAGAAGTTTCCCTTGTACTTCCTTGCTGCCCTGCAGCTGTTAGCTCCAGCCATCACCATTGTGCTTCACAGCTTGCCCCCCAGCTCCCTCCACACCCGGCCTCGGTCTCCTCACGTGGCGTTTTCTGGTCCTTTCTCAGTTCATAGGTGCTGTAATGATAAATGTGTCTTAGGAATGGTAACACATGATCAGTACTTCAGCCCCAGTTTCGAAGCTCCATATAAAAAGTGTTCAAGTGAAACACAAGGCCATGACTCATAACGTGATTTTTTTTTTCTGTTCCAAGGAAGCATATTAACTTCCTGAATTAACTAAAATGACTTAAAATTGTATGATATGGCTTTACCTAGGGACAAAACCACAGTGCTCTACTTGTCTGGATTTCTACATTTGCTTGCTGAGTTATCTCACATAGCAGCAGCCCAGAATTCTTTATTGGAGCATAGGTAATAAATCCCACATTATAACTCGATCCATGTGATTTACTGCTGCTCTCAGATGGTGACAGACAGGAGCAGAAAACATCAGGCCCCAAGAGCTGGATGTGAAATAATTGCTGTGGTGTTCTTTGCCTCTAATTCCAGACAGAGGGGAGACCTGATACATGGTTTAAGTGCTGAAATATGTGATGCATTTTTAGTGTTTTTATGGGAATCTTTCACATCCTGTTTAGTCAGACATCTATCATGTGGTATACTGGTTGTTTATCAAAAGGTACAAGAACCAAAGGCATAGTTTCATGTAGGCTGATACTAAGGAAATACGGTGTTTGAGATGCTGGTATTTTAAACAGTTTTGACTAAAAGTTATCTCATAAATAAGAGAATAAATTCTTTACACTGTTTTACACAGCCATTTTTGAACATTTCTTGGGAGTTAGCCTGATTTGATCTCAGATATTCCCTAGTGTCTTTGTTTCAGCCTGAATTCTCTGAATATTGATAGTGATAGATGAAAACAGAATATCCAATTACTTAATCTTTTTACACATGCTTTCACGTTCAGCAAAGCAACAAGGTGTGAAATCAGAGCATATTTTTAAGCAATTTCAGTCCTCATTTTTAGTTGTGGTACATTACCTCTATAAGCAACAGCTGATGTACAGCATAGCTACTTGGATAAAATATATGTACTGTGTTTTTTTAATTCTCAGTGCCAGGGTGTTAAGTATGAAGAGATGTTTTATTGGTTAATATTGCTTTGCAGTGTCATTAGTAGGGAAATGAGAAACATAAAGATGATTTACAGATGCTGCAACATATCAGGGAAACAAGCTTGTTATTTTTGTCCTTCAACAAATTGCACCCACTCACTACTCTGAGGTGCATTTAATTTATTTTTTCATCTATGTCTTATTGATCCCACAGTTGTCATGCTTTTCATTTTGTTTGTTACCAATTCTGCACCAGTCTGATCTTGTGGCATCACATTTAGATTTTGAACTGCGTCATTGTCTTGCCATCTGTTCCAGTCCTACGTGTGCCGAGCTCTGTTGTGAGAGCTGCCAGTTGCTAGCCAAGTCAGGGAAGGTAACAGGGCTTTAATTACACAGACAGGATGGGAGTGGGGGGGGCC
This sequence comes from Heliornis fulica, assembly GCA_013399135.1. NCBI lineage: Eukaryota > Metazoa > Chordata > Aves > Gruiformes > Heliornithidae > Heliornis > Heliornis fulica. The sequence goes on from VXBZ01001942.1 coordinate 6,280, forward strand.
TGCACAGGGAGTGATTAGTGCTCGGACAGTGGTTGTGTCTCTCAGACAGGCTAACAGCGTGCACTATACCAGAAGTGGCTAATGCTGTGGATGTATAGCTGCTCTTTGGAGATAAACTGAGGGAAGTGGACCTCCTGGGGAGGGGGCCTGTGATTGATGCGTGCCCAGCTGTGCAAGAGAAGTGGGCACAGAGTTAATCTAATCACAAATTCGGTAGCTGAAAGAAGCTGAAAGCTCCCTGTAGCCTGTCTTCTGACCTAATGCGTGCTGAACATACAGCTTCTCGCTTTGATAAATGAGAAGACCCATATAAATAATTGCTTCCTCTATTTTCCATTGATTAGTATTCAGAATGGGCCACTTCAGAATAGAAAATGAAGAGATTAGGTGTATGTAACCTCTGCCTGTTGGATGCATACAATCTTAAGGCCATTTCGCACCAACAAGTTGCTGGGTGCTCTCAGTCAGTCTCCACATGTGGATCTTCATTTCATCAAAAGGCAGGAGAGAGGAGGCCCCAGCAGCAGAAAGCTGGTCTGCTATTTGGCTGAGACAAAAATCCCCCAAGCTTTACCAGGAACTTGTTCTGTTTTATGCTCCTTTCTGTGCCTGTAATAGTGTGCTTGGAAAGAAAAATCTATTAAGAACATCTATAGCAGCACCAAGCTTCAGATCAAAGAGCAGAGCCTGTTAGCATCAGGGGCTGTGCCTATTTGCAGGGGCTGTGACTGCATAAAGGCTAGTTTGGAGGTGGACTGTGGGAGACTTATTGTTCCCTTAGTATTACTGTGGGCAAACTAGGTGTAGAATGAATTTATTTCAGATATAAGAAGGAGGGGATGCCATCTCTAGGCAATAAGGTTGCCTGCAAATATTCATGCTTGGTCTGGGTCCTCTGAGAGGGCTGCTAACACTACCACTCTCAGGACTGGGGCAGGACTGGGAGCTTTAAATTGCAAGAAGGTAATACCTCCACAACCATACACTGGGTTTGGGAAGAGGGATTGGTCTGCCTCTGGCTTTGGAAACGTGCCTATTACTCAACTGGGGCTGCATTACAACAAGAGATTAGATTTGTGGACTGGAGCCTTTCACAAGTCCTAAACTGTCCTGGCTTGTGCTTTTCATTTCAACCCTGGCTCCCCTAATTAGAGTTTGGTTTTTTTTTTAATNCACTTGTGCATGGAAGAAATGTAAGTGATGTCAAGAAAGTCTGATTCTGTGTTTCAACACAGTTCTGCCTTTCTGCCTCTTCTAGTACTGAATGAAGCTGTAAATTAATTTTCTCTGCTACCTGGGCTGTGGGTTGGCTGCAGGTGATCCCTACCTGCCTTGGGCTTCCCCCAGTGGGGAGGGAGAAGCCCAATTTCTCATGTGCTGAGACAGCTGGAAGTGTGGGGACAGACCCTGGTCCCAGTGCATGTTCAATGTCCTGGAACTGTCAGTGCAACCTGTAAAGGGCTAGTGTGCTTCCCACATGTTGGCTTCTATGCTGTGTGGCTTCCTGCTCAGTGGCAGCTCTTGCCTGTGCAACCAGTGCAAAATACTTCATCCCAGAGGTTTTTACCAAGAACACTGTCGAACTGCTGGTTAATCAGATGACTTGTTAAAATAAGGGAATGAGAAGGTATGCTGTTGACTTGATTTCCCCTCTGTGGTGCACTTGGGTAAACTACACTCATCTGCTTTGTGACTTCTGAGATTTCCTCTTCTGTTGATGACAATATCAGTGAAATAAAAGCGTACAGAACTTTAATTTGCTGAGTCATCATAAAGTTTCTTGAGGCCCTGTTGTCAGAGCCAGGCTTCGTGGCTTCAGATCTCCAGATCATCACTGAACTGTTCAGTGTGTAGCTGAGTGCATCTCTGCAATGTTACTGAGGTAGGAATTTACTTCCTAATTCTCAGTGAAAGCACTGTTCTTGCCTGATCCAATGGTAGTGCTTTTTTTTCCTGTTTTTCTTTTTTTTTTAAATTTAAAAAAAAATTGGGGTGTTCAGTTCTTTTGGGTCTTTTCTTGGTTTTCAATACAGGACAGATATATTTCCAGCATGGTACAAATTGGAAAGGCATTGCAAATTCAAGCTTCTGAATCAGCACAGAGCCATGCAGGTTAGGAATTTGAATGAATGGTACTAATTATTGCCAAAACCAAATGTACATGTTTAAGCTAATAAATTCATGGGTATTCATGCCATGTCCTGGTGTGATGCTAGCAAATACCTTTGTTAAAAAAAAATTAGAGGAGAATTTGTGTAGCTGCTAGTGATGCACAGTATAAACAACTTAGGTTAGGTGAGGGTAGGGGCTAGAATTTAAGGGTGTCTTGAAAGAATTTGTAATTCTGATGAATTGTGACTTGTAGCCTAGATAAGTAGTGTACTTCTGGAAGTGGGGAGGTGTAAATGTTGTGGGGTAGTATGTCAGGTGTCATTGACAGTCTTTCTTGTCTGTACTTCCATATGTGTTGCTAATGTGAATAAATTTCAAAAGAGCTATCTTCAAGAAATGTCAGTGGCCTGTACACGATGGTACTAGGGCTTATACATTTGCGTCTTCATTACTAATTAGAACCTACTCAGTGTGAGTTCTGGTGGGCAGTAAATTCAATTATCTTTTAAGTTCCTCAGGCTATTATCAAGGGAAGACTGTGTGCAAAACAGAAAATGGTGCCTGTTAGTATTTACTAAAACGTGTAATGAATGTAAGTTGGTAATTTTAATGTATTTTGTCATGTCCCACTGTAAATGAATGTCCAGCATATGGTGAATGATTTTTTGCCAGGAATATCTCTTCAGAATTGAAGAAAAATATTCAACCCACTCCCTAGATATATCCTGTATTAATGTACTGACACAGCATACTCATCCCAGCTGTGAACTATTAATGATAAACTTGTATGTATTGCTAAAACTTGCCTACACTTACGTTACACTCCCCATCAACCTCACTAGTTCTTGCTATACACACAGAATTACAGCCTTCACCCCATTTTGGCACCTTGTTAAAACACAAATAGTAGTGAGTTTCTACAAAAGCAAATAATCTTCTTATACAAAGTGTTTTTTCTCTGGAAGATCAGCAGCCTGATCATCAAGTATGTGTGCATATATCTACTGGGCTGGCTTCCTGGGCAATACCGGTGCAGAGGCCACCTCCAGCAGGCCGCTCTGGGGGTTTGCTTTTACCTGTGCTCCTGCCATGGTGCCTTGTAGATTTTCTTGGTACCAAGCTCCTCAGAGCCACCTTCAGATGTCAGAATGCTCAAGTGCAAAGTTTACAGAAAGGATAGGCAAAGAAAGCAAGTGTGGCAGACAGAGCATTGATGGATAGTGCTGGTGGATGGGGAGAAATGATCCGTTTCTTTTGGCTGACACAGCAGGGACAAAGTGGATAGAAGTCATGGAAGCTGAAGGTAATGTGATTTTTTTGTTGTTGTTGTTGTTTGGGATCTCCTACATCCCCATGACATGGCAGAAAGAAGATCAGGAAATCTTTATAATTAAGAGGAGCATGTACGAGAAAAAAATACACTTTGTATTGTACTTTAATTATAACTAGTCAAGGGGAATAACAACCTTTAAGAAAAAAAACTTAAGATGTGAACACATTTCTAGAGCTAAGCCAAGATTCTTAACTTTTTAAAACATCTTTTTAATTTTTTGAACAGCCAAAAGTTATTTAGGAGCAAATCCAGAGAAATAAACCTTGTACAATAAGTAAGGTACAGGTTATAAAACATCAACTTTCTAGTGACCACAAAAATATCATTGGTATTGAATTATTTGACTGTGTGATAAAGCAGGTCTTTCTAAATTTTTTTTGGAACATATGCTCTCTCACTGCTTACAATCTGAGTTTTAAAGTTGAAATATTTAATACACAATTGTGGAGATAATGACTATGCTTGTCCTTAATAAGGTCTTTATTTGGGAAAATAAGAGTGGATAAGTGTAAGTAGGTATCTAGACAGCAGGGTCAGTACTAAGAGTAGCAATAGCCATCTGGTAATGACTGGGAGCTATAGTTACAGAAGGAGAAATTAAACAGAGAAGCAATAGCTTCTAATTACACAACTAAAAAAAGCCCTGTCTCCTGGTTTACAATGCGCTGCTGGAAATCTTTTGAAGGTAGGGCATGAGAATAGATAATCAGTCCTCTGGTAAGTGGGAACTGGGGGTATGCAATAAAGAAATATCACTCATATTGATCCTTTGTCTTTAGTGATGTCTGGTTTCATACCCTCTGTAAAATCTTCCGTTGACCTTGGGAATTCTGCCCACATAAGGAGTGATCTCATCTGCAAAAGAGTCAAGTAGCTAGAGAAAAAAGTGATTTCTCCTGTGTCTTGAAAGAAAATGTTGATGTAACTTCATTGTAAATATGGAAAATGTGAGTGACTAATGTTTGGGAACTTGATTTTGCTGACCAGAACTGTACAGTGTTACCCCTTCAGAACTGTATCAGTGGGTCATTTGCTTACTTAAAGGTGAGGCCTAGCAAAGCTCCTTTATTTTTAATATTGCTGCAGCTGCAAATCATGCCTAAAAATCTTGACACCATGTCTCTGAGTTTTGAGAGGTAAAAATACTGTTTTTAGCTTTTAGCATTACATTTCTAAGGACTAGGGAGTAGTTTCTGTTATTAATATTCAGAAAAGGTACTGACTTGTGTCAAGTTGTCAATTACAAGCATATCAGCCAAAATCAGCTGTGAAGAAAACCTCGATAAAAATAATAGAAAGAGGTTTATCAAAGCAAAGTGCAATTTCATTAGAAACACACATTGGTTAACTGGTGATATTGATTAAAATGATAGTGTCATTTCTGGTGGACCTTATCTAGGACAGAACAATCCTCATTTATCTTGCCTTAGAAAAAGATGCCAATAATATTGTTGAAGGAAGAGTAAAATTAAAAGAGTAACCAGAAGAATATAAAGGGAGAGGAATAAGCATTTTCCTGGAGATGGGTTAGAAAGTGATGGAAACTGCAGCTTCGATGGTCTTATTCTCACGTGTGGCTGAAATACAGCTGCAGAGCAACTTTGCAGAGTAGAGCTTTGTGTTGTGATATACTTAGGAAGATGCTTGCATCTTTTTTGCAGCAAGGCAGCACCGTTAAAGCAAATACATACTTCATCACATGATTTTGTTTTGCTTTTCCCTGGGTTAAAGTTAATAAACTTTAAGTAGATTTTTTTTTCTTTTTTTTTACTTATTTGCAAACTTTGTTAGAACAAGAAGGTAAATGCCATTAGTAGCAAAAGTGGAAAGATTGGCCTCAGTTCCAAGAGACAGCCTCTTGTCTGAACTCATCTTGTTGACAGGAAAAGTCAGGCAGGTGAAAACTCCAGTCAGGCACCTGTATCTCACTTCACAAATAAATTCCTGGATTTTTCCCTGAGGACTTGCAATCTAGCCACACACAGACACACCGACAGAAGTGAAAAACACACTAGACTTAGTTCCAGAGTCTCCAGACTATGCCTACAGACCTGTACCATTCCATGGTTTGCATGTAGACTTCTACAAGATTAATGTTATCCAGGTTTGCCTGTTTTTCAGGTTCTTGGCAGTTATTAAAACAAGTGTCTCTCATGGATTAGTGTGCCTGTCAGCAGCCCTTTGATAGATCACATACATCATGTTGTTAGCACATGTTTTATGGTGTCACAAGAGTTCACTGGTGTAACCTGGACTTATAAAAAAGTGATCCGTATTGATTGACATCAAAAAGGATAGGTCCCATTTTCTCTAGACTTGTAACATTTTGTTCCCCAGGTGATGCAAACGGTATTTTACAGAATATTTTATGTCTTTTAACTCATATTGTATGCTATTGGAAGCTTGTGATTTGAAGAAAAAATTGCTTGTCAGTGTTTCTAAGAATTTTGAGTCAGTTTTTGCAAGCTCGTAAGTAGATGACGAACAGAGGCACAGGAGAGAGTCACAAGGTCACAGAGGATTCATTGGCAGAACTAGGAACTGAATTTGTGTTGTAGCTTTGAGACCATTTTGACCGCTGCATGAAGGAATAAATTCCTACTTTTGTTAGTAATATTTTCTAAATTTTCTTGGAGTTTGAGGTGAATTCAGAGGTATGTGTCCTTTTCTTTTGACAACAGTGGTGATTTTTGGGGTGGATCTGTTCTCAGGCTGTTTCACAACAGGGATCCCATTGACCACTGTTCCAAAAGACCAAAAAAGGGAGCCTAGGACAGGGGCTCACAGCAGACAGAATAGAAATAATGGTGGGAGCTGCTTATGCTAGAGATGACACTGAAGAAACTCTAATCATGCTTAGCATCTTTGCCTGGACCTTCCATTTTGTTCCTTTTAAAATTATAACCAATCTGTTAAAGTCTTTGCAAAACAAACTTTCTTTTTTTTTTGAGAACTCTTAAAATACAACTTTCTACCTGCAAAAAACCTTGCCTTTTCCCCTACCCATTGCAAAGATTCTCTTCCCCACTACATAGAGGAGCCAGGGAAGCAAGTGTGTGTGGGGGGATGTGTGTGTGGTGTGTGTACTGTGGAATGGAGGGCTTCCTCATCTTTTTTTCAATAGCTTGCAAAGTTTCCTGTTCCCTTTACCACCTCTGAGGCCTGCAATCCCAAGCTATGCAGCTGCCAAAATCAGTTCAGCTTTGTAAGAAATTACTCTGCAAATGAAGTGGCTGCAAATGAAATCAGGAATCTTTTCTGACTCATCCTCTTTGTTTATACAGTCGCTTTTTCTTCTTTTCAAGTCCCCGTCCTTGTATTCTATATTCTTTTCTTCATAACTCTTCTATTGCTTTCCTCCCCCTCATCTTTTTCACCATTGTTATTTGTACTAGTCCCAGTTCTCCTCTTTCCTTTCTGCATTCTTCCTCTATTTATTCTCTTCTCTCCTCCATCACTAGAGTTCTGTCTCCTTCCTTTATGCAGGATGCCTTCTATTTATCTCTCCCTACAGAGTGGTAGACTGTGACTTTTATTAAGGCCAGGAGCTGTGTGCAGTGTGTAGCTGGTCTCAGCTTCTTCCTTTCAGTCTCTTCTTTTGCCTCTGATAGTTTAGTTCCTTCAGCATAGTTTTTTACAGAACACAGTACAATAGAGAGCATGGTTTTTCTCCTAGATTGAAAGATGAAGCAGGCAAATGTCATACCAGATGGGCATTGCCAGAGGGACATATAGGTACCCACCACTGTTTCAACACCTTGATGTAGTATGGCATTACTGTCAATTGAAACAGCTGCTAAAGGATTCCAAAATGTGTCACTTAGACTGCAGCTTGTATTAATGTATCACCTGTATTTGTGAAAGCACAAATGGCAATAATGGGTACAGCACAACTTAGCTGAAATAACTGTATTAGACTTTTAGGGTCTGGCAGAACTGGATTTCTGGGAGAAGGTTTCCTTCCAGTGCTGGGAGTATGTGGAAGATGTGCCTGCTGGCACCCACCCCAAACTTTTATGGCTACTGCCCTGAGGTGCTGTCTGCTGTCTGGCTGCTGCCCAGAAACAACCATCCTGAAAAAACAGTAGCTGATTAGACATCAATTTATTATTGTAACCCACATTTTTTTTCCGTTGATAAACCAGTGAAGAAATGAACTAATGGCCAAATCCCACAGGAAATACAGAATTTGACTGGTTTTGATTTCTGCATTGTAGCAGCCCACAATGAGTATGAGACATTAGTGTGGTGTCATAAACGTATGCACAGAGCTGACCTTCATGGTGAATTCATGGGTGAATTACCTCAGCTGCAAGTAGACAGGGTCCCACTGCCAGGGGTACCTTGCTTAGTGCTGCATGGGTCCAGAGTGGCTCTGGCAGGGTCTGTCAGCTCTGGCCCTGCGTGGCTGGGATTTGACTGTACAGCTCCTGGGGCAGCTCTGAGCTAAGTGAACTGGTCAGATGCGAGTGATTTAGTTTTATCCTTGCTGGATGAGGCTGGCTCAGTGCCCAGCCAGTGCTGGAGTATGTTGCATTAGTATGGGTGGGATCCATCAGTGCCAGGTGTCAGCAGGGCCCTGCTGTGCTGCAGTAAGTCTGCAGAGCTAGTGGTGCCCCAGGTGTGGGACGCTTGCCTGCTCCTCTTGTGCTGCCCATGCTGCCCCAGCATCCCACAGGTTGGCATTATCTTGCTGCTGCTTCTCTCACCCTGGGTGAGGGCAAGCAGCTCTGAGGGCCATTGCTCAAGGCCCCAGTAAGCCCTTAATGGTGCAAGTATATACAGCCATTTCGGTGCAGGCTGGAGCAGGTGCAGATGGAACTGTGAGGCTCATCAGGTAGCAGGGAGTATGTATTGTGAGGGAGCTTCTGTTGGCTCTGGAGAGCAATGCCTGAGAATGGATGTATTACTATATAAATATGCTGAAAGAACAAACTCCAGGCAAAGAGTTTTGCAAGTTAAATGTTGGCACATATTGGGATTGGAAGTAAAGCTTTTAACTGTCAGAAGAATGGAATGCTTGGACAAATTATAGCAAAAGCAAACAGGGAGTTCAAGAGCAACTCTTTTAATTTAAGAGATTTTTATCTGAAGTTATTGATAGTAGGAAGGATCTTAGGAGCACCCTGTTTGCAAACTATTCAGGGTGATTTTTGTGAGCTCAGACTGGCTAAATGTAATACTAGAGAGAAGGAAGCACAAAGTAACAGCAGACCAGTGTAAAGCTTTTTCTTTGTAGCTAATATAAAAACAATCCAGGGAGAATTGAACACCTTAAAAATGACCTTCAAAATTAGAATATAATTTTAAAAATACAGAAAACTTTCCAATTTTCAGTTCTGAATTTGTGATGCTTTTTTTTGGGTTTGTGATACCTTGAGTAGCTAATGTCTTTTCCAACTAGAGGGTACCTGTACTCCTAGGATCCCTGGGAATGTGTCACTGTTACAACCATTGTTAATATAAAGGCAACATTGAAGTACTGTTGCCGTGGCAGCCGAAATTGCTTGGGCAAGGAGAGAAGACATTTCGCTGTGGTTTCTTTTATAACAGCCTGCTGGTGACAGTCTTGGAATTAGTGGTAGAAAAACAGATACTCTCTAAATTGTTGATGGGAAAGCCTTCTGTTTTCTTGTAACCAAACAACAGAATCAGTCATGTGAGGCTACTGCAGACCAATGCCGTGGTACTAATAGGTAGCTCTTCTCACTTGTATCACTCCTGGCTCTAGTATTTTGATGAAGTTTTCATCCTGCAGATTTTGATTTTCCCATTTGTTTCCTTATCAAATTAAGAGTTAATTTTCCTCCCACAAATAACTTACTGATGTTTGTTAAATGCTCAGTGGATACCAGAATTCAAGCTACCTCCCTTTAATCTGGTGTTCGGTAATTCAAGCTTCCTTTAATTTCTGATGATTTTTAATATCTTGTGGAAGTGACTACATATGAAACTGCTAAAATGGCAGGAATAACGCAGGAGCTAAAGCCATTTGCTACTGAAAGCTGAATAATACATGCAAAAGTCCCATCAGATTCTGACTGTTCTCACAAGAGACAGTGAGATTTATGATGCAAGACTTAGGCTCATCAAAATTTAAACTCTCCTATTTGGTGAAATGTGAATGTTGAAGTTGTTACTGTTGTATGAAAGCCATTAACAATTAATATATGTCTATCCCTTCTTGCTAGTTAGTACACTAGAAATCTGCAGAGGGAATTATATGTCTGATTAAAATATTTTGGGAGAGAATGTGTAATTTCCATCAGTCCATTTTCACTGACTGGTAAGACACCTACTTTTTAATCTGTTGAAAAACCTTGATGATTAGCTGTGACATTTAAAATTAAAAGAGAAAAATCTTTTTAGTTAAAGTCTTCATATAGACCATATTTTAATAGGTGAAGTATTCAAATCTGGGTTTTGTGTCTGACTTCTCATTCAAGGAGCAGGTAGCCTGCTTACTGTCTGAACTTCATTTTTGATGCTTTTTTCACTTTGGTGTTGCAACAGAGTTTTGCCCATGATAACACTCTAAAGAGTGATTTATTTAAATTCTAAATGCTGTTCTCATTAAGTCAGGAGTCTGTGTTAATAGGTACACATTACGCTGAAAACTGAGTTTATGGAACAAACTTTTCACAAGCAGAGTATAAATTGTGTTCCACTGCCTGGAGAAGACAAGCTTGTGGCTCTTCTGTGTGCCAGTGATCTTAGACTTAGATAGATCTGCCTCTGCTTACAACTTGAGCTTAATTTGTGATTAAAGTTGCAGAGAGAAATCTGATTTTTTTTAGATTAAATGAACTTTTGTGTATGAGAAAATATTGTAAGCTTCTGTAAAAAGGTATTTAAATTAGCTTTTGTAAGGAACTCAGGTAGGATAAATAAAATAAATGTAAACCATTCATGATCATCTAAATCATATCTCAAAATATACTTAGTGTGAAATTGCTACATTTAATAAAATAATTGGTGTAAAATATTACCATGAGTATGGCCTTTATAGGCCTACCTATATGTAAACTTATTTAATTTAGTTGAAACTCTTGTTTGATAATATAATTTTCATTTTTGATTTGGTGTATTCCTGGCCTCTAAAATCCAACTGCATCTCAATTAAATCCAGCTCTTTTTAACCTTCTATACTAAAATAAGTAACTCTGTTAAAATAATTACACTTACTTTAGAATAGTGTGACTGCTCATTTTGCAGACAAGCCATTAGCCTGAATAGTGATATTTAGGCTCAAAGATGGGCATTACTGTACTGAACTGTGGTGCAGTTTGTGTCTCAATTGTGTGTGTTACAGCAATACTGGAGTAAAAAAAGCCCTTGGATATGTGAGTTAGATATATGGGTCTCTTTAGCATCAAGGCTAAATGGTTGGCTTCTTAAGTCCTGTATAACATGTTAATTGAACTCTTTATCTAGTACGTGGTAACAAGTTTTGCTTGATGTACAGGTGTGTTCTGCCTGTGTCCCCACAAAGTTGAAGACTGCTGCCCTAAATGATATACTTCCAGCAACTGGCTGTTATGTGAGTGCATTAAGTTATGAACCAAGTAGCTTTTTTTTAATGTCTCCTTTATTTTGATTTAAAAAGAAAAAAAAAGAGGTGTATCTACACAAAACAATGGATCAGCTCATTATATTCTCTTTGAAAACTGATCTTAAGTTTATGATTTCATTCTCAGCATCACAGCTTATACTTAATGCTGGTGGGCACTGCAGAAGTCATGGCAACAGGCCATATGGCTTTTCTAATGAGCACCTTTTTCTTCCTAAATTCTGGAGGAAGCCTATGTAATCTGTGCGCCTTCATTGGGTATGAATTTGGCTAAGAAACTTAAAAACCAAGAAACTGACAGAGCCCTAGGGAGACTTTGAACAGAACTGTGATGATGTGTGTGATGCCCAGACTGAATTATTGACAGGACCATTTGTCACCATGTGCATGAAGGTTTTGGCAACTGTAGAGCAGACCTGGGACATCTTCCTGGCATGCTGCCCCGCTCTGGGTGCTCAGTGATGGTGCAAACTCATCTTCTCTTTCCTTGTTAGTGAAATGGGATGGTAATACTCGTCTTGCTCTCAAGGAAAGAAAAGTGGATTTTTTTTTTGTGTGTCAGGATGCTTCAGTGGGAACTGGCCTTACTGTGATAAAAGTTCCTGTTAAATGCAATGCATGAATGCTGGCAGTTGTGTTCCTCTGTCAGGTCCTGCTTGTTGTGAGAGTGCTCAACTCTCGTCTGTTGTGAGGCAGGAGGAAGAGAAGGGCAATACTGGGAGAGGCCCTCAAAGTCAGTGTTGTGACAAATGGACTGAGGTGCTCTGCAGCTCACCTGGTTTCACCCCTCATCAGTGTACAGAGTATGAGGCACAGGCAACATACACATCTGTCCAGTCCGTGCAGCTGCACTGAGGCTTCATCTTGGTGCTCAAGTAACAAAGCAGATGTCACAAAAGATATGTATAAATATATATAAATCTGCAGCTCCACCAGACTACTGGATATTTTCGTGATAATCAGGAGTGATTTATTTTCCAAATGGATTTGGGTATGTTGTCTAACAAATGGCTAATTCCTGATGAACTTCCCCATTTGAAACCCAACTAATTGTAAGGTTTTGGCTGCTGCCTGATAACTCATTCCTGGAATTCCTTCTGTGAGCAGAGACTTGGCTGGGAATACTAGTTGGCTGCAATGGAGAAATCTACTTTTGAATGGTTCACTTGGTAAATTACAGACTGTGATCCTAATTACAGACACACACTTGTGGGAACATAATCATACAATTCCTTGAGGTACATCTGGGTTTCTGTGTCCAGTGTTTGACAGCTAGAGGGTAAGACATTGGGTTTCCTTTAACATTAAGTTAGGAAGTGAAAGCCAGAGACCTAAGGCCACATGACTCACTAGGCCACACGACTCACTACATGCTGTGATAACAAAATAATCAAAGCTTGCTTTGAAGTAAAGCAGGAAAATCTGCCTCCCCTATAAACATCAACCTGAGCATCAGAAGAGTTGTTTAATTCTGGAATCTTACTCCTTATCACAAGTCAAGGCTCCCTGGAGGATATCATCCTGCAGTAAAGTGTAATCACAGAAGACAGGCACTACCCTGAAATGACCTGGTGAAGGCTCTCATTGCCAGGAAGCAGCAATAGCAGCACAGAGGGAAGGCTGAACTGTGTCAGTGTTTCATTTATGTAATGGATGGCCTCCTGCTTAATAAATATTTGAAATCAAAACATGCCATTTATTCCGGCAGGTTTTGGTAAAACATCACTCGCTTTTCTAGTGTACTGCAGTGTGTAAGCCTGCTCCTCATCAGCAGCACTGCAGACATGTCATTCTGTGTAGCCTGTGTTTATTTTGCTGTTGGAGCTGAATCCTCTTAGAGCTGCAGTCTGTGCTGCAGCCCCCTCTCAAAATGACACACCACTCAGTGTATCCTCTCACACTGAGCTAGTGATGTGCCTCTCATTCCTCTCTTTTTCACAATAACCCCTACTGTTTTCTTTTCTTTTTTTTTTTTTTTTTTTAGATTTCTGGCTTTGTGCAGCAGAGTTTAATCTTAGGGGAGCTGGCAGTCATGGCCATGACTTGTGCTGACACTGGCTGTGTGAGGCTAGCAGCCAGAAAAGTGTTACAGCTCTCATAACTGCCCTTACAACATTGTCTGTTCCCTTAAGAGACAAGAATAGTCAGACTGCAGCTTCCCTGCTAGTGATCAGCAATAAACCTCTGGTGTATCTTGTCTTGGGGCACTGACATCTTTTAGACATCAGATAAAAACCTCTGAATTTCTGTCTGAGTTTTATACATTCAGAAATAAAGAAACTCCTGTTGCTGTCATCTGTTTGCTGGCAAAATTTGCTGTGATATATTACTTCAACATAGGTCAGTTCAATGTAAGAACTGAAGTTCAGCAAGTTTTACCTTTGCACTGATTAGAATTTGATGTACTTTTGTAAATCCCTTAAAAAGATGGTGAAATTACTTCTCAGGATTGCTCCTTCTTCCCTTCTTTCTGTTCTTTGGGAATACAGATAATGAAAAATAATTCATATCTAGGTCTTGTTGATTATGTGAAAAACTAGACCATGGAAAAATATATATAGTTGTGCTATATCTGAACTGCTTCATGCATTACCACCTCTGAGTTTGTGACTGCGTGTTTATGTGCAATGGCTAAAGCAAAAGCACCTATGGCTTTAGGTGTTTAGCTTGTATACATCCAGGTACTAGAGATGGAAAAGCTTTGTACCCATTGTCACAATGGCATTTAATCTTCTCTCTGACTTTCTAACTGCTAATCGAGTTAGTAATGGTAATTACTCCTGCTAAAGTTGATAACAATTAAACCAAGTGGAATTCCTGTAAGAACTATTAGCAGACTTTTCTTGAGGACACATGCTTAGGTAGCAATTACATATTTTCTCTGTTTTCATTCAATTTCATCACCTAAGTAGTGAATAATTTAAAAAGCTGTATTATCATTTAATTCCTAGGTTTATAGATAAATTAATAGCATGATTATTATTTAAAAAGAGGCTAATTCTATTTAGTTTATGTCTTTAATTTTACAGTAATTATAGTGTTATTTCACAGATTAGCAGAGAGAATTTTATGATAAAGTTAATTTTTCCATTGTGAAGTCGCCTTCCTGGAGTAGCAATGTAAGAGGAAATCCCGCAGAGGGCGCTGCATCGTCTTGGATGAATTTGAAAGATCGGCATGAATGAGGATGTGGGATTTTCTAGGTTTCTAAATTTTGGTAAAATTCCAATCAGAAAATATTTTTTTCTTCTATGTAGTGATAAGTGTATTTACAGATTGTACATAAGGATGAAAACCTCTGTTTCTTACATCTTTGATAGGAAAGGGTATAAGCCAGAAATAGCATAGTATGTTTTCAATGTAACTCTTTGCCCTCACTTTCTTCTCTTTGCAATGATTGAACATTTCATCTATGCAAGTGCTTGGGAAATTAATGCTATAACTTAATAGGTAGATCCTGAATCTACCATGTCTCACTGCCATGGGAGATCTGAAAAACACTAATACTAAGTGTGTAAGATTCACTTCCATTTAAAGTAGGGCTCAGATTTCATATATGAGCTCCTCCTCCCCATCAGGAAGGTACCACAAAACAGCTCTTCTGTCAAAAGTAGTTTAAAAAAGGAAATTTCTGTTGATATTGGTTGACCAGAGATTAAAAACTTGCTCTACTCTGTTTATATAGACAAAACTTTTTTGGTGGTTGTAGAACAGTGATGAAAATTATGTATCTCGCTGTAAGCTTGCAGAGTTGCTTTAAGTTTTAGTGATTTTAAAATCCAGACCACAAATTGCTGCATAACTTTTCCAGTCTTCTTGACATCTTTGCTTAGGTTAAGGTTTTCTCTGTGAGCCAGCTGGTGCCCAGCATTGCAACAGTCTGCCTTGGATTTCTTCTGCAGATAATTATAATAGAATATGCTTTCCACTTGCATGGAAATGTTTGGATTCATGTCTGAAATACAGTCACATCTTTAGGTATTATTGCATGCTCAATCTGTTTTTCATCCCTTCATGCATTTACAAAAGGGATTGTTGCTTTAAAATTATTTTTTTTTTTTTATTTTGAGAACTGGACTACAAAACAGACCTTGAGGTTGGCCCTTGTTACAAACTGATGCTTCCTAGAGAACAGTGAACAATGAAAAAGACTTCCACAGCCTGTGAAGTGCTGAGCTAAAAAATACAGATGATAATATTCCTTGATTTTTATCTTGGGTCTTCTAGTTTTTCCTATATTGAACAAGCTATCATCTAGTTCTGTAACTGGAGATGTTGTGATATGCAACATAGGTATTGCAGAGGCTCTATATCTGGCTACCTAGTATTTTCACTGACATTTAGCAGGGTTTTTTTTTCTGTCTGTAAAATCAGAGGTAGTGCTCTACAGAAAAAAAACCCACAACCCCGTAAACTGAGAAGATCTAAGCAATCTTGGTTCAGATCTTGCTTTAAAAAGGGTTACAAATGATCTTCATCTTTCAGGCTTGTGGCTGAACTTTCATCATTCGCTTCTCAGCCCCTATCTGATAGTCCTTCCTAGTGTGCAGAAGAAAAGCTGATAGTTGCCATGTGATCAGACTTTCCTGCAACTCAGCATTTAAAAAATCTACTGTACTTTTGTATTTCTGTCAAGGGAACTCAAGACTGTTCCTTGATAAAGTAGAATTATTCAACTATCAAGGAGATTTATTTGGCAGAGGATATAGTTCCCGTTCAAGTTGTCTAAGGTTTATTGGGTTGTCATTTCCTAGTGAAGAGGAATTTTCTTTTCTGACTGGACCTGTAAATTGGCACCCAAAACTTGTATTAGAAAACATGTATGCCAGAGATGTGTGGTCCACCTGTATCTGAATGCTTTTACTGACCAATAAGGATACCAAGTTCGGATCTCTGTTTCCATGCCCACTTGGACCTGTACTGGGACCTGTATAAGTGGTTTCCTTAGCACTGCAGGGATAGACATCTTGCATCAGGGGGGAATTGTCACAAAAATCACATCTGAAAAAATGAAAAATCAATTTTTTGCCTCTGATGCAAAATAATGTTATCTATTTGTTTGTCTTGATCTGTAGAATTAAGTTAGAGCAAGATGAGCTATAAAGTCGTAGAAAAGGCTGAAAGTCCTGGCAGTACCCAAATGTCCTTTTGGCATTGTAGAAGTAGCAGGTATGACAGCAAAGAAAATGCAAAAAATCCTGCATTTATTTATTCCTGCCTTTGGATCCTGTCTCCTTGATGCCTGTCTTTTGTCTCCGAGTTCCTGCTAGGTATTGTGAGAGGGGAAGGCATTAGCAGCTCTGCACAATGCTGACTAAAAACTCTACACAACTTCATATTCTCCCTGCAGAAGAGCATATTTAATTCCCATCCTGCAGAAGGGAAGGCAACATTAAAGCACTTGGAGAAGACACATGTTCAGATCACTCAGAAGATGAACCAGGGTTTTTAATATCCCCTTCCTGAAGCCCCTGCTGACTACTGCCTGAAAGTAATTATCTTCTGAGAGCTGAATGTCAATAACGTGTATTTGGTTTTGCCTTGTGCGAAGTCTGGAGAGCATGTTACCCTGATAGCAAAGGTGAGTGGGTAGTTGACAAAAAAACCCCAATCTATCAGTTGCTGTGGTTTGCTATCCTGGCTGACAAAGACAGCACAGATTTAAAGATTAACTTGACAGTCTGTACTGCTCTTGGCCCTCTCAAGTCAAGGTTCAGGTATACTCCCACTCTTGAACATTCTTTCCCTTGAACTAGGACTTCTGGATACACAGTTTACACAGCAAGTTTTAAGACCATCACACTCACTTAAAAAGTAGGTACTTGCATTTCTTCTAAATCTGGTCTTGAAAACTTTCTAATTAGACTTTCCTACACCATATAAACAGCAATATAGGTAGTCTGTCCCACTGTCCCAGATCTAGTAGCACTTGTTGACCCTGTAAACCTTAGCACAAGTCTCTGCTTGCCCACCTCTTCCCTGAGGTTGCACTCCAGGTCAATGGCAGTCTGCTGCCATGTGGTATGGAGAGCCTCTCTGTGCAGCGTTCTTGTCTGAATGTAGAAGCAGGAAAGGACAGAGCCATTTGCCATAGGTCTTTCTAAAAATAATCACATATAAAAATAATTGCTAATTGAGCAGCTGTCTCTGGGGTGTACCACAGTGGCTTATTAACAAAGTCCACGACGCCATAGATTGGATTACAGCAAGGATGAACAATTTGTCCAAATGCAACCGTCCAGAAAGACTGTATGAGCAGGGTATAACCTCTTTGATCAAAACTAGGGCAGGTCACCATGACAAACAACACTTAACCATAATAAAGCATGCCAGAGGATCTGTAATGATCATGGATACTCTCGACTGCTGATCTTGCCTGAGACACCAAAGTCCATGAAGTCAGAACGCTCTCAGTTGTTCCCATGCTGTTTCTGTTTGGCGTCTGATACAGGAAATAGGAAGCAAGATTATTTGTCCTTTTTTAATTTAAATAAAAAATTAAAATTTTAAACCTTTAAAAATATATATCTGAAACTTTTAATGCTGATTTGCGGCCTGAAGACAATGTCTTTCATGTAGTTATAAACCTCTGTAGATAGGTTTCTCTGCTGAACTAGCTGACAGATTCATAACTGTAGTACTGCAAATAATGCTCCTAATAAGTAGGAATGGAGCTATTGTGCATCCATTGTTTTGTATATGTAACAGCAAAAACCAGTTATTGTCTGTTTGGGTGTATTGATTTATGTAGCTGACTACTGGCAATTTAAAGCAGATTAAAGGAAGGTGAACATGTTTGTCTCTTCTGTGCTGATTCATGTGGGAGGATTTCTCAGCAAACAGTGATTATTATTTCACTGAAAAGGCTTTTAATATAGTAAATTTCAGCTAGTGACAATATAATGTGACTCTTTGAAATAGCAAACTGTACAGAAACCTGCTGGGAATATCAATAGCATAGTACCAAATTCGAGACGCATGCAGTAGTCCATCAACTACTTTTCTGCTAACTGACATATAAAGAAATGTGGAGAAAACAAATTCTTTAAGACTGGGTGTATTTTGTGAGTTTTTTTGGCATTCATCTTCCGTATGTTGCCCTTTAACCATCTGGGTTTATAAACAGGAATCATATTTTCTTCTAGGAATAGGAAAAATATTGAGCTTGTTACAATCTTACTTTAAATATTACTTTACCTTTCTGAGGGTTAGCTAATTTAGTCCTGTATGAGGCCAGAATTGCAAACTGAAATATGTATCTTTAAATGCACACTTCTGAGTCCCTCCTCATGTGTTTGCTTGTTCTGCCACTCCAAATGCTTTGACTGATAATCATATCTGGAGAGTCTAGAAATTAACTATCCAGTGTTTTAATTTAGTTCAGCTAAGACAAATTCCAACAAAAATGTTCATAATTTATTTTACTGATTAGTTTTAATGTTTAATGCTTTAATAGTTGATATGACAACTTCCCTTTCAGTCATTCCCTTTCTGTGATTTGGAATGTGATTTATAAAACATTCTGCATAAGCATGGATGGCGCAGGCATGATCATTGGGACAAAACTAGGAGACACTGATACTTAATATTCAATTAGAAAAATAGAACCAAGAACAACTTCATTTTCCAGAAGTTTTAGTCGCTGTTTTAAAGCAAGCATTTTATTAAGGATTTTAGTTCTTGTCGTGTGCCTTGAAATCAAATAACTTAAATAAATTTCCTTACAATTGCAGTCACTGAAATTTTAATTATTCCATTTTTTGAGGATAAGTGCCTCGGTTTGAAGATAGCAAATAATCTCAAAAAACAAAACACTTTTAAGCCATTATGTTGTGGCTGTAGTGTTTCTAGGGTCTAAACTGAAACAGGCTGATCAGTGATGTACAGATATCTAGGATGATATTATTTTTATTACACATAAATGAAGCACTCGAGGAGTGGTAGTTAGACATTACCAGTGTGTTGTGAAGAGATCTGGGCAGAGTCTGCTGCAGCTCAGAAACTGGTGAAATGGCAAGCATGGAAACAATGATAACTTGCAAGGACAGGGTACAGGATCAGGCTTGCCTTCAAGTCTTGTCTGCATTTTCTCCAAGCTGTGTTCCATCTGCTAGTATACGGGTTTTTTGGGGTTTTATTTCATTTCTGAAGGTCTATACAGATCCATCAGAAAGGCCTCGCCAAATTGATCTCTTCTCAGACTTCTGTTTCCAAACGCCTAACACGGATTGCTACTGCTGTATTTACAAAGTCCTGACAATCTAGGCTGGACTGGTAGCTAGCACATCTGACATATTTTACTGTGGATAACAAATTGCTACATTCTATCTCCTAGTGTATGACATCCTTAGGTTTTATATCCAAGAATGTCTTGGAGTCTTGTAGGTTTGGTGGTTTAAATTTTTTTTAAACTTTAGCAGGTGAAAAGCAGCAGATGCTTTTGCATATGATTTTCTTTCTCTTTCAACACAAGTATCAAACCTTTTCCTGTACCAATCTTAATGCTAGTACACTGAAGTTCCCTTTTATAGTTTTATTGAATTGTAAGTCCCATCAACTGGACAGTGTCAGAGCCTTTGAAAGATTCAGTTGTCTAATATCATTTAATCCATGGTGGCATTTGTAACTCTTAGCTTTTACCATCCCTTGGGCAAAGCTTTTTCTATAAGTAAACAGAATCTCTGTGCAGTTTATCATGAATATTATTACATTTCCTGGTGCTTAGACATCTTTTAACTGGAGAGAAAAGAATTTTGTCTGACATTGAAATACATCTTGAAAAAAGAACTTAAAATGGTGATCTTGGGAGTTGCACCAAGAGTAGCTTTACAAATAAATATTCTAGGATGGAAGCAACAGTAAGAAAAGAACAACCGAGAATGGGCTTCTTCACACATATTTGCTGTCCTAAATCCTATGCTAAGAGATGACAACTTTTAGAAGAAGATAAAATGTGTGGCACTTTATTCGTTACAGCTGTACTAATGGTTAGCTAGTTAGTCATTCTCTCTATACTATAATGTAAAAGAATGCATTCAGGACTGTAGTTTGCTTTTGCATTTCTGTTGTGCATTAAATAAAAATTAACTAAAGCTTTTTTTGCTACTATGTGGTCCAAGAAGGCTCATATTATTAAGAAATCTTTTCACTGTAGGCTGAGTGTGACTTGGTAAGGTGTAGGAAGATAGTTCTACTCGTATAAAAATTTTTCAGAACCACACAAAATGTTAAGCTGTTTGTTTACCTTCCTTCTGTGGCTGCATTAAAAAAAAAAAATCAAGGTGTTTTTGAGGTCTATGCATTCATCACTTGGGTTTCCACACACAGAACATCCAATTCAGGAGGAAAGCTTTTCTGAAACCACATAGGCCTGATCTCAAGAGACTGATTCTTGTATCATTTTTTTATTAAAAAAAAAAAACAAAACCCAAAAACCACATGAGGAATGACTAGTTCAAGTATTAAACCCCAGAGTTTTATGGACAGCGAGATCTGTCTAAAAAACATTTTTTTTTTCCTTTTCTCCCCCCACCCTGTGTTTCTGGTATGACATTAAAAGCAAGTTTAGAAGCTGTGCTGTATATTCTTAGAAGGTACTGACATTTTCTCAGGTGTCAATTTATGTACTTCTATTTTGTAAATTGTATACATAGGAAAGTCATTAAAAACTTATTCCAATATCTGCTTTTTAGTTTAGTTTATAATCAGAATAGGGAAGCTAACACATTTAATCTATAACTGCTCAGTAGACACCAGCAAGTTCTTTATGATCAGGCATTCCTCTCTGGCTGTACTTAAGAAACTTTTTCACCTTGTTCAATCTGAGAAAAATTCCACATTAAACTATAATATAAGCATAATATAAGTATATCAGCATGCTGAATACCTAAATGTCTTCTTTGTTCACTTGCCAGTAAACTACAATTGCTATATATGTAATAATTTTGAGGGACAATTTTTAGCTCAGCTGAAATTTTCTCTCAGTTTTATGCTATATCCTTACTTATGACCTTTGGTTACCTCCAAATATCTTCATCCCACTGTTACTCTAATGGATTGCACTAATGAGTCATGGCAGAAGAGAGCCTAAACTGGATCTGGAATACTTTTGCCCTGTGAAAAATGAGGATTTGGCCAGCGGTGTGGTAATTATAACATCTCCTCCAGCTTTTGAATAGCTGCAGACAGACATGTTTTATACTGCCCAGGAGGCAGGCACTCAGTGCATCAGTCTTTCTGATGGAACACTGGAACTAAGTATTGACTAACACTTCATTTTTCTTAGGTGCTTTTTCTCCAGCTGGGCATTGTATGTATGCAAGTGAGATCAGTCTGTTGGATAATGGTTCTCAGTGCTTTATGTTAGTAACAGTGTAATATACCCCACTCCTATGGAAATGGCCATGGCAGTCCAGCAGCCTAACTGAAGAAGGGAGACAGAGACATTCATACTAGTTAACAAAATGTTTTATATGGTCTTTTCATAGTCCCATAGTTTCACTGTGTTGTAACATTTGCTAAAGTTCTGTCAAATGCTGAAGGCTTAAACCTTGAGCTCATTCTAGAGCTTTCCCTCTCCATCCTACCACTCTCGGCAAAAGATAGGAAATTTTATGGCAAGGTAAGGCAGTTTTATATTTTCCCTCAAAAATAGAGATTCCTTTTTGTGAGATGTCCTTTGTTCTGTAGTTGTTCTGTGTGCCAATGGAAAGAAATTTTCTATTTCAGAAAAGGTATCACAAATTTTCTTTACTTAGTGTACACTCCAGGGAGTTCCTAATGCTCAGTCACAAGAATTGCACCTATTAGTTTGCAATTTTGCCAGATTATTTCAGTTACAAATCTGTCTTCAAGCAATCTTGTGGGAAACCATAAGCAAAACAAATAAAACCAGTTAGGAATTAAAAATTATTTTTCTGTTGAAGCAGAAGTTAAAAATATATAGAATAAAATATGATGTATATTTTGGATTTGAATTAATTGGCTGACAGAAGAGAGCTTTTTTCTTTCCCCCACCCCAAGCACTTCAAATTTTAATTCTGAAACAATGCTGAAACAGTATTTTTCAAGCTTACAACTATCTCTTGTAGGGCTAAAATGTGGCTAGTGAGAGTTATAAATAATGCAGGCTGTATAAATGCCATGTACTGTGATATGATTTGTGCTTTAAGGAAGACAAAACCCAGCTTTGGCAGGGGCTGATTTTGAATGAAAGGTTCCGGCACGCCATCATTTTTTTAATATTAAATATCTGATATTACTCTTGTGTGAACAAAGATTCAGTGCTGACAATTTTAAGCTGATATAAAAACTCATTCAGGGAAAAGTCAGTGTTTGTGACAGATCCCTGGTCAATATTTTAGTGTCATTTTCTGAATGCTCAGAGCAGCTGCTGTGATTGCAATTCACACAGTCCTTGTCTTTCTCTCCCAAGCAGCAGTAAATAGGATAAAAGGTAGGTGCACACGGCAGGGAACAATTAGCAGAGTGGCTCTGGGCCAGACTAACTTAAATCCAATACTTGTCTGTGACCTACTGCAGCACTGAGCTCTCCTTCAGTAATTTTCCTTGCTTTCTGACTTCCATCAATACCACCTTACAGCATCGAGGCCAGCTCCTCTATGTGTACCCTGTTGGTCTGACTGTCATCTTCCATCTAACTCTTTTTCTGGCTGCAAACTATTCTCATCAGTTTGTAACTGCCATGCTAAAAGGCCTATATTGTGAGAAAGTGAAGGTCAAGAGGGGAGGATTTTGTGAGCGATAAATAACAATTAAAAGTTGACATATCAACAAAACTAATGTTCCTTGCTCACATGTACTAATGGATACACATTTACATGATAAAAAAGATAATTTCTTGATTTAATTTTTGGTGTGATGGAGCTTCAAGGCAGACAAAGATTTGAAGTGGACTTACCTAGACAGTCTCCTAAGTGAGGTCCCCAAAATGCTCAAAAGGCTTTAAAGCATGCCCTTCTAAAACATTTTGTTAGAATTAAGATCAAGGATTTAATGCTTAAAACAAAAAAAAAAAAAGATCCAAAAAGCCCAGAGATCATGAAGCAGGAGTTAGAGCTTATACACTGCTCACTGGCCCACTGTCCTTGCAGAGAGTCTATGTAATAAAGATTTGTATTGTCTAACAACAAATTTTGGTGCTATCAAAGTCTGCTCAGTTCCTGTTAGTCCCTGGGAAGGTCAGCTCTGAGAAGCTCTTTCTTTCCTATGTTTTGTATTTCTGCTTGGGCCTCTGATCCCTTTTCCTACCCCTCATGGCACTGTGCTGCTCCCTGTGTCCTGTCTGCCCCTGTCTCCACATGCTTCACCAGGCCTTGCTCCTTCCCAGAGCCAGAGGACCATGTAGCTCACTGAGACCACGTGAATACAGCAAATATCTTGCTCAGCCTGTATTGGAATGGTCTTTTCCAACTCCAGATGAGGGGAAAAAACCCTTTTACTTTTTAAGAGTCTGAAGATAAAATCCAGATGGTAAAATCCAGAGAGGACCACATGGTTCTACCTCTTGCAAAACTTACTGCTTTGAGTTTTACGTGTGTGTATATACATATCTGCTGAGCTAAGCTCTATTTTGTACAAATTTTAATTGTCCCTGTCCAGGCAGCATACACCAGCTTTTCATCTTCCAGTGAAGCTGCTTTGTTGTAGTTCTGAAATTGCATAACTGCAAAGAACTGTAACTGAACAAAGTTTAAACAAGTCTTGGAATATTTATGGATATTTCCATCATTTCTGTTAAGGATTGAATTGAGCATTCACACTGAAAATTTTATGCTTAGACATTTCTTTTCACTATAAATTCTTGTTTGTTTCTTATCTGAAAGAAGATGAAAAATAAAGCTCTGAAATCACAATGATGAAGGGATTAAATTCAGACTCAGATGATATAAAGTACAGAGAAATGCAGTAAATGTTGTTTATTTTTTATGATTTGATAGCTATTGGTAAGTAGAATTCAAATTATATCTAATAAGTGGGAGAATCCTAATAATAAAATGGGAGAAAAGCCTCCTTTTATGCTGAAGCAACAGTGTTTGCAAACGAACTGTTTTTTAATCAAGTGATCTGTGTTACACCTCAGTCCTTTCTGTTGTTATTTCTGATGTTTTTGATGAACTCATGTTTATGAGATGATGAGACTCAACTTATAGAAACACTAGGAAAATACTAAGCTTTGTAAACTGACTTCTCATCATCAGATGGAAAAACAGTTAAGTGAAAATTTATGCCATAAAACTTCAAGTGGCTGGATTCAGAGAATGTTTAACATGTATTTGCAATTAAGCCAGGAGTTATTTACTTGAGACTGCTATCGGGTAATTGATGACTTTTTCATGAGAGGTAAGATGACAGCACAGGTACTCTATAAATCACTAAAATTAATGTTTGTCTTGCTCTATTATAATAGCACGGTTCGTGATTAAATGGTCTGGGCTCTGCTCTCGCTCCCAGAGAATTCCTGGTGCTGATGCTGGTGAGGCTGTCAGCATCTCATTCGCTGAACAAACAGCCTGGCTACTCCCAAAGGTTTGCAGCTCTTACAATGAAAATAGCCCTTTCAACATAAATCAATATCCCAAAGTCACAGAACCTCTGTAGCAAGGCAAATAAATAGTCGTGCTAGAATATCCTTAGGTCCTCTTTAAACATTTTCTGCAATCACTTGAAGTGCTCGTAACATTAGCAGCCTCAGAAATAAATGGGATAGTAGGTGGCTCAGCTAATGTAGTTATCTAATTAGGTGGGGTGTAAAAGCATGCTTTTATGCCCCTACCTACCTATCTGTTGGAAGAATGACAGATAATGAAATAGTGTAAATTTCTTTTTCAGGAGGAAATACCATCCTTTCCTGGAAAAATCCTTGAGAAAGCAGGTGCTCATAGAGGTGTAGGTGGGGAACAAACGCAGTAATCAAAGGGAAAGTTATATAAACTGGGATAATTTAATTTGCATAAAAGCATGGATATTCATGCTGGACTAGTTTAGCTAAGTATGTTTTGACATCACACCCCCCCCGCTCCACACCACACCACCCCCCCTCCCTCCCCCCTCTCTCCGCAATTATTGACATTGTTTGGGACTCCATCCTTGCTATATGGGGCAATGTGATTTAATCCAAGTTAGTAACTCAGGGACAAAATAACAACCCATGACACATTTTAACCCTGCTTTAAGCAAGGAAGTGAACTAAGCCTATAGAGCTCCCTTTCAAAACTCATTTTTTCTATAAGAAAAGATCATGGCTTCCCAAAAGTTTTCCCTGCTGGAATTAACAGGAATTGAATGTTGTTGGGGCTTACATTTTTCAGGGAGGTGTTAAAATATTCTTCACTTTAGATGTTTTGGTAAGATGTACAGGAAGGCAGAATATCAGCTGCCAGTGTATGTCATCAGTGCAGAAACACATATACTGAGCCTGAAGAACTGGGAGAAAGCAAAATCTGCACATGTGATCACCCGAGTAACAATGCAAATCAGCGAAACAGGGGCTCACTGCCAAGCCAGAACCTTAGCTAATATTAAAGTCATTGAGTAATCTTTTCTGTTACACATTTAAAATACCCTCCTTTCAAACAATCACCAAAAAACAAAAAAGGAGTTGTGTAAGATGCTGCAGTCATCCTGAGTACTCTCTCCTGTCTGCATTGCATCCTGACTCCCTGCTCTTGTAGGAGTCACAGTGAGACTCTTAATTGTTTATAGTTAGGCAATATCTTAGAGTAGACTGAAGTTAATGTACACATTATAAGTGCAGTAACCATGCCCAAAGTTTTGTGACAATAGAAACCATGTTTTTTTATGGGGGGAAATGCTCTTAATGTCTTCTCCTGAACTAAATCTTCTCCTTTCCCTTCCTCTTCTCTCAGCTGTGTTTCTCCCTCTCATGTTACTGGAAGAGTTTTTTCCATGAAAGAAAATATTTAGAAATTACTATATAAAACATCAGTGCTTATAATTTTCTCTGGTTCCTTTTGACAGTGCTTAATGAAGTCCTGATCAGTAGCTGATTAAGCTGTAAACATGTCTTCCTGAGAGGTCCCCTTCCCTTGATTGCTCATATTGGAGCTCTGGGTTTGAATGTTGCTGCAGATAGAACCGGTACTGAAGACACCTGGATGCTCAGCATGCTCTTCATTGGTTTTTCCAAATGTATGTTTCTATTAAATAGAAACAATGACAGCAAGAACAATAACAATAATAGACGTGGCCCCCTGATGCCTGCCCTCGCAGCCTTGCAGGGATGACACTCTGGGAATCTCGGCTCAGGCTGGCACTTCCAGGCTGACAGTTCTATTGCAGGAGATTCGGAAATGTTATGAAGAGCTGGGACAGATGGTATGGCAAGGAGGCAGGCAAGTGGTCAAGGAGCCAGAAATCTTCAGTCATTAGAGTTGACTAAACTGACTTGTCCTTACAGAATTTTTCTGGCTTGGCATTTTTTTAATGGAAATTTTTTATCTATGTCTATTGAGGAACAATACTGCTCCTTCCCTGCCAGGCTGGATTTGTCACCTCACTTTGCATGTTTCTTGGAATAGGGCTGTAGGGCCAGGGTGGGTTGCTTCAGTGGGGCAGCATGGTGATCTCTGACGTGGACTCTTCAGCAAAGGACACCCGCTACCCTGGGAGTCCAGTTCAGGGAACTGAGGTAGTATCAGCATTTTCTAGCTATAAAAATCTAGAACTACTCTCACTCAGTCCTTACTTAAATTAGACTAGAGACAAACTAGTATATTGACCCATTTTTTCCGATTTCACTCTGAAAATGCCTGAATTAAGTGAGCAGGTTTTAAGGAGTTGTTTGAGGTTTTTTTGTTTGTTTGTTTGTTTTTTTTTTTAACTGCAGTCTAACAGTACCTTTAGAGATTTCTGCAGAGTGTACATTGAAAGGTCCCTAAAAATGCCCATCTTGGTTTTGTTTTGCAAACACCCAGAGGAATGGTATCTACTGTTACTCTCTGTGACACTGTTGCCACCATTAAGGAAGCCATCTCTTGGCCTGTGGGGATTTGTATCCCATTTCGTAGAAATGTTGCTTCTATTTATTTATCTATTTATTTATTTATTTTTAGCAGATCTAGTTATAGCAGCTGTCTTGCTTCCTTTGCCTTGCCTTTTAAGCATGGAATTTCGATTACATCCTTGTCACCTCTCAAGTAGGAAAAGCCATTTACAGTATTGTTGACATGTCAATTATAATGCTTTCCCTTCTGCTCTTCAGAGAGACTACCAAAGGCAATTGTATTTGAGGCAGACCAAGTTTTTTTGATGATCACTTTTAATAGAGGCAGATGAACAGAATTTTAAAATCAGCTTTATTGTTTTAAAATCATAGAATCATATTGACCCAAGGGGAAAAAAAAACAATATGCACCATGGTGATGGAATATAACTAATCTTCATGTACTTTGTTGCTGATTTTGTCTCTCCCTCCTTAATTTAATAAGAGCTTTGCATATTCATGTGAGGAAACTTAGCAACAATATATTGATTTCTGCAAATTTTCCATCAGAAATTATTTTTTGTGTCATGATTTACTTCAGACGATTTTCCAGGCTTTGTAATTGAAATTCGGGTTATTAACTAGATGAAAAAAAATTATCTATGTTTTCCAATTTATTTGGTAATGCTTACTAACTAATAGTAGCAAACTAACAGGTTGAAAAGTAAGATTTGAATACTTTACTTGGACGAATCATGAGAAGGCTATGATGTTAGGAGAGTCTCTGCTGTTCATTTCTCAATCATTTCTGTTCCAAAGGCCACAACAGGCTGTGCAGACCACTGCCATGCCAAAGTGGGCTGCTTGTCCATATGGGCTCAGCTAGCAAACCCAGTGTGTACTAGGAACATTTACTACCCACATGGATCACCTGGGCCACATACTCACTGCAGGTTCCTGGGTCAGATTCTATTCCAGGAGATATGCAAATAGCTGAGATTGGATACGAGCTGCAAGTCTGCTCTTTATAGGGTTTTTTTTAAAGCCTTTTCTCTAATAAATATTTTCTGCTCTAGTCTATCTGAGGATTGATTTATATCTTAATCATGTCTTAATCATGGGACAGAAAATCTGCACTATTTGCTTTCTCACGTGGTGCAACTGCTGCAGAATCTGAACTAACAGAAAAGGCAGTCTTCAAGCTTCAGTAGTAAAATGGAAAACCTTGGAGAATACTTGTTAATGCAAGTGGTGTTGCAATAGAATGGGGTATTTACTGCCTTCCAAATAGTAGGAAAAAGTCAAATAAACACTGATCATCAGTAGACAATTCTCTGCTTGTTTTTCCTCAGAAAGATTGATTTTCTACTGACAAATCATAGACAAATATCCAATATCTTCACACTAACAGCTAATAGGAAACAAGGAAGCAAGAAATATAAAGTTGCCAAACTTTATGTCTCTTTGGGATCAAGGATTGTTGAGTCATGCAAAGAGACAATGAAGCAGCAGAATTTAGAAGAAAAATAAACCCACAGAGTTTTAATTTCCTCCCATTCACAAGGTAAACAGACACACACACTCTATACACTCTCCTCTGTTGCTTCAGTGCAATGTCTCCATGAGAGATGCTTGGTCTGGTACAGTGAAACAAAGCAGCATTACTTGCAGTGCTATGAAAATACTTTTGCTTATGGAAACATGCATTAATAATGAGTAAATGTAATGTAACTTGGCTTACTAGAATGATGCTTGTTGTAATTGAGACTGGGGGCTGTATTGTTTTCTGTGCAATAATGCCTTTTATACCGCTTGTGTTAATTCCTCTGTGAATGATTGATCTGTGCAAAAATGGGTGTTGCCTTCTTTCTTTTTGCTGTAACATGTTTTGTGTGGCTGTGTGGGTCCAGTCTCTTCCCTGCACTACAGCTAGGAGAAGTGCAGAGAATAATTTTAACATTTCTCCTAACATCTTACAAGAGAAAGAGAGATCCTTAACTGAATGACTTCCAATGTGCTTTTTCACAAAGGGCTCTGCTAGCCAGAAATAATTCTGGTTTTTGTATGTGTGAGGAATGTCAAAACTGCATTTACAGAGTGGTACTTTGTTCTGCTTAGACAGCTCCAGCTGGGTGGTGGGGGGAAGGCAACTGGTTCTCCCCATCATAGCCCCATACTGAAGGCGAGTGGGGCTGTGTAGGAGAGGAAACTGTTTACTCAGGGCAGTCAGGCAAATAGTCGCAAGCCCATTGGAAACCTGTAGCTGGAAAGTAGCCCAAAGCCTGTCCTATGCCTGAGAGAGATCTGCACAGGGCCTGTTTAGGGACTTGAGGAGTTTGTTGTGAATCAGGAAAACCTGAAAATGTTTGTGTTGGAAAGAGCGATGGAAAGAAGCGCTGTGCAAGGAAAATATAGGAAGGGATAAAGAAGTTTGTTCTCAGGTCGTTTAATTTTAATCTGTTCATCCCAGCAGGTCTATGTTTTCTTTCTTTAAGAGGTGACCTTGGTCTAGTTTCCCATATGTTTCATTCTAATGAAACCTGGCTTTGCAGATTGTAAGCCTTCAGTGCCTTTGCCTTTGAAGTGGTGAAACTCCCACGCAGACATACTGCCCTGTTCAGGTCTTGTAATATATGGCAAGCAGAGGAAAGGAATATATATATGTCCTAATCTGTCTAGCAATTTAACAATTTACTATTGAAAAGGAATGATAAAGAAGAGAAGCAGCATCTAGTAAAAAGCCCAAACAGCCAAAATATCTAACACTTTTCTGATTTTGTTCAGACATATGCTGGTGGGAGGATCTAAGACAGTCTTATTGTTTCAGTTCGGAAAAATAAGAAGCAGCACAATGAAGGAGATCTCAGAGGGGGAAAAAAACATAGAAACAGAGCTTTGGCATATGTCATTTTTTTGATAATTAAATATGTCTAAACAGTAAAACTGGGATAGTCAGTGAACACAAAAACTGTCAGATTACAAGAATGTTTTCCTGTAATACTCCTATCCCAGGTAAAATAAGCAGGCTCAGCATCCAGTTTACATGTACCCTTCCTACAAAATAGATTCATCACTTCATTCTTGAGCTTCATAAATATGCAAGAGTGTGAATAGAAACACAGGTGCACTGTCTCTGCAGAAAGTATATTAATTTTTTTCAAGCTATGGCTGTGATCCCCAGGACGTTGTCTATCTCACAGCATTTGGGTTTGTGCTGAGATTACTTGGTTGCTTTGTTTTCACGTTTTCATTTAATTTCACAAGAAATTAATATTTATATAGTAATAGTAATAGTAATAGTAATAGTAATAGTAACAAAATAATTATCTTCACAAATAATGTGCTTTTAAGTTGGAAGTAATAAACGAAGTAGCAGTTAGGGTCAATGCTGGCATCAGGTCCAACAGCTACTTCAGATTTACCTCCATGTACTAACATTTTAAATTCTGAGCCTTCTTGCCTGGACCATGCACATTAATTGCCATGTTCTTCTGCTTAAGACCAAAGCAAAATTTGTCTTTGTATCAGAATTATTTTGCCTAATTATGTTACCCATGGACATATATTTAACCTCTTAGTATGGCATGAAAAGGCATGTGAATGCCTTTTTCTAAATATCTACTTTATTTTGCTTGGGTGCCTGTTAGAGCCTTTAGCTTTGCTTTGCATTTGAATAAATGTTACAAAAGTGGGTAGAATGTTGATGACACTGAACATTTTAGCTCCAGGGTTTGACACTCTAAATCTGGCTAAAATCTAAACTCTTTAATGTTTCTCTATCTGTACTGACAAAAAAAAATGTAGTGTGGGCTGAAATTCTAAATGCTCACTGAAATGCAGCAGCACAGTGATTTGCCTGCTTTTGTGATGATCCCTTGTGTTTCCCTGGCTGGTTAAAATTATTTTTGTCTCTCCTTTAACATTTTGCAGGATAGTGATTGAGAACCTTTTGGAGAAACTGTGTGACACAGCAGGAGGTTATTCAGATCCTATCTCTACTACTAATTTTTTAAGTCCTGTGCTTACAATTAATGACAAGTTTTGGGAAGGCTGGTAGCTGCTTTGTAGTTTTTCCTTCTAGCAAGACCTGCAGTGTCAAGCGCCACATGGCACTATCCTAATCACAGAGGCGTGCTGATGCAGAGCTGTTCTTATCATGTTTCCCTCCTGAGCTCTCATTCTATTAAGGAAAGTGCCAAGTGCCAGATTTCTCTATTGTAAACTAATGATTTCTGATTTGACAAGCACAGATGAAAGTAAAATATTTTTTTTGGCAGAAAGGGAGTTCGATACCCTGCTTGTTTGACATTACTGAGGCATTTTGCTGGGGATGTTTCTGCATATTAAGTAGGCTAATGTGAGAAGGCTTGGTGAAAATCTAGAAAAACATTTGTTTCTTTAGAATTGGGTCTTGGGCTAGTCATGAGAAATGGGGATATTTATGCTCAGCCCTAGAGAAGTGCTCTGAGCTCTTTGGGTAGAAAGTGCTGTGGTTAATGCAAAGATCAGCATTAGTCCCACTAGGTCTGTGCAGAAAAAATAGTCATGCACAAAAAATATAGAGACTTGATCAGCCCATGTCTGACTGCACAGTGACAGCTTGGTATTGGTTTGCAATATCAAGGCTTTCCTCTTAGCAGTCGGGTGGACAGAATTTAACATGTAAACCCAGGCAGTTTTAAACTAACAAGATTAAATTCAGAGCAGTGAAATCTACATTCTCCTTTCTACAAACCACAGCTTTTACCTGCAATAGGTCCAGTGTAAGGACAATGGATATGCAGTACAGATTTTCAGAGAATACAGCTTGGTAACAACAAGCACTTTAAACGCATTATCAGTATTACTGTGTAGGGGTTTTGAAATGGAAGTTGTCATTGCATAAGCCTCTGGTGTTTTGTAGCAACAAATTTAAAGAAAATTATAATAAACCAAGTTCTTATAAAAATTGAAAGTCCTAGCAGAACTTAATTACTGGCAGAGGGCAGCAGGAAGAAACTGACTGTTGGATGAATAGCTCCCCTAAAGGTTTTAATTTTTAATTATAGATTAAAGAAAGCCTTTGCTGGGTTCCCTAAGATCAATATGAAATACAGATCATTCATCCACACTACAGTGCACTAGTGGCATGGTTATAAATATTCAAAAGGAAAATGAAAGTAATATAAACAGCCCCATTTTCCAAGGACAATTACTTCAACTTGTAATACTTTTAGATGCTCTGGCATACTGCAGACTATTCGAAAACAGTAGCCATGTTCCAAAGGTCTAGAAGTATGCAACAGAAAAAAAAAAAGTAATTAGCAACTACATTTATTCATCATGACTGAATTTTCCCCAAAGGTTCCTTCTGGTGAGTTTTTGCCCGGCAGGTGAGCGAGCTGCATCGTTACATAATGACGTTTTCAGCATGCAGAGCGTTTCCAGCCCTGGGAGTGCAGTTCACTTCAGTGCAAGGGTGTCATACTTCTACTCTGAACTACAGCATTTTGTTGCTTTGCTTAATTTTTTCTCAAATTCTGTTGATAAATTGCTGACCTTTATCTGCTCTGAGACTGTTATTCTGAATTTATTAAATTAATAATCAATGTAATGAATGATGATGTTTAACATAGCCAACAACCATGCTGTTGTGTATGAGAGAATGGAATCAGTTTCAATTTTAATTTAACAGACCTTGATTCCTTTTGTGTTCCGAATAATGCTAAACTAGGTATGTTTAATTTAGTTTCATACTTAGGTGAGAGTATTGGGTTTGGGTTTTTTTTTTTTGTTTGTTTTTATATCTGTTCTTTTGTCACCTAAGGTGTAGTTAATCTGCATCAACAATTTTCTGAAATAAAAGAGCTGCAATCAAGAGCTACACTGTCTCTATAAAGGTTTGCTCTTAACTCCTGGCACTGGAAGTCTTACTTTGTTGTTCACAGGTTTACAGAGATGCTGACGTGATAACTTCTGCTTTATGAAAGCCAAAGGGATGTAAAGTAACACTGATGGGAATGAAGACATTGTGCAGGAGCTATTTGCTGCAGATGCCAAAGATAATTAAGCGGCCTTCACCAAGCCTTGTTCTGGAGGTATCTAATTCACTATGTAATTGATTAGTTGCAATTAGGTTTATAAGACAAATTGACAAGACTACACCAATGTTCTTTTTATTACCCATCACTCTGTCAGTACTGCTGGTCAGTTCCATGGAAGTACTGCTCTGATTTGTGTGGCAGAATGCAATGTCACAGACAGAAGCAAGATGATTGAGGCATACTCTTACCTTTTAATTGGAAGTTGAAAGAAACTTGTCACCTGTATAAGGCTGCAGAAAAACATAGCTTCTGGTGCCAAAGTCCTTGAGTAAGATGATCTTAAAATGCACAAGACATCTTATGTGCTGATGTATGGGAATGATACAGACAGTACTGTCTTCATCTTGTGCAGCTGGCAGGGAGAAACGGGTATGAAATCACATGAAGCAGCACAGTTGGACTTACTGGTGGATAATTCATTCAGGTACTCCTTTTGGTGCTCCTTCTCAAATCTTTTATTAAAAAAGTAGAACCTAGAAATCCAATGAAAGATAACAGCTGTACACCTATCCACATGACAGCCCATTGAGAAATGTTGAGTAGTGTTCCTTATGATTTCCTGTGCAGCAACCCTAGGTGTCAAAAACATGAGAGCTTCTTTGCACTCAGTACCAACACAGGGTGCTGTGAAGAGGGGGATTTGCCCTGCAAAATTGTTGAAGTTGACTATTTTGGCAGGTTTCTTGGTTTTTCTCTTTAGCTGTTACTCCCCGAGAATGTCTAGAATCCTTTATCTTTAAACAGTTGGGATAAAGAAACTATTCTTCAAAGAATAACTCTTAGCCACACATTGTGAATTCTCCCTCTTGTCTGTAGTTAGCAGAAGTAGGTGTCTGGATATCTGGGCTGTCATTGATTCTGCCTGCAGTGTTCTTCACTTAAGGTTGCTAAGAGCACCAAAGTTTGTGGGATATATTTATCCCAGGTAGAAACTTGCAAGAAAACTGGTGATTATTTCAGCACTGAAAGTCATAGAACAACACTGTTGAAGGTTATTGGTGCAGGGGAAGAAGTGAAGTTAAAAGGTGAAAAACTAAGAAAGATGCAGCTGGCAGAAGCATCCTGGTCATCAGCCAAAGTATCAGACTGCAGTAGATGCAGACTGTCATTTCAAGGGGAACAGGTTATTATATCTCTAGCATTAGGTAGTCTCAAAGTCTGTATTCAAAAGGAGCATAAAAATAACTATTTAAGGATTTTTCTTTACAACTCTACAAATGTACACTTCTGAGAAAGTATTAAGTCAATGAAGACCCCTTAAAAAGTCCGTGTGACTGCACAGAGACTTCTGAGTTGTGTATTGCAGCGCTGCCTGAGAATATGGGTTTCCCAGGTTTCTGGGAGGGCTGCATGGAGACCTGCTCTATGCTTTGCAATCCTGGAGCCACCTTCCTTTGGTTAAATGGCCTTGCCCGATCACTCTGTTATTAGGATGACTGTTACATAGAGCTACCTGTTGTTAAGCAGTGTTATTGCTCTTAATTCCAGTGGCCCCTGTGAATGACCTTCCTGACTTGTTATGGCTCATATTTTGTATGCATACCATTGTAGAGTATACATTATCCCAAATATTTTAGAACTTAATGTACTGTATCAATATTTTAAAGAGCTCTGAAGACTGAATGTCACAGTGAGAGAAGGCATAATTTGAAAATTAAGGCATAGGAGGCAGGAGTTGGAAAAAGTTTGGGCTGCCTGCCCATTTTGGTCACAGATGTGCTGTGTGACCTTGGCCATCTGTATAGGACTGCCTCAAGCCCAGACTCTTTCTTGTGCAGGGAGTAGTTCTGCTGTCTGCAGAGGAGATTCTACATACTGTGAGATACTGTGCAAAGCAGTGCAGTGTGGTCTTCAGTATTTTTACCATCTTTTTGTGTGTAAAACATTTATTTCCTTCATAGAGGTTCTGTATGTAAGGGTTGTTGATGTAGTAAAGTGGGTTACTGCTGCATGGAGACGGTGACTTCCAGACCTCGGACGTGTTTCAAGACTAACCAGAGTGTTTGTATCAAATCTAACTCCAAATTCACCATCTGCAAATGAAAATCTTACAGTGAAATCCAGCAGCACATAGGGATTATCCAGGTTGTGTCTGTGGTGAAGCCGAAGGGCAGAGCAAAACTTCATAGTAGTTCATGGACTTCTCCATCTGCTTGCAGGATTTTGCATGGCAAATATTATTTTAATCAAATTTAGCATTAAAACCCAATCAAAGCCACAAGTGCAATAAATATAGTTATGTCCAAATTTACATGTATGTTTCTTGCAGTTATGTCTGTACTTGGTGATAGGAACGCATAAGGCTTGAAGAAAAAAGAAACAAGAAAAATAATTGCTAACAACTGTATTTGCTGTTCACAGCCTGCTTAGGTTACATTAGTAAACTGTTATTCATAATTTGAGTATGCATATTAAAGTTCATTGAAATATTATTTTATTCTCTACAAACCCATTGGAAGCATCATGGACAGCGACTGAAACAAAACTCAGTCCTCTCTCTGCTTTGGAGCCTGACTCCTCAAGTTCTTCCTCTGCCTTCCTGGTCTGGGAATTAACCCTCAAAGGTTTGTTTTCCTTATGGCTCTTTTCAACAGTACTTCATAGTCCTGCTTTCCTGGATTGATATGAGTAAATTGAATCCATTGTGTTAATGGAAATAATTTGAGTATGAATGAGAGCACTTTTTGGTTTCACTGGCACACTAGGATCATCCTTCAATGAGAAACCAGAGAAGGTTATATACCAACAGACATTTTGTCCTCTCAGTAGAGTGGTACAAAACAATAAAGCTTATTTTTGATCATGAAGCTAAGGTATTCAAGTATAAACCTCCATAAAAGGAAGAGATATTAAGCAAATAAAAATGCTAGGGATTTTGTACAAAAACAGGAATGTATTTCAGTGTCAAAGGTGAATTTAGGCTCTCAGAGAATAATTACAAAAATTGGAGCTGGTCCAGCATGCAAGGACTTTTACAAATGGCTCTATGAAATAGTGTCTCCTTAATGCCTTGCCTGAGGTCTTGTGGGCTTTATGCTCTCCCCAAATAAGGAGCCCATTGTGTGAATCACTGGAATAAACCCATGTAACCTCTAGTTTTGTGGAAGGACTCCTATTCAGATTATTTCACTGCTATAGGACTTGAAATAAGAGATTTCAGAAAACTGTACAATGGAGGTATGTGAATTTTAAATTCTTACAAAACTGAAGAAACACAGGAGTTGCCTTCATTATAAAGTAGTCTTGAAGCAGCTTTTCAGAAAGCTTAAGCCCTTGTGGTATTCTCTGGCCTGAATGGGGATCTGTAAACTGTCATCCTGCTATGTTTGTTGATCAGCTGAGAAGTGAAGTAAAATCTGAATTTCCTGTTGTATCTTCTACAGACAGACTTAC
This sequence comes from Heliornis fulica, assembly GCA_013399135.1. Lineage (NCBI taxonomy): Eukaryota > Metazoa > Chordata > Aves > Gruiformes > Heliornithidae > Heliornis > Heliornis fulica. Next base: position 42,735 of record VXBZ01001942.1, read on the forward strand.
TGTCTTACTGTAAAAAAGGTCATCATATATCAGCCTACACGGTCCTAGGAGAAAAAGGTTTTCTCTCTGAAGAATGCCAGAAGCAATCTTTAAAGAAGTTTGGAGTGTATAGATTTTTTACTTAGGTCAGGGATTTTGAGATCAAAAATTAAACTACAGAAGATATCAAACATTTGCAGTAACTTGTGTCAAGATTAAGCTGTCAACTGCAGTTTTATCCAGAGCTTTAAAAGAAAATATTAAAGATCTTGCATACTTTCGGTAACTCTCTTTTTCACCAAGTTTGGCAAGCACAGTAGCTACATCATGTATTCACCATGTGGTGTGCATGTAAGTAGATGTAAACATCTACTTTAACTAAGTAGATGTTAGGAACTGTTGTCATTTGATTGTTACTTTCTATTGTGCTGAAGTCAGAGAACATATCAGGCAGTTCCTGTACTGGAAAGCACTGGTTTATTTCAAGTTTTTGCGTTTCTAATTACAAACTATGGCTTCCAGGTCTTTATTTCGCTCAAGATGCTCTTGTAAGTGCTGAAAGGAGTAGTGATTGTCACTACTTTCTCTATGCATTTCAGGTTCTATGGACTTCTATATTTAAAACCAAAGTATCTTTTTCTTAGAAAGTGAAGAGGGGACATTTTGAACAAATCAGCACACATTAACAGTGGTTAATGTACAGAAATTTTAAAATATTACTGGAATTTCTGCAAAGTTTGGAATTTCTTTCTGGCCATACAAAATAGGGCCAGAAAGATAGGATATAAAGAGTATAGTAGGGTGGAAAAGAGCAAAGATTGAGGTACTGTATGAGGCTGTGTTCTATAGGTGTAATGTAAGCTACAATTTGGAAGCTGCGTGTGGGGCACTAGTTCCTGATTAACAAAAAGATGATGTATAATTTAACTGGAAATGTTTACTGATATTTTTTTTTCCATAGGAGGAAAAAAAAATAAAATGAAAGAGTATAAATGAGAGAAGAGAGTACACCCAAAATCTTCTGACAAAATTCTCATTTGGCTGCCCTGGGAGGGAACATTGGCAAGAATGAGAGACAGAAAGGTCAAAGAAAGAGTAATTGGAAATGGCTATTTATAGCCACTATTGCATACCTCCTAGGTGTTTCAGCATACGAAAATGCAGACTAAACCCAGGAGAAGTTAATACAGGCAAGAAAGGTCAGAGAGATAGTCATTGCTGCATGTCATTTACTGCATCTTTGTGGAATTTTTTAGGGTGGGAAGACCATTTCTGTATGGGGAGCAGATAGCTGTAGAAAAAAGAGTATTCAGATAAAGTACTAGTATACTTTCAAGGATATTAATTTTGGCTTCTACAAAAAGTTATGTGTGTGAAGGAGAACAGTATTGTAGGTTTACACCCTGCTTTCAGAGGAGAAGTACTGAATATTCTATGCTTCCAATAGAGGTTGTTCATGAAAATATGGAAGTGAAAATGTCTGGAGAAATCTCAATCACATGCTCTTGGTTAAGGGAACAAAACCTACTAAGATTATACATGAAAGATATTCATCGAAGCCATTACTAGAAGTTATACATTAATGAGGAAAGCAAATCCAACTTCCAGCTGTTCTCAGAAGAAAAGAAAGCCAATTTACAAATATCAGCAAAGCTTGAGCTAAGAGACACAGACCCGTAGAGACAATATAACCCCCCTGCGGGAAGGGCTGCTGCCCTTGGCTAACTCTGAGCCTCTCAGCAAGGCAATTACTTTGTCCAGGTGGGTAAGCTACAAGAGATTCTGAACTTGGAAACATCATCTAGGCGTGCTTGAATCATGTTGTCTTTTCCCCAGGGCTCGGTGTTGGGACCAGTTCTGTTCAGCATCTTCATAGATGATCTGGACGAGGGGATTGACTGCACCCTCAGTAAGTTTGCAGATGACACTAAATTG
>VXBZ01001942.1:57022-248077 GCA_013399135.1 Heliornis fulica
GCAGGGGGCACCCAGGAAGCTGGGAGCAGACACAGCCAGGACAGGTGACCCAAACTTGCCAAAATGCCAATTATGTTATACACAGCGTAGCTGGGGAGGCTGCTGGAAGGGGAGTGCATGGCTCCAGGATACTTGGCTTTGGAAATGTCTGGCTTCAGGATGGTTCTGGGCTGTATGCTCTGAGTTGTGTGGTTCAGTGAGAAACTTGATTGTGTATCACCAATTGTGTGGTGTAAAAAAGTGTTGCTACTGCTGCCAACTGGGGCAAAACCACACTGGTCATACAGGTAGATGCAGTATGAATGATCTGGGTGTTGTCATTTTAAAATATGCTCACAAGGACTCAAAGGGAAAATAACCCTTTTTTTCTAGAAACTTTCCAAATGTAATATTCTTCAATAACTTCATGCAATTCATGAAGTAAGAGAATGGCATATTTGCAGTGGGCTCGGGAGTTTATTTATTTTTAAAATCTAGCATGGGATAGATGAAATAAGGATAGTTTTGGCTGTTTGTTTGGTGTATATATTATCTCTGAGAAGTAAAGCATAAGGAATGCCATCTGGCCCATGAAAATATGCCATTGAAATTATTATGGTATTAAAGAAAACAGTCTACTAACATTTAGGATTGTAATGAATATCATTGCTATCACTTTGAATAGGATGGCAAAACTGAGGATTTGTCAGCAAGAAAATTCTCTATTGTGAGAGGAACAAAATTCTTCATGTCATTTATGGCCCTTGGCCACCGATTTAGATAAACTCCTCAGCTCATGCAAAGCTAGTGCTGAATTACCATTCCAGGTTCTCTTGTGATAGAAAAGCTACACATGTAAAACCTCCTACAGATTTTCAATATTCTGTTCCTTAGATAGCTGGTGTTTCTCTTGCCACATAAAGAATCCCGTTTTCATCTCTGCAGATATCAAAATATTGACGGTGACAGCAATGCATATATCACAAGCTGTACAAAATGGCTTTGTGTCATGTCACCTGTAGAGCCAGATAACCATACCCATCATTTCCAGCTGTGAGACAGCTTCTCTGCTCTGATGTGAACAAGGAATGCCTGGATGGTGAGGAAGTGAGTAGGAAGTGGTTATTGTTTTGTAGTGCAAGGCTGGAAGCTTTTAACTTAGCCTGGTGAGTGAGTTTGCTTTTTTAAGAATCAGGCAATGAACTTTACAAAAATAACATATCAATTACTTCTGCTTATCCTGCCTGGATGATTCATTTGCAGCCAGAAAATTGTGTTACTGAATCCTCTGCCATTTACATTACTGACAAAGGCATTTCAGCTGCATCACAGAAAATATAGGAAACAAATAAAACTGTCTCACTTGATAATTTAATATGTCCCAGGCTGCATCAAAAGAAGTGTGACCAGACGTTTGATGGAGGGGGACCCTACCTGGGGTACTGTATACAGCTCTGGGGCCCCCAAGAAGGACATGGACATATTGAAGCAAGTTCAGAGGAGGCCACAAAGATGGTCAGAGGACTGGAGTGCCTCTTCTGTGAAGACAGGCTGAGAGTTGGTGTTGTTCAGCCTGGAGAAGAGAAGGCTCTGGCAAGAGCCTTCCGGTACTTAAAGGGGCTACAGAAAAGCTGGAAAGGGACTGGTTACAAAGGTACAGAGAGGCAGGGCTAAGAGTAATGGCCATAAGCAGAAGGAGAGAGGTTTAGATTTGGTGTTAGGAAAAAATTGTTCCCTGTGAGGGTGGCAAGTCCCTGGCCACCAGAGGAGCTGCCCAGAGATGCTGTGGCTGCCCCTGGATCCCTGGCAGTGTTCAAGGTCAGGTTGGATGGGGCTTTGGGCACCCTGGTCTAGTGGAGGCCCTGCCCATGGTAGGGTGTTGCAACTAGATGGGCTTTGAGATCCTTTCCAACCCAAACCATTCTATGATCCAATAGACTTTTCTCTAAATCTCACAAATGTTGGGCCCTATGCACAAACTCTGAATCTTCATGACAGTCATGTGCCACCAGTGACTGTGTAAATGCCAACTCAACCTTCAAGGATCTGCAGTGTCCCCTAAAGGATCCAGTAGAAACGATGAAGATCTGCTTACATTGTACCTCTCCATTCTGCTATGCTAATCCATCAGCATGTCTGCAGATAGGGAGGAATGTTTTAGTAGAGTTGCCTCTACTCAAATACACATAATTGAGTCTCTCTGTGGGGAGCTTTTGTAGGCCCATATCTCCCCTACCAAATGGTTATGATGTTAGCCACATAATGTCTGCTGTACATACAAAAAAAGCCCCACTGTGAACTTGCTGGGCTGGTTGTTAAATACATTAAATTCTTCTAATTGGAATGCTTGCATTGAATAGTAAAATCCTGGGTCTATATTTACCTTTGCAGTGTCTAATTAACTCCCTGTGAGATTGGTCATTCAGGCCTCAGGTTTCCAGGAGCTGTGAACCAATCCATAATTCTCAGTTAAATGCAATGAGTTCTCATTTAAAAAGCTTTTGTATGTTGAAATTTAAATAGTTTTAATTTCAAACAGGCATTGAATTTTACATAATTTCTTCCAAGCTTTGATAAAGCAGTGAACCTGTACAAAAGGTAAAAATTGTTTAGCTGACCAGCCAATCATGCCTGTTCTTGAATAAAACTTCAAATTTGCTCACTGGTTGAAACTTCATGAAGATTCTGATGATGTGTATGAAAGGCACCTTGTCTGCACACCAGAGCAGCTTATAATCATTTGCTGGAAACTGCAGACTGAGGCAGACTGTTGTGTAATGCTGGACAGTTTCCAATGCATTTGTTTCAGAACACCTGAGCTGCAGGTACAGTGGCCCATTCTTTGCCAACTTTCATATGGAGTCATTTTAATTTACATGAAACCTCATTTATGAAAGATTAGGTTTTCAAACCCTTGATCAGTCTCAGATCTCTCAGAAGCATTGCATTCTTGGTAATGTATCTGCTCAAAGCCTAACAAACATATTAATAGATTTTTCTATCATTAATAAATTCTGATTGATAGGTTTGAATTTTTGGTGGCCAAAATAGTCTGAATTTCAAGTTTCTGAACTGTACAAGCTATGTTAGGAAACTACATGTGGCAAATTTTCTACTTCTAAGATAAGATTTAGATAGAAAGGGAAAACCAGACCTAAATAATTTTATATTATTTTTCTAAATAAGATTGTGACTAATTTATTTATCATGCTCATTTTATTTTAAAAGAAAGAGCATTATACTTTGATAAATAAAAAAATAATGTAACTGAATTTGACAGTACAAGTAGTTGTCATCAGTTACATTACCTGTTTGACTCATCGTATTATCACCTGGAAAATCATAGCAATAACTAGGGCTGTTTTGCACATGTTTACACTCTTATGTGCAGTATCAGGTACACTTATGTTTAGTATATCTCTTCCTTAGTCTTATGCAAGAGAATAACCCTTCACAGACACATTTCCAGATGACTGTGATAGTTCTTCTTTGCAAAATCTCTTGCTTAGAAATTATCAGTGTGGTTGTTTATTAGTTTCCACCTAAATTTCATAAACCTAGCACTGTTGAAAACAGATGTTCTGCAACTGGGATACAAATGGAAAGATTATATGCTTGGTCCTGCTTATGCATCTTGGGGTAAATGAATTTCAGTGGGCTAGTAGAGCTGTACCCACCAAACCTAACTGTAACTGGAGATAGAAACTAGATAATGAGAGCCATGATAATTCAGATTGAAAAACCCTCCAGCAGAGCAACACAATTAAGTGGTTGTGCCAGTGGCCTCTCAGTGAGAAAACTGTGCTTATACAAAGAAGACTGTAATAATGTCTGATTTCATAAAATCAAAAGAAGATATTTGTCCATTGTGGGGAAAACAATGCTGAATTTCAGGTATATATTTGGAACAAAATCTAGTACCATTAATCTCCATCTTAAAGCTTAGTTAGGTGCATACCCAGAGTAGCAGTTACAAATATACTGATGTTACAGCAGTTGCTCATTTTTTTAATGCTTACATGACATTAGAGATATTTCAGGGACAATAAGATGTGAAAACAGAGACACTGTAAGTGGCCCAAGGTCATAATTGTGATACCAGTCAGAAAAAGCAGAACAATTTTTAATATTGCATTTTCTAGTCTGTTAAAGATGTTCCCAGTTTCACTCATGAATATGATTTTCTTTTTTTAATAACCTGTGGGTCTTTGTGAAAAAGCAATGACAAGAGTGGGATTGTTCTGCAAGTGTATTTCTAGGGTAAAGTATGACATAATCATACAGTATTTTTGTAACACAGAAAAAGCAAGTTTATGTTCTGATTTGCTTGTTGAGCTCTTCTTCCCCCAGGTAAGATTTGAATAGCTGAAAAAATAACACTATCATTTTTTAAGGATTGCTTCTGCTTTGGAAGAACAAAAAACTTTTTTTTTTATTAGTTCAAAAGTAGAGACTAATTAAAAGTTATAATAGGTCAGTGTACAGTTTATTCCATCTGCAATCATTAGTAGGTAGAAAGGTCTTTCTGAGTTTAGACAGGAAATTTTGTGTTCAGTGAAATCTGCATGGAGGTTTCCATCTTGTAAGTAGAAAAACCCAAACCCAAACCCCCCAAAAGCATTGTAAACTAAAAGCATCCTCATACAAGAAATCTATTCCAGGGAGATCTCTTTTGCCAAGTAAAAATGGATGATACCATTTGCAACTGAAGTACTTTTCCAGGAAATGCTACAAAGGACAGAACCTGCTGGACATGACCTTCTGCTCAGAGTGCCAGTCAGGCCTGTCTAAGGTTCTAAAATGGGAGGCTGAAGGCCTGAGTTAAAGGGATGGCTTTAGCAAGCAACTGTAGTAGTCACTTATGTTATATGGAACTTGTACTCTAGGGGAAAAAAGACCTACAAAAGAGTCAATACTTGCAGGTATTTTCATGCTTTAGAGAGGTCTTTTTCTTTTACACATCTCTCTCATCCCAAATTTGAGTTGCTCAAGGTATTTTCTATATGTTTCTCTTAATTTCCTTCTGAGATGAATCTCTAAATATTTACATGAAAGATACATTTTATATAAATATTTACATGTTAGAGGAAAGATGGTGTGAAACATCTGTACAGAGAGATTCCTTTGCAGTAGTAAGGTAAACCTTGCCTCTATTCTACAGACAAAATTAACTGGTGTTGTTTGCCTGGAAGAGTTGAATCTGGAAAAAACTCAAAGACTTTTCTGTGTAAATAATGTGCTGACTGTGGTGTATCCATTATTGTATGAATAATTTATATAGATCTGGAGACCTTCTGTATGTTTAAATGTCTTTCAGGCAAATGTGTTCATTTTACAAATAGAAAAATCAGTCAGTTAAAAATCTGTTTTATTTTTCAGCTTAAATCCCTCTGAATGGTTATTAAATCCATGTTATCGCCCTTGACTCTGCTGTCTTGATGCAAAATTTGCACTTCATCTGTGCAGCCTCACTGCCTTGAGATTTTGCCTGGCAGTTGTAACTGAAAGATGCTGGAGGCCGTATGTGGTTACCGATAGTATGTGGTAAGTAGGGTAGAAATGGTGCTTCACACTGTGTGGCTCTAGGTCTGTAAGCCAGTGAGAATAAAATCTAACTACAATGTATGAGCCACTCATCTTCAGCATCACCTTGGAGATCACTAAATATCTAAAATTCTAAAAGCAATTATAATGAATTTGTAGTCTTAGCTTCCAGGTTTTTCTTTTATGTACCTTTTCTAAGAAATGCCACTATTGGAACACACCCACCCACACACTCATTTCTGAATGGGAACAGTTTACATAAGTAGGTCCTTCAGACCAGGACATCATTTTGCATGCCTGAAAACTGTTGTGCAGGCAGTTTTCCCTGATAATGACAATGCAAGGGAACTCTCATATGTTAGTTTGACCCTGGAGCAGCATGGTTTTTACAAATGGGGGTAATTCAAAATTACATTGCCTGTTTTATTTCTCCCATTTCTAAGGGGAAACTACATGTCTTGTGTATTACAAGATAGGCAGACCAAGTCACTGGCCAATCCACATACATTTTTCACTTTGAAGCGTCATTCCAACACTGGGATCTAAAATGCAACCCTTAAACTTGGTGTAGTCCATCCCAGTATGATAATGCAGTGGGCTATGCAGATTTATATGTCCTTGTTCCCAGAAATGCAATCTTTTGAGTTAACTACTCTTCACTGAGAATATTAAAACCTCTAAATAAGTATCAAACGGCACCATTCAATTTATGAAGGATAGTTATGGGACTGGATCCCCTTTCTCACAACTTTCATTATGTATAAAGCTCATGAATCTTTACCAAACTGTTTAATTCACTGAAATCTATAATAGATTTTTTTCCGCCACAAGACTTGTACCAAACAAATCAATTTTAGCATCTATCTCAAAGCAGATATCATAAATTACCTATTTTACAACAAATTCTTGGGATTTCAGGTTACTGAAACCTATTGGACTAATTTTGCTTGAGGTGTATATCTACTTATTCTGCTGTAAAACGTTCTTCTCTAACGCAACCTATATGTGTGAGAGAAATTTTACTGGTTCTTTCATTTTGGGTCAAGAAATTTACTGAGTTTTATTAAAATAAATATGATGGAAAAATATACTGATTTTAATATTTTACTTGGAATTTTTTGTGTATTTTTGCATAATGTTCTGTAAAGACCTTAATCAAATTTAGCATTTACCTTGTGTTTGCTTAATCAATTACATAATTTGTATTCCATTCACTCTTAAATACCTTGTTTGTAGTTGAATTCCTACTACATTAGATGCTGCAGAAATGTGAAGGAGCAGGACAATCTGCTTTTTCCATCTGCTGTTTGGTCTTGCAGATATACACTTATGTGGCTCATTTTATGCAGCATATGCAGTTCCTGTCATATTAAAAGTCATATTTGCTGTGTATTAACTCAACACATGTAAGTCTTGCCTAAATTTTCGGAGTGACAAGTGCTGCTTTTGAACAGCACTTGGCAAAAGACTGTTCTTGGTGGAACGTTGTGTGAGTGATTGCAAGAGAGAGATGTGGGTTAGAACACATTTTGGGAAGGAGAAAAACAGAATGACAATGAATGACCTATGAATATAGGCTAGCATCATGTACAGCTGTTTAGTTTGTTTCTTTTCTAAGTCATGAACTGTAAAGAACAGACTGTACAAGAATTACCTACCACAGAATTACCTACTTCATATTAGCTGGCTTCCCATGGGTGTTGTGGCATAAGGCTTCTCTATGTCTCTCTGTTGCTGACTTGACATGCAGCCTTCATTAGCATATTTACAGTTGTGTTTCAAGGTGTAAGTGTTGCATACCTTTTTCCTTGCCTAGATTTGGGTGGTAGTATCTTAATCTAATGGATCATCTGTCAGTGAAACTGAGCACAGTTACTGGGTTTTGAATAACTGCAAAAGAAGCAAATTGCCCGTGCTCTGGAATTGGAGGAGAGAGGTTTCCTTGCCTTCTGGTTTGGCTTCTGCATGCACAAATTAGAGATTATATTTAACTTTCCTTTGTGTAAGTCTTGTAACGCCTCAGATGATGCAATTCCCTCAAACTATCTTCTTGTTGTATTTTATAGGGTGTTATTTTATTTTATCCGCAATCTCAGTAAAACAGAGTTTTACTTTTTAATCAAGTACAAGTTACACAACAAATCCTTAACAGTAAGGGTATAAAAAGTTAATTATGCAAATAATTCAAGTGCTCCACTGAGACCATAGAAGAGTAAGACTCAATTAATCAGTAATAATTGAAACACTTTAGTGCTTATTGTCTTTGTCCTTTCTTTTTTTTTAAATAATTTTCGATTGAAAATTATAATTATTTACTACTTTGTTTCTAAACCCTTTACAAACATAAGTTATCCAGCTATGAGCCTGTAGGCTGTGAATAAGCTAAAGCAACTATGAACTTCACTACATATTCATGAGGATTCACGACTGTCAATGATTGATAACACTCCCTATTTTATCAATTTCCTACCGCTACAAGTCTTCAAAGTCACATCTCTCATGATTTGCTCCATGGGGTACAGAGAATGCTTGCCAGGTGTACTGAAGAACAAAAGAAGTAGTTTATTTGTCCCATCATAATGTCTTTCATATCAGCTTTAACATGTTGGTGATTTGCAAGATACATTGACACATTTATTTTCTGATGATTGAGGTTAATAATAGTGAGAAAATATATTTTCTGCGTGGTTTATAGTGTGTAACCTATAATTTCAGGGACTATACTGGCTACAGAGAAGATGTACCTTAAACCCCTTGGAATAAATGTCAGCTAAAGGTTCATATTTCCAAAATCAGCATTAAGCATCGCTGTAATTTAATGCAAACCTTATATAATCCAGAACGTGGTTAGAGAATGCAGCTGACTACAGGCACTGCTAGTTCCAGTGGGATCTGAAAGTGGAAAGTTTGAGAAGGTGGAAGAGAGATGATTTCATGCTGAATAGAAGGGAAAGCAACCTGTCACCAACCTTGTGTGTTTCATGATGGCAGTGAAAGGAGAGGGAGGCTTGTGGGTTTGGGAATTTTTCAGGATGCAAAGACAGCTGGCTGATCCCTAAGGTCAGGGAGCAGTTCTACAGCTGGCAGGGCAGGTGTTTCTCCAGCGGCTTTTGGCATATATGACTGAGGAAAAAACTACAATTCTGCTTCGTGAGTAAGGGTTATTTTTCATCTTTCTCTGCTTATAGTTCTGACATTTCACAGGTGAGGATAACAGAAAAATCTCAAAGCTAATTCCAGTTGTGTATTGTTTTACAGAAGATTCAGAAAGCAATACAAATGCATACAAATTAATGTTGACTGTTCAATAGAGAATGTAGAAAAAGGTCTGGCACCAAAATTTAGAGAAAGTAATGGAAAATTTATAGAAAAAAAGAAACCAGAAAATCCTCCCTTGAGGCTGGGAAGATTCTGAGTGTGTGACAGCCACTTCTACCGAGTGAGTTGCCAATGACTTCAGACTACTAGTGCCCTAGTAGAATACTGCCTCTGGCCTGGGACTCCTAGGCTCTAAAACTGTATGACAGTTTTAGAGCCTAGGACTGTCATACAGTTTTAGAGCCTAGGACTAAACTCAGGTTTAGTTCCCTGTCATACAGGGAACTAAATCTGAGTTTCTCATACCCTGCACAAGTGCTCTACCCACTGAATTTCTCTTTATTGTCTTTTAAGGGGGAGGAGTCCTAGCATTGGTACCAGCCTTTCTGATCACCTTTTCAAATAATCAGCCCTGAGGTAACCAGCCTCTCTGGATTGCCAGGGAGTTGATACAGTATAAAGACACAATTCCATCACTGCAGAGAATGGCTGAGAGTTATTCATGTAAAAGTATGCACCATCCTGCCCAGACTTGAAACATCCTGCACAATTGTAGCATGTACAGAAATTTCACATGGGAAAGTTAGCCATCTACAAACTTCAGGTAGCCTCCTGGAAGGTACATGAGGACTGACTGCCAGTTTTGAGTAATTTAGGTTTTATTTCTGTTGCCTAGATCTCACTGTTTCCTTTAAAACCTCTTTATTTTGTATGTATTTCTCTCTTCATTCCTCTGTATGCTGCATTGGTGCTCTTTAATAAGCAAGATGAGAATTCAGTTAACTTTACGTCTTTGTCGCTCTCCTATTACAAAATAGCTCACCTGCCTGCATAAATAGCTAGAGTATAAATATTTTGAAGAGGCTTTTAATTTCTATTTTAAGTTGATATTTGAGAAGTTCTATATATTTATTTAGGACAAGAAACAGAGCAAAAGAATCACCAACTGGCAAAACAAGCACTGTTACCTTGGTCTTCATTATATTACCCTCCCCTCCACCCCCAAATGTTGTTTCCATAGTCTGTCAAGATGAGAAATGAAATTGAAACTTATTTGGAAACAATGAAGATGCTATTGGAGATGAAATCTAATGAAAATCCATCAGTGTGAAAGAGAGAGATTGTATTTCAGAGCAATTCACCTGTCTGAGCTGGGAGGACGCTGAAGCTTCAGACAGTGACAAAATGCTGGGTCTATTATTTGCATATTTATGTCAGAGTTGAAGCTTACCAAATTTTAAATGTCCTCCTGAATGATATCCCATGACAGGAAACTTAAAATGGGAAATAGTATAACATTGTGATTAGAGTGTCATTTATAATATGGCTGCTTCCAGAAATTTCTGTGTGGGTATCTTGCAATCTTTTTCATAGCAGTAGTTAACTTTGATCAACTGATATTGTATATATAATTTTAACCTGAATGAGTGTTTTTTCTGAGCACAGATATATTCTAGTGTGAATGGAAGATTGATCATAGAGTCGTAATCAGTTTGATAGCAATACCAGTACTAAAGACCCCAAAGGCTAATTCTTTCCTACTTCTCATTAAAAACATTCCATGGGAGCTGCATGTGGAAAGAATGTGAATTTTTAGAGTATTCTAAACAAATCATAGGGGTTTTTATGAGTAGAAGGTGATCAAAGTAATTAGATTTTATTGTCTATTTTTGTGACTGGAGATGCATGACCTGGCCTTTTCATTTCAGTGCCTCTTCCACATGACTATACAGCTGCATTGTGGTTCACAAGGCATCTGCAATTGTTGCTCATAGTGAAATATAATAAAATAATAAGTTAATATGCCACATTTGTTCACAGATTGTGTAACCACACCTGAAAAGCTAGAACTATTCTCTGCTGGGTATCTACACAGAGCAAGAACTGGGTGAGGAATGAATCTTTTTATATTTAGTAGTTACACCTATCCCATTGGATGTCTTTTACTATAGTTTTAGAGTTTCTAGAGTTTTTATTGTGAAAGTAATCATGGTCTTTAAGTAGAATAGTCTTGGGTTGTGTTTGTCTGGAAAAACTATTAAAAAAAAAGAAAATTAAGGTGTGTCTTGAGGTTCTTTTTCATACTGAGGAGTGTTTATGACAAGACATCCCTAGATATATTGTCTCTTTGGTATGAAGTAGCATTTTCCTGTATAAGAAGTAGCACTAGATTAGACATGCTGTCTTGGATTTACAACACAGTTGTATTTAAAACTATACTTGATTCATACTTCACTTTGGTATCTACAAGTAGCATTTAAATCACTTTTCCCCAACAGAAGAGTTTACTGTTTTTCTGAAAGGACAGGTATGGAACAAAAATGCACTCATATCATCTAAAAGTTATAGTCTGACATGGTGACTAATGCTGAATTAGGATTAGCATTTATTAAGCTCCACAACTTAGATTCAGAAATGGAATTCACATAGACATTGGTACTGTTTAATTAAACAAAAGATGTATAAATTCATAAAGTGCAACCACATATATTATACAGTTGCCTTATGTTATGAAATTTTATTTTACAAACTAACCCAATATATTTCATTTGACAAATGAAAAGGAAAAGGAGGGGCAAGTTACAAAAACTTGTAATGATGCTGAAAACATTTTTAGATTTAAAACCATGTTCGAGACTTCCCTTTGTAACATGGTGACAGTGAATTTTCTCCGTAGCCATGTTAAAATATAAAATGTAAATGGCTGTGCAAGGCTGTATGAAATTAGGAAGTATTATGATGCTAATCTGCCAGACAGCTCTATCTTTAAAACTGGATGAATTCACTGTTTAGTTTCTAAATTCTGATGTAGTAACATAGATTTTATTTCTACTATTATTATTTTTATTTCTGTAGCACAAAATCTCTATACCTAGATCTGCAAAAGGCTCATGGTTATGTTATAATTTTGACTTCACTGTAATTAGATAATTGAATGTTTGTATCTTTGCAAAAATCCTGGACATTATAGATGAAAGTTGAAAAGCTCTATATTTGTACTCTTGATAATGAAGCAAAACAGGAAGAGTACTTGTAGCTTGCAGAAGGAGCTTTTTGCATTAATTATCCATCAGTGCTTTTGTAATGATTTTTCCCACTCATTTTAGAATAAACCATGTAATAGAATTTTTTAGTGCATAATGTCATTGGTATCCATTACTTTATGAAGTACACGTAACATATGGATGTCCTTTACACTGTAAAATACCATTTGTGTCCATAAACTATTTGAAGTACATCTGATGGCACAGCAGAGACATTTTTTTCTTCTCCCACTGTTTTACTCATCATTTCCTCTACTTATTCTCCAGTATTCCATTGTCAGTAGGAGTAACCAGAGTATTACTGTTTGGTTGTAGTTTTCTCTCCTGTGTATCTCCCTCAGCTTAGTGTGTGGTCTTGATAATGGCATTTAGGCCTGTTCCTATGGGATGCTGCGGGTTAGGTGTTCAACTCCTGTAGAGTCAAGCCAGGATAAATATAGGAACTGTGTATTTACAAGAACTGGTAAACAAATCACGATGAATTCATGCGGGAACTGATGATTCACTGTCCTCAAGTACTGTGAAGTTTTAGTAAATAGACACCCAGACTTTAAAAACTCTCATTGCTTTCCTTAAGTGAGAAAGATTCTATAAATTAATGGGTTTTACAAGAATTTAAGGGCAAGGCTTTCCAGCCTTAGAATTTCTTTTTTTTTCAAGTGCTCTTCTTGTTAGAGTGATGGTTAGAAATCTGTGAGTGAAAGTTGAACCCCTGCTGGAGTTTCTGATCTGGTTTAGGCATGGACAAGGGAAGATTTTCTGCTAATAATGTTAATGTTTAGTAAAAAAGTGAACTGGGAAGCTCATTTTCCAACCCAAGTATTGTTTTAATGCTACTAAAGCAGTAAAAATATAATGTTAACATTGATTAATTCTATAGCCATTGATCATGATAACATATTGTTTTGCTTTGCACATTCAACAGAGCATTATTAAGTTATTTTTAAAGTTCTTTTATTACTCTTTATACCATTTTTTCTTTAAAGAATTACAGTTTCTCTCTAAATCTTAATCTCAGTATTATATGTGAAAAATGAAAAGAATCAAATAGGTTTAAATCATTTGTAAAGGTCTACTTTTGAATAATCCAAATAATTTTACAGTGTCAGTGACTGAAAATCATAACAAAAATAGTTTTTCCTCAGAAATTACTCATTTAAGAATATGCCAGCTGCAGCTACAATCTGTTCTGCAATATATATGATGTTGAGATTTAATATAATCTAATTTAGGGCACTGAGATTTAATAAAAAGTAACTTGCTGAATGTTTCATCTTGTAGAGAGCATTTTCAGACTTTTCTGGGACTTGTTTGGAATATTTAATAGTTCCTCAGATATAATTTTATAATTTTGAAAAGTATTTTCTCAGCTGATTCACTTAATTTCTTCAGACATAGATAGTGTAAAAAGAATTTACTACAATTCTACTCTTTGGCATTAAAACAAGAGCATGCCCATCAGTTTTTAAACTACAGATTTGAGCTGGAATGTTGTCTCACCTCATTTCCCTCTCACACAAAGTTGTTCTAATCAGATGTTTTCAATGCATTGTAGTGAGCAGTAGTCAATGTGACAGTGTTTAAACAGTGATGGTGATATGATCTCATTGCTTAGGAGGCTTCACTCTACAAAAAACCTCAGATAATTCTTGCAGTCATTTTACCTGAATATTACTTTATCTAAACCCTGCTGTGTTTATCTCAGATTAATTTTCTCACAATATTTAAATTTACAGTTCTCTGCTCTATAGCCGTATCATAAGTGTTGATGATCCTTATCTTTTTGGTGAAAGTATATAGAATATTTATTATTTTATTTTAAATTTCTGTGCCCATGAGAATTAGTCTATAGAGATATTGAAAGCATTATATTTAAACATAAATTGCAAACAAAATGTAGAATAAAATGGATGTGTGTACGTGCTGCATACAGTAAAAATAATGACATTTTGCAGTATCTATGAAGAGTTGACATGAATTTAGAATATTCTTATTATGCAGATGTGAAAATTGCTGGTGATGGATATTAATTCTGTAGATAAGACCTCAAACCTACAACTGCATTATTTGCTGCAGACATAACACATTGCAGTTAGGTTTGCATCCCACGAAGGTTAAGTGAATGGAATGTACAGGGAGACTTTATGTTAATTTCTTTTTCTTTTTCATTTTTTTTTTAGTTTAGAAACACTATATTCTCCAGACATACACGGAATGCATTTCCCATCAGTATCTCTGCTTGTCTTACAGGAGGAATATCCTCCATCTATAGTTACTGCCAATTGTTAGAAATGCTTTCTTCTAACGGCTGATTCTTGATTATTTTGAAAATACTTGACAAAAAAGACACTCCTTGTAGTAACTTCTGAAGCTGTGTGTGCTCCAGAGTAAGTATTTTATCACTCGCTGTTTCTTGGGTCAATGCTCAGGCCTTTAAAACCTGACCTGTGTAAGAAACACTGAAGCTGTTTCTAAGAAAATAATATGAGGAAAAACTTCTTTTCCATTTCCACTGAAGTGGACTAGTTGATAATCTTCACAGAGCAGAGAACTAAAAACAGTCCAGTCTGTAACTGTAGGGCAGATTAACAGGATAAAAAACCCCAACAAAACCACATATTTAATCTTAAGTTAAATAAATATTTTTGATATATTTTTAAAAAAATACATTAGAGCCTTTATTTTTATGTAGTCTGTCATTCAATCTGCCTTCCATAGATTTCTGTGTGTCATGTAAATTGATCCCTTCTGAAATGAGAGGCTATGAAAACATTTTTATTCTGACAGCTCAGTGTAATGGCCCAAGGAGTAACTGCTTAGTGGGCCCAGTAATTCTTCCAGGTGACATTTCAACTGACACACACTTCTGTGTTTTCAGACCACAAGAAGCAGATAAAGGCCAAGTGGGAGATCTTGGTAGACTATTTTTAATTAATTTTCAATGCTTGGAGACTTCCTTTGGAGAAAGATTAATAAGTTCAAGTTGCTTTCCACTGATTAGAGGAACCCAAAATTTCAAACTATGATTTGATTTTTAAACTTTCAAATACAGAGTTTTTCACACACAAACACCCCTCCTTGGTTTCTATAGCTAAAACATTTTAGATAGGGTATATATGTCACCCCATAGAAATACAAAAGATATATTCTCAAATTATATGTTAGAACAAAACATAGTTGTAGGCAGCAGTTTAGATGAAGATCTATTTCATTTAAAATATAATGAGAACTCGGGCAGTAGCAGGAAATTGCTATTGATTTCCATGCTAGACGCATGACTGGGTTCTGAGAAAAAAATTATTACAGATATCCTCTGCTCCAGAAAATACCCAAATGTTCTGCCTGGGGCAGCCTCATAGATGGTGTTCAGCTGTGTCACAGCCTTTGTGTGAGTACTCAGACAGGGCTAATGAAAGGTGCATGCACTGCCACAGCTTCAGCACTCTGGGCATTAACTAAAAGTGCTGCAGCTGCTTGCAGTCACGGAGTTGTTTTTCTTTGAATTTACCTATTGTTCAGGAAGTAATTGGCAACAAGAGCTGGTAAGAAATTTTCTGATGGAATAAAATACCCAGCAGATATTGAAAGTTAGCAGAAGCAAATTGTGGTTTTTAGGAAACACCTATCCAGTCATCATAGCCAAGTTTACTGACCACAGGGAAGATTCAGCTCCTAGAATTCTGTACAATTCAAGACAGTTATAATATTTGTAGTGTAAATAACAGTTGAAGGATAGTAAAGAGGAAAACTGATTTTTCATTCTATATATTCCTTACAAGGTAGGTTTTCTTTTAACTGAGATGTCATCAAGTGAGTGTTTTTGGTGATTTTCCTCTGCCCTTATTTATAAAGAACTGAAAAGAACTTATAAAATCACTGACAAAAAGGATACCCACTTTTGACTGTAGTTTTAAAGAACCATTGTAACTTAGTTTTGTTCAGAGATAGACTTGGAGTTTTGAAACACATTTAATAAGCTTCTGAATTTGAAACATTTTAGTGGCTTTAATAGCTAAGATTGAGCTGCTTTTGGCAGTCATGGATATTGCTGGTTGGGATGGTTTGTCAACCCGAACTGTTCATCAAGCTTTATCTGGGGAATAAAAATTGTCAAAGTTATTTAAGAAAGTTCAGCAGAAGAGTAGGTGGTCCAGCAATTGCCATTAAAATGTTATGGATGTGGTTCTAAATGACAAGGAGATATCCTTCCACAATGAAATCCAGACAGAACAGGAAAGCCTTTCCAAATAAGACTGTAATTATTTTGACAGAAGATATTATATGCCAAATTAAAAAAAAAAAATGGCCAACTCTCAAATTGTCATAAGTAGTGTCAGGAGAGATTTTACAGTTCTTGGTTGGTGGCATTTATCACGGCAGGGGCTGCAAAAGTGATGTGAGCCTCTGTGAGACAGAACAGAATACAGTAGATGAGAAAACTACTGATAACTTGCTTTACACTTGCGGTTTTATTCAGAAGGATTTCAGTACCTTGCTGAACATGTTCATCGTTTTGTAAAGCTGTGGCAGAAATAATAAAATGTCTAGTGAGCTACACTCTGTAGCTTTACACATTTACATTTATTTCTTTGTATATAATAATTTATTTTACTTTAGGATGGTGCAAAAGCCATTTTAGTTTTAATCCTAGCTTTACCTTCTAGAATGGAAAGGATAGTAAAGAAAGGTTTTCTCTAAAAGATAATACTTGAAATGCCTTTTCTTTTAAATACCACTATTAGCACTTCAAAATAAAATGATTCTTTACTCTTCTAGCAATGAAGAATATGCACTTCTCTGCTTAACGTTTTTTTCAGGTTATCTACAAACTTAATTTCAGTGCAGGAATGTATGCTTGATTGATGCAATATTCTGAAGGCAAAGCAGTTTACTCTTAATTTGTGAAAACAAATAAAAACTCTCAAAATGATAATGTACAGTTTGTATAGACCTTGTTCTTTATTTGTTGCTTTATCTTATGAGTGTATTTGATTCATGGTTTTTTGGTTTTTTTTTGCTTGCAATGGCATTAAGTTTCTCACTGGCAGCAAGTGAGAAAGCTTAAGGGTTGTGGAAGGAACCGCCTAATGATCAGAGGAGATTTTTTCCAGAGGTAGACTTTTCCACCACTCAGAAAATTAATGAGCTGGGTAAATTAACTCTAGAACCAAAGATGTGAACAGTAGGCTGGGAAGAATTGTGTATACTTTATTCTTATTTTTGCTATACTTTAATTTTCCATTTACACTTTCTCTGTTTAAGAAGGAATCTCTTATAGTTTAATTCTAATTAAATGTGGAGTTTAAAGGCCTTTCAGTGTCCTTTCAGGAGTTTGCTACAAGTTAAGGTCTCTGCAGATGCAGGTCTCTCCTGGCCACCTCAGGATCACGGTTTCTGTAAGCTTCTGAAGTAATCATGCTTGACCTTGAATCCTGCATATTCTTTTCTTCTCTACAGCTTTTTTAGACTGTGTAATGGTACTGACATTGTAGCTGACTCTGCAGTGTTTTTATTGCTCATCTAGGGAAGCTTTAAACTCTGTAGTTCTGTTCCAAACGACCTTTGGTGTATGTATATATATATTTTATTAGGTTGTAAAATACAAGCTTCATATTCAGTTGTCAACTGTTTCTATGGTATAAACCTATGAAGACTCAAAAAACTGAGGTGATTGTGGATCACAATAATATTTGAATTCAATTGTTTTGCTTGTGGTTTATGTGAGCATTAACTACTGTGTTAGATTTTTTGTTTTGTGTCTCTAAATATTAACTGCCAAATATATACGTTCATCCTGTGAGATCACAATCATTGTGCCTGTAAGATGTTAAGCCAAATCTTTTCCAAGAACTGTGTTCCTTGTAAAAGCATGAACATATTTCTATTTTGGAAAATACAGACATCCCTGAAGGCATGATCTCACTGCAGTGTGGTGAAACATCCCTGGGTCAGTTCAGCAGTTGCTTTGAAACTGATGCTTTGCTCAAGGGAGTTCTTTTAGGTTGTCTGGGTAATCTGGTTTCACTGTTGCCTGAACATTAGTGTGTCTCTGTGATCCTATGTGGTCTCCTCCACAATTGTCTTCAAGTCTTGTTCACTTCTGATAGAACTTCCCATCCTCAGAGAAAAGAGGGAACGTCTATAGGTTTCTACTCTAGTCTATTCCTATTCTACCCCAGGGTTTCTGTTCCTCGGGGATGAGGAAAATGTTCTGTCGTGCAGTTAAAATTGTTGGTCATAATGCTGTTTACCAAAGTATGAAAACTTTTCACCCCACAATGATAATGTCATCATTGCTTTCTTTGCTGAGTGATTTGTGAGGTTTTATGTGTTCCTGTAGGATAATCCAAGGGATATTTTCTCAGATACTAGGAACTGCTGCAGAAAATGTTTTGTCACTGTCCTGAGGGATTTCAGGGTGTTCTGCAGAGTGAAAGCTTGAATCTCAGTGATGATGTATTGTTTGTATTGTTTTGAAATTCTGAACAGAGGACTTTGCTGTATGTTGCAGCACCTGGGTTCTACTGTCCTCCACTTTCCTAACTGACAGTAGAGAAAGCTCTCCCATTTCTAGTAGGGTACACCAAATGTAATAACTTTAATGTCCTTCTGCTTAAAGTTTTCTCTAGGAAAGATCAGAATAATTGGGATTTTATGGTGCTTGAAGCACACCCTTTCACACTGAGAAAATTCATAGGTTTCCTACACCATGCTTTATGAGATTATCCGATGTATATATATGTATACATATATGTGTATGTATGTATTGTGGTTCCTTTAATGGAAAGAATTTATTATTATTACTACTATTAATATTGCTGCAAATACTAGCACTTAGTTAGATCAACATGCATAGGTAGGTATATGAGGAGGGAAGAAATTATTTTTAAGTATTCAAAAAATATTTCCTATACATTTTTGTTTTCAAGAATACTTTCCCTATCTTTAAACAAAATTACTCAGTTGGAGAATAAAAATGAGCATCTATATGACTGAGTTACAAATCACAAGCAAAATAATGATCAGTTTTCAAATGGTTCATAAACTGCAATTAGTTACCAGGAAATAATTCATAGTACCACTGATTAGTGAAAATAAATAAAAATCCTATTTTTTTTTTTTACAGTAACACAAATGGAAGAAGGGATTGATTTTTTTCTAGAAAGATGTTAATTGCACATTGCTAGTCTAATTCTCAGTTCTTGAATTTGAAGGCAGATAAAGTTCTGGCTAATGTGGTGTTCAAGAGGGAAATTTAAATATGAGACAATGAATGCTCACTAGATGTGAGTTGACATGTAATGTCAGTTTTTGCTATATTTCAAAAAACTCTATATTTTGAACCTTTATTTTTTTCCCAGTGTTTAAACTAACAGAGAATAAAGTGGTTTTAAGAAAACTGATCACCCACCTGCAGAGCAGGATAGATATTAAGGAATGGTTAATTAGCTGTAAGCTACAAATTGGCATTAGTCTTGAGCTGTTAATACTGACCTTGTCAAAACCTATTTTTTTGTTGCCCTACATGTTATCCGTATTAAACAGAAAGGTATTTTTTTCTAATAAGAAAATGGTAATTGCTGGCAGAGGTAGCTGGAGTATCTGGAATACTCCAGAGAGACAAGAGCAAGTGGTATGTATTTACACAAAATCAGAAAACTTCCAAAGCATTTCTTGAGCAGGAAAACTGATGCAGTCTTTTAAAAGTGTGGGTTTTTTCTTTGTGTTGATTTCTTTTCTACAAACAAAACACGAAGTTTCTGGTACATTATCAGCACATAATATGACACAAAATATGACTCCCCAGTGCAATATTTGGGGGACCTTCTTATTAACCCAGAGCTTTATGCATCTGTTCAGTATGTTTCTGGTATCCTTTGGTTTGCCTCAAGGTGCCTCCCATGTCACTTACATGTCTGACTGGCCAAGAGATTGTATTTGTTTGGCCAACTGGCTGTTCTTCCTTTACACGGTAGTGACCTCTACATCTTTCCTACGGTGGGATGCTAGCTCTTTATTGGTCACTTATAAAATCTCAAAAATCTGTCTTTGAAATATTCACTGAACTCTTAAGTTTCCTTGGAACTGCATAAAATTTAAGCCTTCTTTTTTTTTTTTAAATCAAGGCAGTGTATGTTCCCTTGTTTTTATGGAAGTTGCTGTACTTAGCCAGTAAAATGAGCATCTCATTTTTCACATAAAGCCTAGATCACAATTCTGTTAATCCCTAGCTGATCTATTTAAAGCTCCATAAAGAGAAACTGTAGACTTGTTATGATTCAGAAGTAAGAATTGGTCCAAGAGTTCCTTGGTTGGAAGGAAGAAAAATACAAAGTTTATTATTTATTTCAGCATGGTTTGATAATAGTCTGCAAATGAGAGCTATAAAAATTACAGGGGAATGCACAAGTTTAAATAACAATAATTATTAAGGTGATTATATAGAACAGTACTTGAAATCTTTCCAAAATAGCAATTATTATTTTCTTCTGAGGGATGAATTCTTGCTTTAACTATTCATTCTTTTTTAGAGAAGAATGATTATATCCCAGTGTCTTGATAAAATATTC
Source organism: Heliornis fulica (assembly GCA_013399135.1). Taxonomy (NCBI): domain Eukaryota; kingdom Metazoa; phylum Chordata; class Aves; order Gruiformes; family Heliornithidae; genus Heliornis; species Heliornis fulica. Next base: position 77,478 of record VXBZ01001942.1, read on the forward strand.
TAATCCAAGCATATACTCATATTCTTTCTCTGAGGAATGATTTAGCTTATGGAAATTTAGGCATGTGTTATTATATTACGTTCTGATATTCTGGATATATCTTTTCTGCATTCTTTGAGCCACAGTAGAGGTAACACATTAGTAAGAAAACCAGAAACACTGAAAATACTATCTCTGTTCTACAAAAAGATATATCACCATGTCTGTGGTTAATCAAGTGTGACATTGTGCTTAATATTTTCTGAGTAGTTTGAATAAACCACTTGTATAAATTCACTTTACTATACAAATATATGATGATAATACAATATATTAAGTATATTACTCTCAATATATTAGCAATCAGATTTATGCATATCATATTATGTACTAATAAATGTAATATAATTATATATTTATTGAAAATAATTGTTTAAAATAGTAATTATTAATATGATATCTGCAAAAACACACATAATACTGTTATTAGAACTGTGATTTTAATAGCCTTCCCTGTAACTGTGATTTTAATAGCCTTCCCTGTTTTTAGTAACATCATATAAGTATTAACAGTAAAAAAGGTCCTTAAATGTGTTGGGCAGTTTTTCATAAGCTGTGAAAAGCTGTCAGAGCAGCCATTTCAGATTGGCTTCTGATTAACAAGGGAGAATTAAGAAGCAAAGTTGAAAGCACAAGTTAAAAAAGAACCCATAAAAGATAAAAATAACTTTTAAAAGAGAAGAATATATTGGAGGAGCAGGATAATACATTTCAGAGAAACAGACTTCCCCAAATTCAAGGAATTGATGTGTAGGATTTCTTGGGAAGGTGAGGCAAGGGATAAAAGAGTGCAGCTGCTGAGGGAGATCAGGAGCTTTTGTGCATGTTTGACAATGTGGAGATGGAATAGGAAGGACAGAAACAGACATTAACAGCTTTATCATGAGGTCTTCACTGGCTTGAAGATCAAGCACAAATCATACAAAATGGGGAAAAAGAGCATGTGGCTCAAGCATGAATGCAAAGGAGTAGAACAAATCTGTGGGGATAGGAATTTGAGTCAAGAAGGGACACACAAGACAACAGGCAACAGGGCTAGAACTAAGAGGGAACAAAGGAGGTATATTTCCACTACAAAACAGGAGCAGCATAAATTCTCTGACTCAGAGAAGGCTGAAGTATCCAATAACATTTCTGAAAAAATGCTTAGTCTCAGTATTTACAAAGGTTCATGTTGCCATGTTTAATTCAAAGTTTAATTTGCTTTACCTAAACCAAATGTTTTGGGATACTTCAGGGATAAACGTTCAAGCTGACAGGATCTGACTAAATTTCCCTTCCAATACACTGAAAAAGGGAGATCAAGTCACTTTTGAACTCTTCATGATTTTTCTTTTTGAAGGAATGCAGCCAGCTGCTCTGCAGGAGTGTCTGGTCTCTGCTGGTTCATCTGGCCACTTCATACTAGGCAACAATCACTATCCCAGCTCTGAGGGAAGTCCCAATTTACTGATTTTTCATATCAGAAGTTTTGATTCAGTTCATGGAGATAGAAGTCAAATACACATTTCCAGTCTTTGGACTACCCCCTAGATTAAAAGTGGTTCAGGGAGTTTTGATTAAGTCCTAAATCTTCTTATGAGGGACAGCTGGCTGATTTGCAGCAAATAATAGGCTGCACTTGCCTCCCTTGTACTTTCTAGCTAGTGATGTTTACTATGCTAGCCTCTGGAAATGCAATTCTTTGATCTTCTGATAACATGGATGTTAGCTAACCCCTTCTCTCTCCTTCTAGCTCTCTCTTTTTTTTTTTTTCTTTAAAGACATGGAAGCATTTCCTCCAGCAATGAGCAATATTGCACATATGTTAAGATTTTTACATTGAGATGAAGTCGGGGAGAAGTAAAACAAAATCTCTAATTTTATAATATGGTCAGATGTAGGAATCTTTGGGCATTTCTGAAGAAGAGTAAGTTCACTGGTTCCTAAAGCAGTAAATAAAAGTACCAACCAGAGCAGGATTTTTTTTTTTTATATAGAAATGTCCTTTCACACAGGAAAGGTGAAGGCAAATTGGAGATTAAATATGAAGCTCAAGAGTGAGATGGAAAGCAGAATAGCCCTTCATATGTTTTTAAGGTTTGTGTCTGAGAGTAGGAATGAAGGAGGAGGATCCAAAGACCAAGGATAGGGATGGAGAGAGAAAGCAACAGGAGTTGAAGTGATGGTATAACTAAGTTTATATCCAGTACCTGCTGATGCAAGTGAAAAAGGATGTGAATAGCCAGGAAAATATTGATTGCTGAAAAAAAAGAGTTCTACATGCCACTATACAATTACTAACTCTCTATAGCTATCTAAATATGTTGTTATCAATCTCTGTAGCATAGGAGCAGGGTAAATTGAGAAAAAAATCAAAGCTATGTAAGGGCATTTCCAGATTATATACATAACAGCTGTTTCTCCTGATAAGTGGTGAAAACAAAAACAGGCTGAGAAACAAGTTTTGGATGCATATTTAAAGACTTTCACTGAGTCCCTGTGGAAAAGCAGAAACGAGCTATGCACACGTAGTTGGAGAGCATATGAAGCACTACAAACTGTTCTCAACATGTTCCTTGTGCTGCCACAAGAAAATGTTTGGAGACTCCCATCTGTTAAATCTACTAGGTATAAACAAATTAATTTTTAAACAGTTCTTAAAATAAAAGCTCTGCTTCTTGGTGCATCCTACTTCCTTGCAATTCATATTTAAATGATTCAACTCAGATATTACTAACTGAAAACTCAACAGATGAGGAAATACCAAAAGTTATTATCCTTTTCCATTTTGTTTTGTGGGTATTCTGAAAACTGTTTTCTGTACTTGGATTTAAGAACCCCGACAAAGGACCTCTACTAGGTTCCTTATTGTGTTCAAATTCTGCTTATCGTGGGTTTGCCCCAGCAGGGGGCTGAACACCACGCAGCCACTCTCCCTAAAATGCCGGAGGTGACAAGATAGGAAAACCAACAAAGAAAACCAAACCTCACAGGTTGGGATAAGGATAGTTTACTGGGACAGTAGAGAGATAACGATGGTAGGACTTTACAACAAAATATATAAAAGTGGTTATACATGATACAATTTCTTACTGAACTGCACCCCCCAGGCCTTACAGCTCAGAGCCGCCCCCAAACCCACACGTCCTGAAGCCATGCCCATCCCATCCCCACCGACCACCCTTTACACTGAGCATGATGTCACTGGCATGGAATACTCTCTTTGGCCAGTTTGAGTCACCTGTCCTGGCTGTGTCCACTCCCAGCATCCTGGGTGCCCCCTGCCTTCTTGTTATGAAGAACTGAGAAGCCCTTGACTGCTTGGCAACAACTAGAAACATTATCACCACTGCTATCATCCTAACTCCCAAACAGGGCATTCCACCGGCTGCTGGAACAGAATTTAACTCTATCCTAGCTGAAACCAGGACATTGCTTTTGCCTAGAATTGAAGGTGCCAAAGAGTCAGAAACTTTATGCATCATTATAATAATTCTGTTTAGAAACAGTGATTAAGGGCTATGTCTGGTAATGCTGAGTATGCAGAAATGTGCCAAATGTGTCATGCTTCAGTTTACTGAGAGCTTCTCTGACAATGAGTTGTGCTGTTACATTGCATCTTATAAGGCCATAGTCTCTTCTGTAAATTAATGTACAGATAATTGAATATGAAGAGCACTGTAATGTACCTGAATATTTCACTGTATTATATTAATTGCTTGAAAAAACCTCCATGTTGCATATTGACTGTCCTTATTGTATTGTTCACAGTAATCATATTAAAATGCAGCTTGTTCTTTCAGAGTGCTGTTTAAATGTCCACTTAATTAGACAATAGGTAGTCAGGCATATTTTTGAATAGAGCAGGAAGAAAAGGACTGTGTCCTGAGATTGCCCATATGCACATTGGAGAGATTAACATAGCAAGTATTGCTGCTGGATTTTTGTTGCAAATTTTTGAGATCACTTTTCTCTGGTTTCCTAGTAAAATAAATGATTTTGATTATTTCCACTGAAACATCTGTAGGCATGATCCAGTCAACACTGTATGTCCTCCCTTTCTATGTCAGAGTAAAGCTTTCCTTCCATCTTTCTTCTTTGCATGCATCAGCATTGTTGATAAAAAAAATGTGAAGAACTTTTTTTCTTTGCTGAAAGGTTTTTGCTTTGGGCTAATCTTTTCCACTTTGCCAGCGAGCCAGCTTTTCTTCTGGGACCTCTCTGACAGCTGCTTTCATATTTGGTGGCTTCTGACTCTGTAAGGTGTAATGGCTTGCTTTAGATTTTATGTTTCTTCTGGCAATATAATGTATCAGGGTACAAGTGCTGTATATTTGCCTTTCTCCTTTTGAGAGGCGATGATGGTGACAGATCACTGTTAATCTCATATATCTCTAAACATTTCAACTAGAAGTAGCAGAAGAGTAGAGCAACTATATCTACTAACTTTCTCCATATCGTTCTTTGACAGTATAGGCAAGTCAGCATGAAAATATTTCATTCTTCATTTGGGCAAAGGTGATGCAGTTCTGTGCTAGGACTCCTATCATGACCAATTTCCTTTGCAGTCAGTCTACATCTTTTCTTTTTCATTTATTTCTTAGCATGCTATGTAAAATAGGAATGTTCTTTCAGTGCTACACATAGCGTGAAATCTGCTTTGTTTGTACGGTGTGTCAGGTTTTTGTGCTCTGCATTTGCGCTTATTAAGGTAAATTTGAGTCTTCACATTCCAAACTTGTTATCTTTCTGTTTCACATAATGTGTGCAGAATTTTCCCATGACAGAGTCACTGTTGTGAAATGGGCTCTTTGGCAAGTATTTTCATGCTGAGGAACCAGATGGATAGTCACCTGAGTAGAATACGTCCTCTTTTAAACATATATGAAATGAAGACCATTTCTTGTTAATTGAATTAGTGAGGTCAGTGACATCATGCTATTAAGAGAAATTTTGGCAGCCTTATTCTTAGAACTGTTTATTCTCAATTTAAGAGCAATGTAATAATTTCTGGGTAAGATCTTCAGAGATTTAAACTAAAAATATCTTTAATTAAACAACTTTTAAGGTAGAGTATAAGTTACAGTGTAATCTTGGAAGTGTTACTTCATGTTGAGAGAACCTGAACAGAAGCCAACCCCTAAGTTTTTAAACTATTTTACATTGAGGTAGGCTATGAAGCAGGGAATTATGGAGTAGCACAGTGCATCTGTAAGAATAGGTCTCATTTTGAGTTATTATATTCCCCTCAGAAGTTACTATAATTGCTTAATGAGTCTGACAGAAGTTTGGTTTTTTGTTTCTTTTTTCACCAAAGCTACATTTCTGCTTTGTTTCTAAAATGCACCCATGAGAATTAAATGCTGTTCATCTGTTGCCACTGAGCCTCAGGGTCACCTTCAGCCAATGCATGTGTAAGGCTGGAAAGAAAGCCTACAGTTCAGACAGAAAACCAAAGCCCTTTATAATTGTCTGCTTTATATTGTCCAGACTGCAGAAAAACTCAGAGTATGGGTAAGATGACTCCATGAAGGTCGCTTAGTGGGATTTTAATACAATATTTCTTAGAGGAATTTGCTTCAATCCTCCAGTGTGAAAAAGCATTTGTCACCCAGGCTCCAAAGTATTTACTGTTCTTACATAGCACAATTCACACCGAAAGACAGTTCTGCAGAGTAATTGGGAAACCACTTGCTACCACTGAATACCATGCAAAAAGCTTGGTAATCATTTCATACAATCTTAATTTTCTTTCTGATCAATGGCTGCAATTTTAACATTACTTGATGTGCTGCACATATATTACCTAATCTGCTGTTTAGCAGCAGCCCATGCTGATAACTTAGCAGATAATTTATTGTGTTTTGGTTTTGTTTATTTTATTTTATTTTATGCTGATTGAGTGCTAATCTTTCTTTGGATATTTCTAGGTTCCTTAGAGCTAGAAGTAACATGAAAATTGGTGTTTCTTGGCATGTCAAAATCTTTGTGTCAGCCCAAACCTGAAGTATAAATTCAAAGAAATATCTGAATGGACATTTGTATAATTTGATTCCTAAGGCAAGCTGCTCAGGGTGAATGCATCAGAAATGAGAAGGACATTTTAGATGAAAACATCCTGTTCTGTTTCTGCCAACACAAGGAGTCCCTTCTTATAGCTGCTGAAAGTCAAGAACTCTTGTGAAGTTCTTTACTGTGGGAATTCTATTGAAATCAAACCTGCAGGGGAAACTGTAAGGGTTACAAGCTATCAACAAGTGAAACCATCTCCTGCACATCAGGAACAGAAAAAATGCATTTGCCTCACTGTTAATGAACTGCATATTGGAAATTTTCCCCATGGGTGATGAGACCAGCTCAAAATGGTCAACCTAAACCTGGGTGCAGGTCAGTAAAGTCTGGCAATGTAATCTGCACTGGGGAGGTAGTCTATAAATGTTCTCGTTCTAGAGCCTGTTGCTTCCTCAACACTGCTGGCCCTTTGATTTTACTGGTTATTCACTGGTGGGGAAAAAAACATGTAACAGGCAATTACTTCCCTATGGTGACTATCAAGCAGGTGCCTTGATGGTCCATAGGGTTTTAAAACTTATTTTAAAGTTCCTGGGTGCCAAAAAAGCTTTTGTTTTTAAAAATTGTGCTTTCTAATCCTGGGCTACAAACTTTATTAATCTGCAAGTTACATCATGAGATCAGTACTATTTGATAATATGGATATATATTTTTCATATATATTTTTCTGCATTGTCTGAGAGATTTCTGTTTTCAGTGCTTTCTGCTTGTCTTCATATACTGAGCTTTTATAATTGCATTCTATTGTCTTTCTTTGCTCTCATTACCAGGCTATAGAAAAGGGGGGAAAAAAGCAAAAATAAACGATCCGATCCCAATTGATGTTGCTATCTAGAAATGTTAATTTTTACTTGACAGGAGAAAGTATGTATCAGAACGAGGAGACAGTTTATGAGGGAAATAAGATCTATTCTTATTACTTTATTATTGTCTTTTTAATAATTCCATTTAATTACATCACAGTAAAGAGTATTATCAAACTTGCTATATTTCCAAGTATGAAGCCCTCCCTGCTAAAAAAGTAATTCTCTAACCCAAACATGTTTGGATTTTCTTCCTTTAGCCCTGTTAAGCAGCTGTGATAAGAAGGTGCAGCACAGGCAGGGAGGGTGCTGGGTTAGTTATTGCCTACAGGTGGGCTGCAATAAGGCGAAATGTGGAAGACCTGTGTGTGAGGGAGGGGCTGGACGTGAACCCTCTGCTATCAGTCAGTGTTGGGGGCCGTTTGGTGAGGGGCAGCAAGGTGAGGGCTGTTCCTTTGAGGGGTTCTGGGGGATCTGCTGAGGGGCAGTGGGAGAGTGGTGTCCTACTCCTGATAGGATGGTGGTGAGGGGGGCTGGTGGGGCTATGGAGACCATTCATGTATGGTGCAGCACTTGCTAGAGAGGAAGGTCTGATAAAACATGGAGGTGTCTGGAGAGAGGGAAGGAAAATGGTGTTGGGAGGAACTGCCAGCAAGAAGATGGTGAACACCTGAAGAGGATAGGAGATGAGGCAACTTTCTAGTCTGTGCCTTTTGTACTCTGGTAAGTCAATGAATATTTCCTTATTTCTATCTTCTTTGCAGAAGAGCTGAGAGTTCTAGAAGATTAACGAAGTGGGACCTGCTTTATTGGTGTGAGTCATCCTTTGCTGGATTAACCTGGTGGGAGTGAGCCCCTTTGTGCTCAGGAAGAGGTGTCACGAGACAAAATTAATTCCATGCCCACAAAAAAGTTTGTGTTGCCATGCAGATTAAATCTCTTGAGGGAATTGTTTGAGACTTGGTATTTTACTCATGGAATTATTTATTTAGAGAGCTGCGTTTTCTAGCTTGATTCCTAGCTTGCAATGTAAAAATGCCATAAGCACTTGTGAACTGAGGGGGATAGCAAGAGCAGTCTCATGAGAGTAAAGTTTTTAGTTCTAAGTTCTGATCTAGAAATAAATTTGATAAACTTTAACATGGTGTCTTTAAGTTCAACATAATATTTAACCTTTGAAGTTGTTCTGGGACAAGCATGTATGAAATATTTTTGTGTTATCATAGACTTTTGGCACCTGTTGAGTCTATTTTCTTGAAATTTCTTGGAAAGATTTGAAAACATGGAATTACTTAGGATAAGCAACATACAATTCTGTAAGCAGAGACAGTTACACATTTCTACTGTTAACTGCCACCTTAATGTTTTTGATACTGTGCTAACTTATTAATTTCAGTGGAAAACTAAAGCTATAGTTTCTCACCTTAATGGTTCTGTTAATCAGTAAACATCCAGTGTTAAATACATTACTTGGAAATATTGCTACTTTCCAACTTTCTCTTCCTGAAAAAAGTAAGCCTTAGCTTCTACCCTCTCAGCCATCCTCACCCGAGTTCTTTTAGTGAGGGCCTTAATTGCATTGCTCTATAATGATTTGTGCTGGTTCATGCCTGTTTTGTGTTGCAATCTAGCAGTGTTTTCTATTAGCCAAAGAAAGAAATGAAAGAATAATGAAGGCTGAATGAATGAAGGCTCTTACGATCTATTGGGAGAGATTCAACTGGAGATAATTGTGATTAGAATCTTCACACCTTAACTTTTAGCTGATCTTAAATTCAAAGTTTCTTCTCTCTTACCCCCCCCGCCCTGAAATCTAAAGTGACTTCTTGAATAGTTGAAAACTATTATTTATGTTCTACTATTTCTGTTCCTAAGCAGCTGTCCTTCACTGATGTCACTCTAAGTGACTGAAATATTAAATATGTAATTCCTATTTTAGGTTCAATTTGTGTGGCAGTGCTGTGTGTTTGCAGGAGTTAAGATAAAAGAATAATATCATTAAGTCATAAAAAATGAAAACCAAAATATGGGATGGGAAAGTTCACTGAAAAGTTGGTTGCTTTCTGGATTCTTTTCCTGACTTTAGAAATTAAGCTATTACATTTTCCACTTTCAAGGAGTATATACTTCTTACAGTGAGTTGTATTCTTGCTCTTCAAGCCTCTTGCTTTGATATCTCTTAATTTTGCTCTGGTAAATCGTCTTTCTACTGTAAAGAGTAGAAATGATGAACTTTTCTGGTAGGATGGAAAATAAAATGAGAATTTAGTGTAAATATTTTGTATCCTTAATTAGAAGTACAGAAGGTAGATGTTTGTATTTTAGTCACACTGTTTTATGTTCTTTATATTATAATGCAATAGGTTCTTTTACTATAGATATACATTATGCCAATTCAATGTTGGTTTTATTTTGTAAGTAAACTTGATAATTATTGGGTCAACAAAATTATAGGAGAATGTGTGATAACTAAGCAAAAAGTTATATTTAAAGTTCTATTTTTTTTTCTGTTGCCTTCCTGCTTCCTTTTTCTGAAACTTTGGGCTGCTTAAGTGATGTTCTCTAAAATCAGAATTTTTTTAACATTCACTTTTAGAATTGAGCTATATTTTAATTGCTCTGAGCTAACAGAAAGAAAAGCACAATTCCCCTAGAGGTGGATCTAAACAATTTTGTAAGAAAAGACAGAAATATTTCAGGAAAGAGATTATCCCTGACAAATATATACAGCTGTCTAACAGAGGAACCTCCTCAGACCCTGACCGTGTCATAGAATTTTTTAGTGTCTCTAATCTTCTTACTTTTATAGAATCCTGGTTTGTATTCCATTAGTATGCATGTGTATATTCTAATAGACTAAAAAATGCTGCATGACCTACTTACCGAGGACCTGGTTTTAGATCCCATTAGTGGGCATGTATTTTTGCGGTAATAGACTTTTTAAAACACTGTGTGACCCATTTATTCTGCTTCATCAGTAACTCCATATGAATGTTTATTTGTGTGTGTATATGAATCTCTTTTTTCACCATTTGAAAAAATGAGGAAAAACTTCTAATGCTGAAAAAGAGTTCTGTGCTGTTTGAACTTCTTAGTTGCTAATATGATACTTATTCTGCATAAAATAATTCATGATACTTGAAGGCATTTGCAACGTAAGAAAAGAGAATGTAGATAAAGCAACCTGTACTTAGAGGAGGATTAATATTTCAACATAACCTGACCTATTTTTAAGGGAATCCTCCTCATTTTACTGATTTATGATTCCCCATTGAAATCACTCATGCTTATCTTGACTTGCTTTTCTCTGAACAAAAGGGAATTCTCATAAATGAAGACAGCATATATATTTTTTCTTCTTTATTGTAATTCCTGGATATTGTGAAGGACCGCATCTTTTCTCTGTTTGGAACCTGCCATCTGCTTGTGTCATTTGGTATGCTTTATTTTCCATGCCACCCTTGCTTTTATAGACTTCTATCAAAATTCTCCTTCAGCCTTTAAGACTTAGGAATCGCCATTGATTCTAATACAAAACTATTTAATAGCTTCGCTCATCTTTGTCGGCCCTATTTGTACTTTCTATTATTCTGTTTTACTCTTTCTGAGGACAGGGAGACTGAAACTTGATGGGGTTAAGATAAGATCCCATCATGAACCACATAATGAAGTTCTGGTCTTCATTTCTTAATACCACCTAAGATTCAATTTCCTTTTTTGGCTGCCATTCAACAGTAATTTGGTGTCTTCATCAAATTAACTGTTCTAACTCCAGATCTGAAATACGAGTGAAGGAACTCTCAGATGAGAGCTTATCATATACACTAAGTGACCCCTCCCTTATTTGTATTGTGGAATGTTATTTAAATTTAGCCAGTACTTTGGCAGTTCTTGTGTCTTATATGTTTTCAAGGAAAGGCAATGTCTTGTGGGCTAGTGCCATCCTTCGAGTGTCTCCAGGGTGCTGTGGGTTTACGTGATCTGTGCACAGGTCCATCTGCTTTCAGGCATACTCTAGAGTGTGTTACATCCTGAACCAAAAACTTATGGTAGTGGTTTTATAATATCATTCTACCCTTAGTGGCAAGGATGCTGTGTGAGGTAGGAGGCTTGAAAACTTGTTATCCCTTGGGTTTCTTATACTTGTGGGATAGAGTTATCCTAGCAGAAGCAGCTGTGATGTGTAAACCTATACAGTGGTCTGGGTCTGGATTGACTTACTCATTCCCCTTCCCTACACACACCCAAGAATAAATGGGGACAGCACAGGAGAGGAGGTCAGAGTGATCTAGTTCAAAGGATCTATAAAGCTATGTGAACACTAGTAAGAGTATTGTAGCCTTCTGGGAGTGTTAACTTGTCATCGGTGTGAAGTTAATCCACTGAAATAATTTGGTTTAATTTGGGGGTTTTACACTGCACTTCTCAGGCAGAAGAAACTACATGGAGGAATTACACGAAAATATGAGCAGACTGCACATAAATGCTTCCTCCTCTTTTATATCACAGGGTCTTATTTATTTTAAGCATTATACCAAGGTTCATTAATTGCAGCATTGGAATTTTAGTGTAAATGGAGAAGCTATTCTGTCCAGAGTGGCATTATAAAATCACTATGCCTCAGTAGTTAGCTACAACATTGGTGTTTTGCTTATGCTGTCAAGAAAAGAGATGAGAGAACACTTAGGAGATGCTGTTTTCTGACCTAGATAGTTGATGATATGTTGCATGTGTAGCAACATGAGAGCTATGTTGTACAAATGTACATACCTAATTGCATAAGGGAACCAATGTTAATGTTTGTTGGAATGCTTTGAACTCCAAACATTACATTCTTAGACTTGTAATAAGAACATGTTTAAAAAAACAACAGAATATTAGAATGGATTCAGTAGGAATAGCTGTATTGCATAAACATACTTTTTGTTCTTTAAGCAGACTCTGCTCATCATGCAGGGAAGACTTTACTGGATGAACTGTTCTCCACCGTAAACCTGAGCTAAGCAGACTGCTCAATAGGAGCAGAAAACCTTCTGGATTTCATTCCATTTTAGTTTGATTATATGTACCTATTCTGTCTTCTTGGATGTCTGTAACTGATGGTGTTCAAATATATTTTAGAAATTTTTTTCGTATTTTTTTGTGATTTTTTGCCTGACAGAAATAAGCTGTCAGACAGTTGCCAATGAAGTAATCTCCTCACTTAGTAATTAGGAGGAGTTTACAGGCAAATAGTAACAGTGCTCACATTTAGTGGGTTTTTTACATCACAGAATCAACCCATAATCAATGAAAATGTCAATCACTTGCTGTCCTCTTCCTTCCTCCCCTTTAAGAAATGTTGTGCCTGTTCCTGACTGCATGGCTTGAAAGCAACTTAGTGAAACTCGCCAACAAACTGACTCTTTTTTTTATAGTTTCAACTTTATGAAACCATTAAAATAAGAGTAAATTCTGAGGATGTCAACTGTCGTCATGCTTACATTTTAAATTCCCGGTGTTTGCAAATGCTTCTGCATCCAAGTCAAACTTAGCTGACGGCTGCTGCTTTACACAGGATGAATAAACTGAAGGAGGGGGTAATCTCTTTACTGGACATGTAGAAACATGACTACTTGGATTAGTCATTTGATTATTCCACAATTACACTAACAAGTGTATAATGTAAAATGTCAACGGATATATCTTTGTTTCCAGACTTTATTACCTATATTTAAGCACCAGGACATTAGCTGGAGGATCTAGAGTACTTCTAAGCCTGAATAGTCTATTGCTTTTTTAAATTGCTAATAAATTGTGTTATTAAATTTATATTCAAAATGAATTCCTTCTCTGATGTGAGGTTTAACTAAATAACATATCATTCCCCACTTGCCAAAATATTAGCTGCTGACTCATTACAATTTACGATGTCTAGGATTAATCAGTCAAATTCTTTTCTAAACAATGTGATTACAGAAAGTTTTAAAGCCATAAAATGCATACAGATACGAATATTACATATCAAAAAATGGTCTGGTGGGCTGTAGGAATAACTGTATGTAGGTTTCACCAGAATAGTTGATCCAGATTTCAATTTTTTAAAATTAATAAATACTTTTAAATTTTCATTACCTATGTTTTTTTAGGATTCACTGGACCCAAACTGTATACAACATTACTCCATTTAGTGTCACACAGGATTAGTTACTGCTTGAATAATATAAATCAAGAAATAACATCACATTTTATTTAAAAATGATAGTCGATCTTTACATATCTTTTAGAAAAATATTTTCATATTTGTCTAAAGATTTAATTGAAATCTTATTTCTTACTGTATATATGTTGGTCATCAAAGCAGTGAGTATCTGTCTTCTGGGATTACCTATTTTGAGTAAGAAATAATAAAAATTAATTATATTATGCTGATGTAACTTACAATTGTAGGAAAAACCTGTCACACTACATGATTGAACTAGCCACTCTCTCTGCAGAAATCTATCAGAGGTAACTGTGGAAAAAATTGACACTGAAAGGAGTCAAATTTCTGTGAGGCTTAAAGTAGAAGATAATATACCTACCTAGCTGTTCACATGTGCTTTATGAGTTGTTTAGTATATAGTGAGAAGTAACAAGGATTTCCATGTTCTTTGTGCCTTGTCCCGTGCCGCCTCCTCACATTAGTCCTTTTTCAGCTTGAGATTTATTTTTCTTTCTTTTCCTTAAATAATGGATCTACAGTGCCAATAAAAGTGCTAATAACACAGAAACTCCATTGGTATCATAACAGTTGTCAGATGTGGCATCACTACAGTTACTTGTTTAATGTTTATCTCTACACTTGAGTGAAGGTGATTTTATGCATAAAATTAAATCGTATAATTTTGTTGGTACTATACCACTTCTGGATCACTGTGGTGGATTGACCCTGGCTGGAGGCCAAGTGCCCACCAAAGCTACTTTAATGATTCCCTCCTGAGCTGGACAGGTAGAGGAGATGTGATGCTAGGCTCATGGGTTGAGAGAAGGACAGAGAGAGCATTCCACAACTAGAGAATCACTTAGGTTGGAAGGCACCTTTTAAGATAGAGTCCAACCACAGCCTAACCCTGCATAGTCCACCTCTTAACAGTCCTTTCAGTACAGAAATGTCTCCTGATGTGTAACCTAACCCTCTCCAATGCAGTTTGTAACCATTTCCTCTGGTCCTATCACTTGCTACTTGAGAGAAGTGACCAGCCCCCTCCACACTGGTACTTGTAGAGAGCAATAAGGCCTCATCTCAGCCTCCTTTTCTGAAGACTTGGGCAAGACACACTCAACGAGGAAAAGGGAACTTTTTCTAATATAATTTATTACTCAATCAAAACAAAGTACGGTAATAAGAAATAAAAGCAAATCTTAAAACACTTCCCCTTACCCCTTCTTTCTTCCTAGGCTAAACTTTATTCCTTATTTCTCTACCTCCTCTCCCCACGCAGCACAGGAGGACAGGGCATGTGGATTGAAAGCAGTTTGTCACACTTTGTCTTGGCTACTCCTTCCTCCTCAGAGAGAGGACTCATCACAGTCTTACCCTGCTCAAGTGTGGGGTGCCTCACATAGGAGACAGTCCCTCTACAAACTTCTCCAACATGAGTCCTTCCCATGGGCTGCAGTTCTTCACAAGTTGCTTCAGCATGTGCTCTTCCATGGTGTGCAGACCTTCAGAAACAGACTGCTCTGGCATGGGTCCTCACATGGTCACAAGTCCAGCCTGGGCTCCTCTCTCCATAGGCTGCAGACCTACCTTGAGCTTGCTCCAATGTGGGCCTCCCACCAGGTTGCAGAGTCCTTCACCTGTCTCCACTTGCTCCAGTGTGGGGTCCTCCACAGGCTGCAGGTGGAATCTCTGCTCCAGTGCCTGGAGTATTCCCTCCCACTCCTTCACTGACCTTGGTGTCTGCAGTTTCTCGCATCTTCTCAGTCCTCCCTATGGTGGCAAAAAGCTGTCTCTAGGTTTATTTTTCCTCCTTACATTTGTTATTGCAGAGGTTTTACTGCTGTGGCTGATTGGTTTGGCCAGAAGTGGGTCCATCTTGGAGCTGTATGGTATTGGCTCTATTGGGCATAGGGGAAACTTCCAGCAGCTTCTTACAGAAGCCATACCTGCTGCCTCCAGCCTCCCCCATCTGCTACCAAAACCTTCCCATGCAATCCCAAAACAAGAACTTAACTCACCTGTACCTCAACAAATGAACCAAAAAAACCCCACCTAGTCAACTACACAAAAAGTTGCTGATTCTTTTAACACAGTATTTATATTTAATTCCCTAAACCAAAGAAAATTAGTATAAGAAGTCTGAAAAAACTGGAATAAAAATTCCGCTGTATTTATCATATACAATCTCAAGGATTTATGGCTGGTGAAACCAGTACTTTTGGAGCTATTGTTCCATCAGATCTGGTATCAAACGCAAATTGTCAAGGGATATGAGCAGAGTGACCCTCCAGAGATGTGACCCACAAAGAAACTTGTCTTAACGGAGAATGTTATTAAGATACCATGGCATATTTCACAGGAGCAGGAGTAAACACTTATTGGCTGTTTAAATGTCAGTCTTGTCTGATTTTTACGGGGAAGGAGAGGAGCATAATGATATTTTGAGAAATTGTGTTAGGAAGGAAAAGTGTCTTCAGGTTCCTTTTTTTCTTTTTATATAGCACATGTATAGTGTGTGTGACTCTTGGTACAACCAGTGGACACCACCTGAGATGCTATACTTTTTTCTTGCATTAGAATTAGTGAAGTTTTGCCCAAAATATGGGATTCCCCGTGTAATCCACTGTGGTGCAGAGCTGATGTGATCCAGTTTTCTCTGGTCTTTTAGTAGGAGTCAGACCCTTGGTGTAAAGTCTATAAAAATTAAAAATCTGATATTCTTCCCAGAGGGATAAAGGATAATGAAATCAAGGACAGCAGGGTAGTACACTAAGTGCTAAATAATGCAGCTCGGTAAAGATAAGACCTGGTCAATAAACACAGCAGAAAATAACAATGCCCTTCTGGGGGAAGGTGAAGCATAAAAGCTGGTGTTATTGCAGAACTCTGTGCATAGCCTTGAAGTAGCTGGCATTGCATGAGCATAGCCATATCTCTTGGAGAGAAATCCTGTGCGTGTCACTGATGATGGGAAACACTGCTACCGGGTAGGAATAGGTGCTTTCCCTCTGCCTAGTAAAGTCTCAAACTGGTAATTATGCCATGGGAAAGCTAGATAACTTTAAAAAAAATCTAATTTAGACATGGAAGTTGTATCTTAAACTTTACAACTGCTAGACTCTGTACGTTAGGCTACTGGAGATTGGGCGAGGCTGAGAAAAACTGCCAAGAGCCTAGGTAAAACCTAGGTAGAGGAAGGTCTTTCCTTCAGAGTTCTCCTAAGGTCTATGTTACAAGTTGTCAAAAAAAAGCTTTCGTGAATGCTGGAAAAAGCAAAAAGTGATTTTGATACCACTGCCTGATAAAATTCTGCACTAAATTAGACTGGTTGTGTGCCTCAGTTGGGTGGCACACACTGACCAATTACAAGAGCTGGTTTCTGTAATAAAGGTATGAGCTGGTGGTAGCTCTCTATTCTCTTAGAGGGGAAAAAGGAGGACTATGGAATTTTCAATATTGCTTTGTACCATATATATATATATCACATTTTAATATACTCTGGAAATGATAAATTTTAAATTAAATTAATCCTATTAAATCTGTATAATTGCAACTTTTTTCTTAATTAAACTTAAGCTCATCTCAAGGATCCAGCATTTTGCATTTTTACTCAGTAAAGCTCATAATTTTTCTTTAAAATAACAATACTTTTATAATCTGAAGATTTCTTTGGAGCTTAGTACAAAAGTTAATGACAAACCCTTGAAAATAATGCTTTGTTGTAGACAAAGCAGTAAGTGTCCATATTTATACAACTACTATACTGCCTTTTATGAAGAAAGTTAAGACAAATTTTTCTTGTAAAGAACCATTGTTATTAATATTATTTGAGCTGCATTCACTTGTGGTTATTTTTTTTGCTCCATGCTGGTTTGTGAGAGGGAACTTCTTCATACCCTTCCCCAGGAAATGCATCAGGCAAGATTAGCAATATGACTGCGCAATCGGCAACTGGTGCCACTTGCGAATTTTTTTTGTAGCTCTAATTGAGAGTAAGCTAACTAATTGAGGGTAAGCTAACTAATTGAGAGTAAACTCAGTTACAGCTTAGATTCTTCTCATGTGGAGTCACGTGATCTCTTCATTAAAGTAGTAGATCTTGTTTATATAAATTCTTGAGAATGTCTGACTGATTATTTGGCCAGAACTATTGGCATTCCTCCGCTTCAGAGCAGTTGGAGAATTGCTAGGAATCTATCACTAGTTCATCTGGCATGAATTTAGGTTAAGCTACTGCACCCAGTTTTACTGATGCCAATGTCTTAGAAGTGAGGAATGAGGGCACTTCAGAAATTAAAACTGTTTTAAGGTGAAGAGTTTCAGGGGTTGCATGCTTGGATAGTTTTGCAAATAGGAACTGTCACTTCTACCACAACAGTGATAGCCTTTTGGTATCTTATTTCATTGTTTACTCAAAATACAGAGTGGTGTAAAAGATCTTGAACATATAATTTACAGTCTCCTCCATCTGTGAGTGCACTGAAACAGTCGTATTCTCCATCTGTCCCTTGTTTCTTTCATATGGTTGATTCAGTAAAACCTATGGTTGTTTTCTTTGGAATAATCTAAAAAAAAAAAGAGTGAACACAATTAAGTGAATTGTTTAAGTATGTTGCTATTATTTTAATAAACTCTGTTCCTTACTTTAGTACTAGTATTTTAGATTTTAATAGTTATGAGTAAATCTTGAATATAAATTCAGGATTTTGGTTAGGTGTTTTTTTCCCCAGGGCTTGTAATTTATTTTTTAAAATTAATAACCTAGAAAAATACATTGGAACATGCTTTATTTATATGTCTGGGTGCTTTGAATCTAAAGCAGCTGCACAGGTACTGGGAATGACAGATAATAGTTTTAACAATAGTGGGGAAGATGTTTTCTGTTGTGAAATAAAATCTCAGTTTATGATTTAATAAATATTTTGTAATTTATTGTGTTTTTTCTGTAGACAACTGATTTTTTCCATGAAGATACTCTAATATAGATATGTCTAGAAAAAAAATGCAAACCTTGGGATCATTTACTCACTGAGAATTCCATGTGTAATTCTAGCCTGTCTCTTTATTTGTCCATTTTTTACTAAATTTTTTCCTCACATAGACTCAGTCTTTGCTAAATTGTTTCATGATAGGAATGACTCTTGTAAGCAGGAAGCTCCTGCCTGATGCTTGAATTTTGCACAGAAAGAGCAATTTTTAGGTGTAGTGTTGACTTACGTGGGAGGTACTTGGTGTCACAGGCCCTAGTATAATTGACTTCTAAGAAAATCTTTTTGTATAATGTGCTTCAAAGTGGGATTCTTGTACCAGAGGCATTTTAAAACCATTTTATAAACTCTTTTTCTCCTTACAATTACAACATATATTTAGAAAAGTTGTTAATTTGATGAAGCAACTATGGTTTGATGCACTGATTCAAGTTGGGGAGCACTGAGTGCTTCAATACGTGACAAATGTGTTTTCAGTGGGCATGGTGGGTAAGGCTCATGGGAGGTGGAGGAGAGAAGAAAAAGGACATGATGTTCTTTGCTTCACTGCTCTCTCAAGCACTAATCTCTACCATGAACTCCTTTTGCTCTACTCCACTTGTTGTTACTTTGTGGGGTTTTTTTTTCCTTTATTATTTTCCAAAACCTCACCATTGTCATTGATTTGAAGGCTTAGAATTTCCTGCTGTACTGGTAGCTTGTTCACATATATTTGTATATGAGTGCTATTATTGGCATGTAGTTTTAATGAATCCTTTCCCTTCTTTTGTTTATGGACACGGAATGTTAATTACCCTTCGGCCACAGTTTTGATGGATGAAAAAATTTTGTCTTTCCTCCTTTCATTGTCTCTCTAGTCTGCCTCTACACTTTGCCTAATATTAATATGGGAATATAGTCTTTATTGAACATATTAGCAGAATTATATAAAATATGCCAAAAACGCTGTTATGGCCCTGTACATTTTTCATTAGTTTATCACAGTATGTCCTTGATACGTTTGACGTGTTTTCTAATCTTCCTGCTGTGTAAATGTCATTCTGTTCTGATTTCTCTTACCACCTTCTACGTGTCCTCTTAGAGCTAGTTTAGGCTTTTCAAAAGTGAATTTTGCTGTCTCAGCATGAAGGTGCTGGGTCATTCTTGGCACAGTAAGAAAGGGAGTTGAGCTAGGTAAGAATTTTGGTGAAGCAGCTGGAGAGACAGATGGAGGCATAAAATGCAGTATTGATGAGGAAGAAGAGGAAAAAAAGACCATTTTAATAGAAACGTAGAACATCCTAGGTGAGGAGGTCTGTGAGGATCAACAAACCCAACTCCTGACTTCACACAGGGTAACCAGTGAGTTAAATCATATATTGTCCCTTCATTAGCAGTTACTACCAGTATTCCAGCCCTTACCATTTCACCAGTGGAGCCTTATTTTAGCAGGCAGGGCATTTAGTCACCTACATGGGCAGGTGTTTCTATTGCTATCCCCCACTTCACAACCTTTTTACAGCTACTACTCCTATACTGCGTTGCCAGTCATTTTTTGATTCTGCCTCTGATTTTCTGGTGTTGTCAGAACTGTTCCTCAACTGTGTTTCTGTCCTTCTGTGGTTTCTTCTTTTCCCTGTGCTCTGTCCTTGCCGATAGAGCTCAGTGGATCACTGCCATCTTCAATGGATGCCTGCCAGGGCTTCAGCTCAGCTACTGGCTGGTAATCTTGGCTATAAATATAACACTCCTCTTTTGAGAAGCTCATAATAAATGAGATAAATTATTACTTAACATAGCTCTGGAATTTTAACCTGGATATCATACATTTGAGGATCAGAAACATAAAATTCCACTTTGGAAAAAATACATCTGAAGAGCTGCTCCATGCAAAACTTGTCAAAGTGTTGTTATTTTGCTAATCATTGGTAAATAATGACTGGTGCTTCTATGTTTATATGTAAACATTTAGAGACTGACTGTCATATTTGTGCTAGACTTCCTGCAAATGTAGCAACTAAGCCTCAAACTTGTTGATGTGTAGGTTCTCCCTAAATGGTAAACAACAGAACTATCGTAGGTGTCAACAGGTGGTAATGTTACATGGGGTCCTTCAACAAGTTTTTTCCCTTAGCCTCTGAGCATATGTTCAGTCTTGGGAAGTCATGCTGTGTTGTTGTTAGCTTTGGTTATGAAAGCCTTGGTATCCTGACAGGTCTTTTGGAGAGGGCAATAGAGAGCAGCAGGAGAATTTGCTCTCTACCCAGGTTTCTGATGAAATTAAATTCTTGAGGCAGAGCTGCTCTTTGAGCATTGCCTACTGCTGTTGGGCTCAGTGAAGGGAGAGATTGCCTAGAGGCAATTTGATAATTTCTGTTGCAAACCTTGAACAGAGGTCCTGCATAAATAAAACACGTTGTGCTTGATGTCACTGGTTTCTCTTCCATTAGGAAACTGACCTTCAAGGCCTCAGGCATGTGCAGTCATTTGAAAGAGCAGTGTCAGAATGAGTACTGTTGTGGGAAGAAAGGGAAACAAGAAAAAAGTATTTCACAATATCATATCCCTTCTGTGTGGTATCTTGTACAAATGTTCTGATTGACAAATTTCACAGATTCTATTTGTATTAAGGGAGAAAGTAAAGGAAAAGCAAGCAGTTGTATATACGTGCTCTCTGGCAAGCAAATTTAATTTCATCCTTGGCCATAGACATAGAATGGCTTCCAACAAAGATTCTTTGGTTAATAAGTATAGATTTTAGTGAAGAAAGTAAAGATGTTTTGACATTTAAGGTGCATATAAATCATGCTTGTGTTCACCTCTACTTGTGAAGCCTAAATATACTCCTTTTTATAGCCATATCCATTATTCTGGTATTGTTAGAAAGGAATCATGAGAATTAAAAGAGTTTGGTAAGCAACATTACTATTCTACAGGTTTTGTTTGGAGACAGTCTGATAAGTGTGAATTGAATGGGAATTCATATGTTATGTAGTATGATATTGTCTTTATAACGAACCTCGAGAGTTGGAGAGAGAAGTATTTGGTCTTAACAGTCTTTTCCTGAATAAAGAAGATATTAAGAATGATGGAATCTTGACCAGCTGGAGTGGCTCTAAAAAGAATTGATGTCCCGGTGCCATACACTGGTCACTGTGCAGGGGTGCCCTCCAGGCCTCCTTGTGGCAGTTCTGCCTGAGGGTGCCACATGATCTCTCTCTGGGGACACCTTCGCAAACATAGAGCGCAAACATAGGCTCAGGCTCTGTGTTCTGAGAACATAGAGCCTGAGCCAGGGGCTGGGTCAGAAAATCAGCTTGGCAAGAAAGAAAAGTAATGCAGGAGAAGGCTGAGGCAAATGCACGGAGCATATATATATACACACCCCCTATGTACACTTTTTTAAAAAAAAAGATACTTATTTTGAGCCATACTGGTTTATGAATTTTCCCTTGCACTTGTCTGGAACTTTACATCATCTCCCTGTTTGTGCTAATACAGCAAACTTATTGAGGTTAAAAATAACTTTTATCTGGAACATACTTTCAGGCTGAAAGCCACTGAGAAGAGCGTGAAAGTGTATCTAAATTTGCCTAGCTCCTCAGGCTAAATAAATGCCAAGGTGTGCAGAAGAGTAAAGCTCAGGAAGGAAAGCTTGGAAGGATGGTAACATGTCTCTGGGGAGATGAAATGAATGCTCACAGGTACCCACAGGGAAAAGTTTGACTAGGAATTGTGTGAAGGAAGAGAAGAATGTTCATCTATTGTATGGGAAAATGAGAGAAAAGCTCTTTTGAAAAAAAACAGTGTTCCTTTCAGTTCTGAAATTCTCTTTCTGGTGATGGATTCTAGGGAGCCCCAGAACAGGCAGTCACCAGCAGTAAATACTGATTGTGACAAAGTAGGTTTTCCTGAAACCTGTAGAGAATTGCTCCTTAGTGCTACTCTGGATTTATTTTTACAATTATACTCTTGAAAATCCTATTCAGATTGTTGATTTAAGTGTAAATTATCCTGGTGTATAGTTCAGGTGCATGAACAAATGAAGTAATTTTGGATGTGCTTGTTTGCAATGTACATGTACATCTGTCATACTGCCTCTGCTGAGTTGCCACACTGAACATTGTTTACTTGAGAAGATACTGGTAAATCACAAAACCAAGCAGAGAGTGTAAAAAAATATTAACAGATCTGTATGACAATGGAAGTAGAAAAAAAATGTTTTCTGGCACCTTTTGTGGAGACAATATGTAAAATATGTCTGGATGCCACTTGTGCATTATCTTACATGTAGTGATGCAAAGCTTACATGACAAAAGATGGAATACAGCAATTGAGCAAGGACTGTCTTAACTTTGGGTTGGTATATGTAATGGGTTTGGTTCATACAGATGAAATCTAAACACCTTCGTGTGTCTGCAGGGAAACAGGCCTTTTAAGAATATTTGTCTTTCAGAGTGTGCCCTGGTCAGATAAACTAAGGGTGGAGGGAAGTTCAAATGAAGGTGGACTTTGAAAAAGAAAAAAAAAATAAAATTCTACTGCCTCTGGTATGTGTGTGTAGACACATGTGCTTTCAGGGTACATATACTGTACTGACATAGTTATGCATCATCCTCTTTATATTTCAACTCTTGTTTATTTATATCAACTTATTTGTATGCTCCAAAACTTGTTTGTTTTCATAATAGCCAATCAGCATACGGGAGAACTAAATCATGCAACTTGGGAGCTGCTCATCAGCTGCATAATGAAGACAAATGGCATGTTAAATCATGTTAGCTGATTATGCAAAAATAGCTTTTTATGACAGCAGTAGTTTTACTTTGCAGTCTGTAGAAAGCCATACCTCATGCATCTTATTAATCATGAAAAATAAGATTGGAAGAAAAGAAAAAAACCAAAACAAAACCCCAACCCAAACAAGGTGTGTTCTTGGTCTCTTCCAAGCAGGTGGCTTCACCTGCTGAAATTCTTGTTCTATGTGGACAGACTTCAAGCTTGCGAGAATACTGAATGATAAATTCTCAAATTGTAATTAGTCTAATTAAGAATTGGTTCTACTGAGATTTTTAAGAACTCCTGTGATCTCTTCTGGCAAATATTTTCTGGGATTGGTTAGAGCATAAAATGCATGATAAAAAGGCCAAGCAGAAGGTCATTCCTAAGCTCCTGATCTCTAAGCTTCCCTGTGGGATCTAATTATGAAGAAAATTGGTCATGATGTCTTTGACAATAGATTCCTGCATCCAAATGAATCCAGCATTTATTTTTCTTGTCTGGGAGGTCTATGGCTTAGGATTGTTTCTACCAGAATCCAGTTGTGTGGTTTTGAGTTTGAATTTTTTGTTTGTGCTCTTTTTTTGAGCTGGAAAGTGCACAATCAAACTTCTTGCTTAAGTTTCTACTGTCCTAAATATCGACCAACACTGTAATGAGAAATCTCAAAAGGCACGAGATGGCTGATGTTGCGGTGTTCCTGAACAACTATTTAAACAAGCAGAATCACAAATCTCAGAGGACTTGCAGCTTTCTTTTCTGGGGAGATTTTCAGATCGAGGCAGTTCAGAATTCCTTCTTCTGAAAAGAATGTTCTCTTATTACAGCACATTGAGTCTGTGGAGGATAAGGCTTGTTTATTGTCACAGCAGTAAGTGACAAATTGTTGGTACAGTAAATGACTGGAGGATAGAGTACTCTATTTTTCTATTTTAGGGCACAGAGTACTGTATCTGAAAGTCAGGGGAAACTGAGTCAGATGGTATGAGTATGTCTTCCATTCATACTTTCTGTGAACATCAGGAAAATTCTATACCAAGGAATGGTAAAGAGAGCAGAATGCCTTATCATCCAGCATCATAAAACCCCAAGCACTTGATCTGAATGCTTTTCCTTATGCCAGAAGATAGCTTGCTTTTTGCAGGGATTTTGTGTCGCAACACGAAACACAATATTTTCTGGATATTACTTTTGTCACTAGCACTGCAGCTAATCTCTTCAATGATGTCCAACTCCATCATCTCTGCATTACCTTGTGTATAACTACACCGGATTTCTCCTGTGCTGCAGGAGAAATGTGACCTAGTTTTTCAGAAATAGGGCATGGTCAAGTACAGAAAGCTAAAGTAATGACTGCACATTCACTTTATGGTGGTTGTCTGAACCTAGAAGCATTGTGCAATGTTTGTAGTGATACGGTAGGGGCTGGTCATGAGAAAACAAGGTGGGCTGAATGGGCTTGCAATCTAGATGAGTGGCTTATTGAAGAGAAGTCACCTGCACTTTCCCTATTCACACAATCCCTTCCTGTCCCAGCTAGAACTCCACAACAGTGTCCACAGTGGAGAAAAGATTTGTAATATGGAAACGTGGTCTCTGGACATGTTTTAATCTTGAGGCTGAACTTAAGTATGTTTGCTAGTGGGAAAGGAGAGGTAGCTGAAAAACGGTTCAGAATGAATTCAGTAAAACAAAGATCACTGTTTTCAAACCTATAGGAGATCCTTTCATGGTTATGTGGTTTAATCAGTTGAGCCAAGGTTTCTATTTTTCTAACTTGCTGTTCTTGTAGTTAGAATGTGACATTGGCTTCTAGCATTAATTAAAGTAGACCATGGTTTTAATTTGAAGGGCACACCAATTTTGCAGGATGGTGCAGTGCTATAACACACTGGTTTGACTTAGCTGGTTTAGTTCCCTGATGAATGCATTTGTCTTCCAGGGACGTGGGGAGTGAAACTAAATATCAGTCAAAATTCAATAGGGAAGTAACATCAACTGTGGATAGACAAGGTGTAAACATTCCATTTGCACACTATAGGGTAAGAAAGTACTTGTTCAAAATGCAATAAATGGGATATGTCTTTGACAGCTTTGCTGGCAGCTGGCTGCTAAAGTCAAAGATGGAAAGTCACCTTTACCTTATGACAAGTGTGATGTGGATGTAATTTCCTTTGTTGCTCCTTATACAGTTATATCAGTGCAGACAAATGCAAAAGAGTTACTGCAACCATAAAAAATGTGGTAAAGATTCTCTTATGTTCTTCATACTGGTGATAGAATTTAGAATGGAGAAGAATCAGACCTTGATAAACCTTGAGTGTCTAGAAACTGAGTGTGTCAGTAATACAGCAGCCAGGAGAGAGCAGTCTGCTGACAAGGATCATGATTTTGTTTGTTTTTGTTTTTGATACTGCAAAGTCATTCTGCATTCTGTGGTTTTAATTGAACATTCACTGCTTCCCCAGTCAGGAAATAGGAGAAAAAGTAAAGTGACAGTCTTTGTAGACTATATCCTATCTGTACCGTCTTTCCCTCTTCTGTCCAATGAACAAGTCATCTGTCTTTTTGAATTTACAAAATTTGCCTTAATACCATAAATATTTAGTTTCTTTCCTTGTGAAATATTCATCTGGGTAAATGTTTTTCTTGCAGTAGCCAGCTTAAAGGCAGACAAATGAAATACAAATGAAAAAAACTTCTTGAAAATATTGAGTTATGCATTACTAGCACCAGGTAAGGCTCTGTGTTTTTAAAAAACATCTATCTGTATGGTTTTTTCCCTAACCAGATGGAGATGGCAACATCCAGTCAACCTTCACTAGGCAATTGTATTTATTATCCAAGCACATGAGCTTCTCTGTGCTCCTCAGAGACTTGGCATCCAGTTTCAGGACAGCTTCTCTGTGGTGCACAAATGTAAGCAACTTCCTCAGGTGGTGGTTTTTTTCATTTGAACTTGACTGTGACCTGTTACCTTCATACATAGATGTTTCTTTGTCATGTTTACTTGCTATGGTTGTCAAAATTCTAAACTTAGTGTACTGGGACTGAATGTGTGCATTTTGCATGCATCTTTTTCAGTGAAATCTGCTCTGGAAGTGTGAATTCAGAACATAACAGTGTAACAGCCCCTGACGTATGCCTGCTCTGTGCTTGGAAATGTAAAATCTACCCATTGATGTCAAAGTCAGGAGAGGTGAAATCGTGTCAGCAGTAGTGAGATAATTTTGAATGTGTTTCCTGATGTAGATGGGGTCTTTATTAACACTGCTAAGCTCTGAAGCTTCCAACTGTTAACAGGATGCCATGCAGAATTACTTATGAGACTGACAGTCTGTATCGACACATTTATAGGTTTTAAGTGTATGTAAAGTGATTTTGTTAAGCTGTGTCAGAATCTAAAACCCTTGTGAAAACACAGGAATGCTGTGGTGTTGTGATTAAAGGAAACCGATGCATGACCTAATGGTGGCTTGGCTCATAAGAAGAAATGATGAACCAATTCTTTTACTAAGCTAAAATCCAAAAAAAGGAGAAGTTCATGTCTAGAGGCTGCAGTGGCTGGTCTGTGTTTTAGGTATTTTCTAAGCCATCAGGATGCAAGTGTGTGTACTACTGAGTATTTTGAAAGGGTGACAGAAATGAAAACATTTCTTCAAGTTTTTAATCTCAAAGAACTATACGTGGGCACTACATTATACAGGTATTCCTCTTGGATAGAGACTTGGATAGATAGTTAGATTTCAAATATACATTGTGTGAAAAGACAAAATAAATAGGTGTGTCATTTTTTAAGTGTAGTTTACTGCTTGGATAGTTTGAGTTCAATTACTGTTGTTCTGTGTAACTCTTCCCAGCTGATGGAATAACCTTGAGAGAGCGTAGGTGTTAGCCTTTGCTTCTTTTTAATACATATTTATTCTGCTATACTAGGACTATCCAATGGGGAATTAATTACTTCAGCAATGATTGAAGAAATCTTATTTTTAATCTAAGCCATTTTCTGTGAAGTTTAATTCATAACATAAAAGCAGCTTCTGGCTAATAACTAAAAAGGATATATTTTTAATGAAAAAAGAGTTGCCCTGAATACTTAGTGTATGGTAGACGTGCCTCTCAAACAATCATAGCAAATCTTTGCCATATAGTGTTTAATGCTTACTAATATCTAATAATGTACACATTCAAGATTAATAATAATAATTGTCTTGAGTGAACTGAGGGGCTTATAGAGATATAGGGGAGTTTCCAGCTCATTTCTCTCACGTTAAGAAATATGAATTTGGTTTGGGATGAGCTCAGGCTAATAAGACTTAAAGTCCTGATTTTTCTAGTCTGAACACAGACACTAATTTTTCAAGTAACTATATAATTGTCTGTATAGGCTTCTAGAAATGCTCACACTGATATTCCCGAATGATTCGCTGCCTCTTTGTTTCTGAATAATATTTTTAGCCACATCATTGTTATAGTTCACAAATACTACGATCAGATGCCAGTGAAGCTAAAACCTCAATTTTCAAGTTCCTGAGTTAGTCAGACTAATGCTGCAGAATACCTAATTGTAGTATACAACCTGTGCATAGATGACTGAATTGAATTCAGAAGCCTGGCTCTGTTTCTTGGTTTGGCACAGATTTATTGTACGACCTTAGACACCTATCTCTGCTTCTGTTTCCCTTTCTTATTCTGAGGTGCCTTATCTATTTTGAGAATCCTTTTTGCAGCAATAATACCTACATTTGGTTAGATTTTTATGGCTAATAAATGACATATAAAGTGCATCTCTTCCAGATATGTCGTAAAACACGTTCCACTAAAACATAAATTTAAGCAGATAATTCTTTCTTCCCTACTTTTTCCTAGAGGAAAATATTTTACATAGTTTTCTGTAACTTAATTTACGATTCAGTATAATCATAGATCAGACAGCATGCTAAGTCTGAATTAAAACTTTGCCAGCTTTGAATTTTAAATTTGGATCTCAATTTACCCTTGTAGCTTAATGAACTGAAGTAGTTCTTTAAATTTGAAGAATAGTCAGCCTTTTGGGATATTTGAATTTTTGCTTTGGACTTGCTTTTTTGATATCTAGTGATAGCAAATGTAGAAGTACTAGAATTTTGCCAAATGAAGAAATATCTGAAAATGACCTCAAACCTCTTAGGTTCTTCGAATTATTCCATATTTTATTTGTAAGCTATTATGCTTTTGGCAACAACTCCCAGTTCTTGCAGCATCATGAGATTTCATGTGCACATAGTACCAGTTCAGGTAGGCACCTTTAAAATATCTGGGGGAATCACTGTAGAACTATGTGACCCTACCTTCTAGGTGAAGTGTACATCAAAGGCATAAAATCTACTCTAGCATGCATATAAACTTACATTTGTTTAATAGGGGAATTTTTGGTCTATTACTGAAGCTCTGAAATAATTAAATGTGTAATCTTGTTATTTGCCATTTAGCAGAAAAATTGCTAATTGTCTTGAAGGAATTATTAATGGCTGTGGTGCATGAAGCATATTTTAGATCCTAGCAGTAACTCATGCATTTTTATCCAGGAAATGGCATAAAATTAATGAATAACCTCTTTCAGAAAAAGAAAGTATCTATCTGACTTGTGTAAGAGAAATCCAAATAATTGCAGATTACATGATGTATTTTTCGTATGGAATAAAAATTTAGTGTTTCAGAAAACATAAAGGATGTCTGCTTTTAATGGTGATAACTGAAGTAGAAGCCCTGTTAATACCTTACTGTTGAACAGTGAAAAGAAACAGATGAACTGGTCATATATGAAATGACTCAGCAGAAGTGGAGATTTCATTTATATGGGTTTAAACAGCACTAATGCCGTATTCTCACTGTCATTTGTTATTAGCAATCCTTGCATTATTTACCAGCTGATAACAAAAAAATGTAGTAATTATAGTTGTCTGTAAGTATACAGCATTCTAACTTTAGTTGAAAGTGACACCTACTAGCTTTTGCTTGGCAAAGAGAATACAGGTACAAGTGATAGAAGGTTCTCACCTGAGAAAGAGGTTGTTCAAATTTTACTATTCTGATCCACCTGCCTGTTCAGTCCTGTGCTTTTCCCATTTTTTTTTTTTTTTTACCCAGAGTTACCTATGAGCTCCTAGGTTGAGATTCATATTTATATTCTACTCCAATAGTTGTGTAAACAGTATTCTCATGTGCCCTATGCTTTTGATCTTCTTGGAAGTGGAATCCTAGCAGTTATATTTTATGACATTAACTATTTGCTTGTATCACACAAAGGTGTTAATAAGTATTTGACTTAAGGTGTTTGTTGTATAACATAGTTTTAGTTGATTGTGATTTCAAAAATCTTCATAATTTTTGTCTTTAAAAAAATACTGGATATATGTCAAGAATAATTATGGGGGTTGAACTTAATCTTTTGAGGTCCCTTCCAACCCCTACAGTTCTGTGATTCTGTATGAAATACTCTCCAGTGATGACTTTTAAATTGTGAACGAGTGATTTGTTTGCTTCTGAATATCGATAACCACCACTATAGTGAAACTGGATTTACTTCATTATTGGTATCTCCTCCTAGAAATTCTTAGAGTAGGATTATTTGTGGCGCTTTTTTTAACTTGCTATGTACAATTACCAGAGGGCAGGTTTGCTTGAAAAGCCAGTTAAAACCTTCCTACTTGGTCTGATAAAATTGATGCATTAGAGATGGTAAACACCCCTAATTACAGTCAGAAACAGTGACATAACCCTAATTGTTCCTGAGGAAAAAACCCAAGGTGCAATGGTTAGAGAGTAAATTTGGAAGAGAAGGCTGCCTGAATTGCAATTCTAATTCTGGCACTGACCCTCTATAGTTTAAAGAAATAATTTAATCCTACTTCCTCCATTTCTTTTTGTGTGAATAGTTGTGATGAGACATCACTTCTCTTGGAAGAATATGATTGTGGATAGGTTGCAGCATAGGATAAATGGTGAGAGGTTCTTAAAATCCTGACTTGTGACCATTGGCTCACTGATTGCCTACTTGGAATCTGCTCTTATTAAAGAATGAAAATAGCTTTCACTGCTGTGGTTACAATGCTCTATCTTTGGCAAAATAAACTAGTTTTTTTTATTAAACAGCTTGACACCAAAATGAGATATAAAAAGAATTATTTAAAAGGTCTGATAAGCTAGCAGCCAAAGGTGATGTTTATCCTTCAGCTTTTATGGATGCTGATTCTTCTTTTTCAAACTTTTAGCATCCAGTCATGCCCTTATCTCAAGAACAGTTTTACAGAGCTCATTACTCTATTGTACAGGTTTCAAATCTGTTTGAGAATGCTTTCTTCCTGTAAATCACATTTGTGAATGAAATTATGCTGGTGACAGTTGTCATATTCTTAGGTAATTTCTTCAAACTTGTTTTGTTTGGTTTTAATGATCCTGATTTTGCAGAATGTAGTTATATTCTTACTAGACTATTTTGAAAAATAGGTGTTTGTAGGTAGCTTTGGTACAGAAATCCTTACTAGAGCTGTAACCTGTTTTCCTGGATTTCTTTTGAATGTTGTAGTACTGAGATTATCTTTCTGGGTGTGAGTTTATGCAAAAAATTTGCTGTCTCCCAGTTTGCCATTCTCTAGTGTAAATGAGTGGGCTAAATACAGAGTTAATTATCCGTTTGAGACAAGGAATCTGCCAGTAAGCTCCAGAACTGCCATACTGCACTGGTTACTGTGGAAATCTTTGGACCAGTACAAATCCCAGCTGTGCAGTGAATTGTTGTTCAGCTCAGCAGCTAGAGCACTTTCTGTGTATTAATGTGGAGGGAAAGGTAACATAAATTAAGAAATCTACCTCAAGCAGGCCCAGAAGCAAAGGCATAACTTTATATTCCTAGACTGAAAGGTCACATAAGCTCAAAACCTTTCCCAAGTAATGACACAAAGCTCCTGCAGGTCTCCTTGCCCATACTGCACGCTTTTAGCTCTGACTGAACAGTCCAACTCTTAGTAATAGTTTTGTGGTTTTGTGTTTTCTGTTTGGTCAGAATCACAGAATGTTATGAGGGACCTTGAAAGATCATCTAGTCCAAACCCCCTGCCTAGGTGAGCAGGATCACCTAGAGTCAGTAATGACATTATCTACCTGTAATTTACATTGTAAAATATACCATGAAGGCCTGTGGTTGTTACTACTGAGTTCAAAAGCCATTTTTAATTT
Organism: Heliornis fulica; assembly: GCA_013399135.1. Taxonomy (NCBI): domain Eukaryota; kingdom Metazoa; phylum Chordata; class Aves; order Gruiformes; family Heliornithidae; genus Heliornis; species Heliornis fulica. The sequence continues at coordinate 108,521 of VXBZ01001942.1, forward strand.
CTATTCCAATCATGTTCTGACAACAAACCTTTCATGAGCACGTGGTGCAGGCAGAAACAATAAGGAAAGCCTCTTGTACTCCTTCCCTGTCTAGTATTAACCGAAGGAACACGTGAAACTATATTTGGTACTTGATTCAAATCTAAAAAATTTTAGATTCCATGATAAGAACAAAATTTATCTGGAACTTTATTCCTCCTGCTAGACCACCTATGGTCTGAAGAGTTTTTTGTTTCTTATGGTTAGTCACAGTCACCTTGGTATATAGATATCTGCTAATTATCCTCTGCCAGTCAGTTGTCTAAATAAATTACAGCATGAATGTCTCAAAGGACTCTCTAGCTGACAGGTCTCATTTAGAGTTGCACAGTCTTTGTTAGGCAGAAAGGCCCTTTTCTTTCAATTCTGCCCTTCTCTGTTTTATTGCAATTTATCTTGCATCATTTTTTTTTTTCCAGTGCTATTTTATGTGATACTGTCATCCAGTTGGAAACTGCTACTGTAAATTATATTCTTTCAAAGTTTCCTTGTCTGTTTGGCAAGTTGTGTTTTCTACCGTGCTCTCTGCATGAAGACAGATGTTATTCTCAGAGCATTCTAGTTAATTGCATTTGCCACATTACAAAGTGTGAAGCACTGGGTCTTAGACCAGCTCTGGCTTTCAGAAACCTGGTTCTAGCCATTTTGTTCAACCAGATGGGACTTTTTTAGTGGCAACAGCCTCAAGAGCTGACTTAGAGCATTCCATAAAGACTTAACCCCTTCTCACAGACTATTTAGCCAGCCAGCCTAAATTATTGCTTTTGCCAAAATTACAACCTGTGGATAATCACTTTGTAAATAGAAGAGAGATTCAATTCATGCAATAAATTTTGTATATAAGTTGGCTTATTGTCTCTGTGACAGTGAAAGATATAACTTCCAAGTTACAGTCTTCATTGTTTCCATCTAATAAAAATGCAGTAAGCAAATTTTAAATGTAAACAGCACTCCTGGTTTCTATTATTTTTCTGCTGTGGAATTTCTCCCTGATCTGAAATGAAATTCTCTGCAGCAGAGAGATGTGCTGCAATGACAGGGATTATTGAACATTATTGAGCATATTTGATAGGAATTAAGTTCACTGCTGCTGCTGACTGCAGCTCACTTCAGTTACTCCTGCAAATTTTTGTCTCTAATGTCAAGCAGAGTGGGGGAGAATGAGGGTCTTGACCTCATTTTATAGTGGTTGTTGTGCTGAGAAAGCTCAGTCTGGCACATAGCTTCTGACAAATTACAGAAACAGAGCATAACATTTTAAGGGTGTATTGGTTTAATATTGTCACCTAGGCACAAATTAACATGTTGATGCATCATTAGATGCAAATTGCTATTGTTTCTCAAGCTCCTCAAGAGAATATTCAACCTGGTTAGTGCTGTTGTGTCTTGGATATATAATATTTGGGGAAATAATCTCTGTAGAATCTTTAGCTTGAATTTGTCTGTGACGGTCTCTAGTCTGGGAATACGTTTAGCTTTTTGTAGCAGAGGGTAGTGAAATGCAGAACTTGTGTATTCAGACCCCATGTGTTACAAAAGGAGTGGGGAGACCCTCTCAGGGATCAAATTCTGTCTTCTACCTCCACTGAAGTCAGTCAACAGAAGTAACCCTTGGATTAGACTATGACAAAAATACAGAAACATCTGTCTTTGTGTGTGTTATATCAAAGTCACACCTAGTGTCTTCAGGTTGTGCTACGAGTTAAGGATGCAATCTGAGGACGAACTGCCTGTCAGCACTCTTTTGCCTCCACCCCCTTCTTTTCTTCCTCTCCATCTTTTCTTCTGTCTCCCCACACCATTGGAAAAATCCAGCAAAGGTGACAAGATAGAAAGATACTTCATTGTCCAATTGTGCTATGAAGGTGATTCTCCTCATTCCTTCTCTTTGTAAATATCTCAATGTTCATACCATTGTACCCTTCACTTCTGATGCTCCTCTCCTCCTGCCACCCCTGCTGAGGTTCCTCTCTTAAGCAACTACCTCCTTGGCTTCCATGGTCTTTTCTCCTACCCCAAGAGCAATGGTTGCACCTATTCATGCAAAGCACCCATATTTTGTCCCTTCAGTTGTACACGCTGGGCAAGGTTATGGTTTGCATTTCTCTTTCTTACATATCTTTCAAATGTTGAAATTTTGTTCACCAAGAATTTTAAATTGTAACGGTGCAGCTAATCTGTGTATCCAGCTAATTTGTATGTAGTGCTGTTTATGGGTGACTGCTCTGTAATGCATATAAACTCAATTTTACAGACAAAGCCCTGCCATGTGCTGTGAACTAAAGTCAAGCTAATGGGCACTGTGAATCCAGGGTGTCCTATCCTAGGAGGCTGTTATCTTAGAGGAGGGGAGTGTGTTTGCTACACTGAGGTTTTCCATTAGTGTTCTACTGCTCAGTGTATATTTTGACAATTTCTTTGTCGTAGTGCCCTTGGGTCACCCTCTTTGCTTGGAACATCTAATACTGCTGCAAAAAACTAAAGAAATAGATGGTAATTTATATGAGACTCCTAATCAGTGCAGATTGGATCCTGTCACCATGCTGTAGTCTATTACTGTATTGTAGGAGAAATAAATAAGAGAAAAAAAATTAAAGGGCAGGCTTTTCTTCCTTCCTTAAATTAACTTCTATTATTATCTTCTATTTATTTAGCTGAAAATTAATCAATGACATTTTAATGGCTTTCACTACAAGTTTATAGTATGCCCACTTGTTATTTCATAGTCTGCAGTAATGAATTTATTTATCTAAATTAATAGGGAAGGCTTTCAGCTTTAATTGCTGCAGTTTTTGAAATCCGAACCTGAATTCTCAAAGCAAAATGGTCATAGGCCATGAGTCATTTAGGAACAGTTTGTTTAGGTAAGCTGATTTTCAGCTATAGAATCTGTTTGAAAAGATCCTTTTGCTTGTTCTCCTTTCCACCATTTTCTCTTTCTAGTCTGTGGATCCATTAATTCAGAATAGCACAGAAGAGAGAAGCAGGTATTCTCCAGATACTTCCTTTGACTTGCTTGAATATTTCTTTATTTCAACCAATACTTCTAGTGACATCTTTTGAAGTTTCCCAGTTCTGCTCGTTGGTCACATGAGTAATGTTTGTCTCTCATCTCTTGATTATAATTTCCAAAATAATTTAGAAATATTTCCTGATAATTAATTTCTGTGATTTTTTGATAGTATAAGTCAATCATATAAATGTGATCCAAAAGGCAAACATAAATGATGTGAAAATACCCTCAGAATTACCATGTGTAATAGCTGAACACTTTCCAACACTGGCCCAGCTGTATTTTACAAATAATACTGAATCAGTTTACATTAATTTTATGTCTGCTAGCTGAATTGAATTTAATACAACAGTTTAATGTTTTCCACATACTTATTCAGCTCTTTTCTTCAGTTTTTAAGGGGTTTGTAAGAAATGGGTATTTAATTCAGACTAATGTGGTAATGGTAAATTATTCCTCTGTTTTCAGTATTTGCCTACAGATTTGATTTCTACAATGACTAGTTTGAGAATATCAATAAAAACTAGTAATATAGACTAGTAAATAACAATGAAAATTATTGTTTCTGTTCTGTAAGATTGTCAGGTAATTCTGTTGATAATCTGTCGCAATTAAAGATACTCTTATTGGACACTAGTTGGTATGTTGTCAACGCTACTTGTCAGGATTGTTTTTCGGTTGCAAGTCTAGCAACACTTGTTGAGGTTGACCCAAATTTCAAGTTAGATTTCTCTTGCTCTGATAAAGTATTACTTTTCTTGGTTTAAATATACATGCAGTTGTAAAATCTATCAAAGTCTGCAGTTTCAAATATCTGGATTTTATTCTCCTGCTGTGCACATTTTATACACAACTTTTATTTTTGTCTCAGTTTGGGTAAGAGATAAGAACTTAGGCATAAGTCTTTTAAATACATTAATGTAGTAAGTTTCTGGTTCATTAAATGCATGCTGATTTGTAAGGTGTAATCACAGAGGGCATGCAGAAAGGATGAAAGGCCTCTATATGCAAATCTGTGAAGTCTCTTTCTTGCCATAAAATATTGTTAGAAATTATATGTACCTTTGGACAGCTGTGTATTAATGGAGAGCTTAAACCCAAAATAATTATATTCTTGATTAGCATTAACTGTAATGATTAAATCCATAAACTCAGCTATGTTCTAATTTTGTTACATCTTGTTTTCATAATGAAAGATCTTTATACAGAGACCCCATAGAGATTTTTGCAATTATCACTATTAATAGGCAAGGATGCTAATTTTGTTAGAGGCCCACACAACTTCGTTAGCTGTGTAGCCACAGGAGCTTCTGTTCATATGTACTGTTTGCCATGTCACAGCTATGATCAAACTATTTGTGAGACAAGTCTATCCTCCTAATAGCAGCTATTGTAAGGTGCAAAACCTGAAGTACACCTGGCTTTACAGTTCTCTGTGCTTAACAGTCCGTTCTTGTTGGGCCAGGTTTGAGAGTGAGGTGTACCACATGCTCTCCAGAGGTCCTTCCAACCTAAGTTATTTGGTGATTCTAGGATGGGCTTTTGGCACCTTAATCCCGTCTCTTGTGTAGTCTGTGCTAGTAAGGCAGTCTTCACAAGGTAATGTATATTTATTAAAGCACATCCAACACTCGGTAGAGTGTTTCTATATCAGCCGTGAAATGTTTGAGCTCGACCTGCTTGTGCTATGCTGTTGTATGTACTTGCAATTTGATTCATTGCACTGTTTAAAACAGCCCTGTGTGTAGTGGTAATATATTTTCCCTCATCTTCCACGTGACAAATTTGATGCAGAAATTAAATATTTCCTGTTAAAATGCCGAAACTTTAATGTGTAGTGTTTATAGAGATTATAAGGGCTTGCTTTCTCAGACTGCCTGATTACTTCTAGTGCCTGTGAATGAGGGAGACCACAAACCTGACAAGTTCACCTATTATTCTTTTATAGATGATTTTGTGTGCTAAGTAGTTAAGTGGGTGGTGAATATGCTTTCTTGCCTATACTTGTTTATAGTAGAATAAACAGCTACAAAAAATATGACAAAAGTACTGCAGGTTAAAAACAGCCAGCAGCTGTCTACCCCAGCCTTTGTGTTTGAATTCAGAGCCACGAGTGATTTACTGTGGAATTTTCTGTGCATTTTTTCTACAATATTGTTGTGATTGGAGGAACCACCTAATCTTTTGATTATTCCCCTTCTTTATTTGAGCTTGAGCCTACTGATGCTTCCTTAGATTAAATCTTGTTGCCTGTTAATAGGTTCTGTGTTTTAAGTGACATCCACTGCAGATGCTGTAGGCTATACCTTGCAGAAATGCACTTAGGAAGCAGTATAACTTGCCCATCTGAACAGAAATGTCTCAGGGGTGGTATTAGAGACTGGAAGGGTATTTTGATGTATTATAAAGCCATATTGTCAGCCCACTGCATGGGCTTCACATGCACGTAAAAGCTATAGGTACATAAAGAATATTAAATGACAAAACTAGAAGCAGTTTCTTCATACTTTATTTTACAATTTCTCACTAAATATATTTACAGGACACAGAGTTTGCTTTAGTGCAATACATAGTAATGTTGCATAAGTACAAACTGTTGAACTTTTCTAAAAAAAATAAAGAAATAAAGCACTTAACTGATGTTACAGCTAAGTATGTAAAGCAACGTTAATAACTGAGTGAAAATGCCAACAGCATCTTTTCATAAACGATTTCTAGAAACAAACCACAAACCAGCATTATATAATCCAAACTACTAACCCTTGTACAGTACCATATCATTTAAAAAATGATTTTTTAAAAGCACATATACTGTACTGTATGGCAGTCTTTTTCTACAGATACTGACTTACTCTTTTAATACAAATATGATATTACCTTGGCAGTTTTGAAGAACAAAGTTATCTCAAGATATCAAACATCAGTAACAAACTCTGATAAGCACAGCTTCTTGAGAACTTGCTTTAACAGCATTTCTTCACAGTGATATTTATGAAAGGTTGGAAAAGAGAGTAGCATAAAATATTTCCATCCTTTTTTATGCAAAAAATCATTACTTTATATTGGTAATTATAAAATTACAAACACTTTCTATAAGTAACTGCTTCTGTAGTAATGATAGAAAAAGTTATCAGTAAGATACCTAAAATGAGACTTGCATAAAATGATAGTTTGAGAAAACTAGGTACATTTTTTTTAAAATAATAGTAGGGGAGGGAACTTAATTTAGAATGAGCAACACAGTAATTTAACAGAGACAACCTATTAGTCAATTAAAAAAGCTAATTATTTATTACTAAATGTTAAAAAATAAAGGAATTATGATGAGGTGAACTCAACATTTAAAAAAGATATGATGAAACATTTACTCAATCTTAGGTTTGGCACTTCATTGGAACAATTACTTTAACAAAGACCAAAATATGTATAAAAGATATACAGCTCCTTGACATACCTTGCAAATGTAGTACATAAGTACTGGCAAACACTGAGAACAGAGTTAGTTAAACATTCCCACAGATTTGCACATGCATGCACTATTCGGACAACAGCATTGTATCTATGTTCTTGGCGGTGACAATCTTGCATTACTTGGGTATTTAGGCCATTTCTTCAGCAGATCTTGTTTCTGATTTAAGTCTTACAAATTCTTTAGCAACTTCATCGTTGGTCCGCTGAGAAAGTATTCTCAGAATTGTCAGCCCAGTCTCATCTACAGAGATGTTTCTCAACAGGGGGTACCAGGAGGCGCAGCTGCCTTTCTCTGCTATGCTCTGCAGCTGAATAACCGTCATGCCTATGATGCGATCTTCCCTGGCAAAGCAGTAATCTTTCACTGAGAGGTGAAGCTCGTAGGCTCCTGGCTTATCTTCATTACTCAAAATGCTGTATGGATTAAAAATAAGAATTTAGAACAAGGAGTTCGATTTCATTCCCCGAAGGAATGAATGTACTTTAGAAATCTTGAAAAACTTAAAGCGACAGCGGTACCTTGATTTTTATAGTTCAGGTTTTTTGCAATGGAATATTAGGTAGTTTTGAACCTTCTACACAGTTACCCTTGGGTGTTACTGATGGTGTAGCTTCTGAAGAACATTAATAATGCCCCTGTTACATACACAACCCTTTACGTATTTAGATATCCCATCTATGTGGTAGTAACACTTAAAGCTTCACTCCAGATAACTACTTAAGTAAATAGATTCCTAGGGATAGAAACAGTTATTCCTGTGTTAGGGAAATGACTTGTACAATTTAACCAGCTTTTTTAAGACTGAAAGCTTAGTGGTTGTCATTTGCCTGCATATAAAACAAAGATGGGAACTGATAAATAATTTTGAAGCGGCGTCTGTATCGATGGCCTCTGTGTAAAGCAGCCTCAGGATGTTTATTTTCCCCATTCTTACCAGTGTGAGTGCAAGAAATTTGAAGAAAATTTGCATGACATGGGCAATGATAAAAAGACGATATGACAAAAAAACTTACAATTGGAAAGTTTCATTGTATTTTGGTGACCAGGTGTTGCTTTTTGTCTTGGTGCCATGTTTTCTTTTCTTGTCACTTAGGTTAGGACCTAATATGCAAACTTCCACGAATGGCCGGAACATAGCTGTTGTTTGCCAGTTTAGATTATTAATTGCTACAACTACAGGGAAATAAAAGAAATGAAGTTAAATAAAATACCATTTTTAGAGCTCCAATTAATTATCCAGTATGACTTTGTATGGCTAATGACTGGTGAGTTACGAGCTTTCCTATAGGATACCAGTACTTGGCATGTCTAGGAGGCGTGTTGCCTGTTCTCTGCTAAGTAAGATGTCTGACTACTCCAGACTACTTACAGACTGTTAAAACAGCAGCAAATACGAGCATGTATTTTACAAATGTGTTACATTAACAGCTCTTTTTTTCTGCTACCTTTACTGTAATTAAAAAATCAGATTATACTAATCTAAATGAAACTGGGTTTCCTCTGGAATTCAGGTTGTGCATAACAAAGGTATTCTGTTAAAAATGGAACCTTTTAAGGCTTGGTGCAGTCATTCACCACCTTGCTTTGTTACAGCTTTTCAAAAAATTAAATTATCTGCAAACAATTCAGAAGTATAATTTGGCACATCAGAATGTCTAATTCCATAGCTTGAAATAGTAAATGTTAGCTATCCTCACAGAAGAGCAGAGACAGTATTTAAAAGCATAATGACTTCTGCTGATGTTAAGCAATGAAAAGTGTGATCCCAATCACCTGAAGCATACTTATGGCTTTACAAGTACTGCAATACTTAACATTAGTTATTTCCCTACTAGTATGTTTTACTCAGGATGTAGTGCTTTGGAGTTTTGGACATTGTTGTTACTTTCTTTTTAAAATTAGCTATTTGAAACTCACCTTTTACAGTGACTTTATGTTCACCAGTACCAGGATGTGTTGAGACGTCCACCTGTATAGATATCTCACCCACTGAGTTATTAGTGGATTGACCTGAAATAGTAATTAATAGGTTAGACCACTTTGATTCTCAATACATCAAGAGATAGATGATGAAAGAAAGTGGTATTTTCTGTAGAAATTTCTGACCTGTATTCACATCTAGGTGGAAATTGCTTACAGATTAATAATTGATTTTGCCACAGAAGAGCCTAGCAATTACAAATGTCAAGTGCCTATCATAATAAAACCAAACCCATTCATTTGGAACCTTCTAGTCTGGGTGTCATTAGTCGTGTTTGTATCCTGAAACACGGAAGCTGGTGGTTTCTTCAGACTTTGTTTGCATGTGCACTGCAAAGTGTTATTGCAAGTATGCATCTGGGAAGTTATTTCTGTGTGGTATTGGTGCATCCTTTGCTGGGAGTAAAGTGGAAGCATAGTACCGAAGTTCTGCACTGTATATATGACCAATATACTAAAGCAAACTCCTACCCCTTTGCAGTTGGCCGCTACGTCTGTGGGTTGAGGAAAAGATGCTTTTTCTATTTATACAGAAATTCTTTCTCCACTAGTTTCTAATCCATATATGTGAGGAGAAGCAAACTTGCTTCAGAAGTTTCCCAGAAACTAATGAAGGAATTAAGGAAGGGGTACAGTGAAGAGGGACATCTTCTGTAATCGCACTAGGGAAAATACTACGTTTTTTTCCTTTCCTTGAATTAATGTATACCCAGAATACATTCATTTTTTGTCACTCACAGTGGTTTGTTTTGTTCCCCCCCCTCGGATTTCATCATCAGTAGCTTTCTAGAATGATGTTTATTGGTTGTGTTGCCATAATCTGTAATTATGCTCTGTGCACTGGTTGAATATTGCAGTTCAATGATGTACTCTGACCCAAGCATTGCTGCTGCTTCAGAGAACAAGTGGTTTTCCCGACACATCAAAATGCGTAAATTCAGTGCTCAACCAGCTCACACAGAATTTTTGAACTCTCTTCTGCCTTTTCCAAACATCAGGTGATTATCTCATGGAATTATCATGAATCCAATTTTGAAGTGTGTTTTAGCAAAAATCCACAGTCTCAATGTTGTAATCAATTATAGCTGCTGCTTCTGAATTGCAGGTATCTGTACAAATTTTGCTGCTAGATATATTTTCAGTGTCAGCTGAAGGGTTTCAATTACTTCTGACTTGTAAATCAGCAATTTGTTAAACATTAGAGTTTTAATGACAAGAAGTTTAGTTACAGTGGCTGGCAGCAAACTTCCTAATTGCTTAAGGCTGTGTTATACAGGACCTCTAAGTTGCTGAATCACTCTGCATCATATACACAATAAATAATACATAATTTTTTTTAAGAACATGTAGAGAAAGATAGGAATGAAATGGTCTAGAAAACCTAAATAAAAATCAGTGGAGCAGCTTTATTTAGAAGAGTAAGCCAGCAAATTATCTGACTGGAATAAGGAAATTCTCATTTGGTCAAGGTTATATACCTAAAGCTGACTTCCTTCTCTCTTGCAAATACAGTATTTTTAGACCATGTAGCAATGACAGTACAATATGAAGTTTCTGCTGCTTGAAATAAAATTTATTTATCAATTTAAAAAAAGATAAATTGTTTGGGGTGCAAAGTGGTATGTAAAATTACTCTGTCCAAAACCCCAAGATTTTTAAGAAAGGCCTTGTGTTCATGATACAAAATGTTTTTTATTACATTCCTTACCTACTAGTTAAGTTATGGAGTTACGTTTACCCCAGTGTACTGACTTGTGTGAAAACTGCAAACACCACCTTTTATATTTATGTATGTGGATTACTTACTTAACCAAAATTAATGTCTGAAATTATTTACATCTAAAATTCTGAAGGCAATTTAACTACTCTAATACTACAATATTACATTTAATATATGTTTATTCATAGGTTACTCTCATTGGTTTGCTGATGCTGTAAAGTAAATCAGAGTAGAGACTGGAGCTTCTGGAGTGTTAATATGTCTGGTTCTTTTGTACTGTGAAATGACACCTTTAAAAATTGTTACATACTGCTTGCAGTTCAACCTTAACAGGTTCAAGTGGCATTGGTCCTATCTGTATATTAGTCTGATATGGTCATAAAGAAACCAGAGTAAAATGTCACAGTTTTGCACTGAAAAGAGCAGATGTTAAGGTGACCCTGCACTCACTACTGCTGAGGAAACTTCTGCAGAATGCCTCAGCCAGCAGAGACAATTCCTAGTGGAGTCTGGAATATAAGCTTACTTTCTTTCCACTAGCTTGCTATCCATCTTGCATTTGCTTTCTTCTTCCCTCCATCTGACCTGCAGAACAAACTACAGATGACAATTCCAGGACATTCAGTATTTGCTTGTATCAGGTTTTGTTGACATTCAGGAACCATGGCACTTCACTTTAAAGTCTCTGATCTATTTCTGCAGTTTTGTCTCCTTTCTTGCTACTAGTCCTTGTAAAGACACAGGAGGAATTAAGGATTCTGATTGCACTGTAGAAAGGTCCTTTTATCTTTCCACATTTAACAAGTCAATGTAACTGAGAGCAAACACATAGTTCTGTGCTGCACAGGAGGATTGCACTTTCCTTCCCTTAGTACTGTGACACAACTCCTCCGAGGTTTAACAAGCTCGTAAGTCTCGTTTATGTTTGAAAACTTTATGGTTGTTTATCTACCACTGCTCTACTCTAAACTCTGCTTTAGATTTTGTTTAGGTTATCAAAACCTGAGGTGGATCTGGATTCTTTTTTTTTTTTTTNTTTTTTTTTTTTTTTTTTTCAGTTCAGGTTCCAGAGAACTCAGAAATGTACTAAAGCAAGAAGTTATGTGCATCTTTCTGGGGGGAATTGATTTGATTTCTGGAAGCTGGAATCTAGTAAGCAATTGGTGTTTATTCTCAGGTGTTTGGAAACAGCTTCTATTTGGATTTGAAAGGCTTTAATACAATCTGCAGATATTACAATGTAATAATCTATTGTTTGAAGGGAAAGCACTGAATGTCAAGATTTTATTGAACGTAGAAAAGCATACTGTCAGGAGACCTTTACTTGAATTTACTGTGTTTTTTTCTTCACACAATTGTATTCCAGTTCTCCATACATTTGTAGTTTCTTGATGTATATTGAAGGGCTGAAATGACCCCTAGGTTGAGAAGGTAAACGGGAACTAAATTGATATTTCAGATTGATATTTCCATGTTGGCATTTTGTATTTTTCTTCTTCCAGTTGACATGGATCTGCAGTCCATTTAGATTATTCAAATTATTCCTTTTCACACTACCTGATCGCTCCAATTTCCCCTACTTCTGTACCAAATAGAAGTGATCCTTTCTTACTGAGGTTATTTATTTCAGCCATTTGCTTTACTTTCTACTTATTTGTTCAAGTCTGTATGTCTACACTTCTGCCTTCTATTGTTGAGGGTTTGTAAGTTTTGATGGTTCTGGGGCTAGACATTCTTTTACAGACTGTCTCCTTCCTGGACTTTTGTAGAATCAAGACTTATCCCTCTCATCCAGACACTCATAAAGTTGTTTCAGGTGGTGACTTTTGCAGTATTTTTGCCCCAAAGTAGTCAAAGATAAGAAGCTAGGCACTGAAACGGTCTTTTATTAGCTGGATTAAAAGTTCCTAAATCTATGCAGGCTTTTTACGTTCTTTTTTAAATTTTAAATTTACTCTGGCTTTTAGGATTCAGGATTTCAAGACTTAGAAAAGCTCACTAAGCACTGTGAGCCAAACAGTAAAACCAACCAGCTGAACAGGGAACCCTGCCCTGTAGTAACCCTATCCTCTCACAGTCAGCTCCTTACTGCTTATTTACACTCCTCACCTGTGCTTTGACCTCATTTTCTACATAGGACATAAGAATGAAAACTTTGAATAAATACTGAAGGTTTTGCAGTGCCACATGCACTAGGAACTCTACAAGCTATGAAAGCAAAATTTTAATTCAGACAAATATTTGTCATTTTCTGATTAATGATGTCAATAAAATACAAAATAAGAGAAGGAAAGCAAGCAGGGAAACCTGCTTTTTAGTAATGCTAAGCATGCTAACTGTAATACATGCTTTGCTTTAAGAAGCTGCTGTACAAACTATATAGATACATGCTGAGACCAAACTTCAGCGACTTGAGGGCTGACTTTCAACAACTGTTTTTTTTTTTGACAGGCTGCCATGAGAAGATTGAAAAGGTTTGTGTTTGATTAGAAAACAGAAATAATGTATCTGTCCTAAGAATCATTTGGTGATAAAGTATTAAGGTTGACAGAAGCTTCTGCAGCATCTGAAGCCTCTCAGTTGTATAAAGCGACACTATCACATTACATTCTCTCCTACTTGAATTTGTGTAATGTCAGAGTGACCTGAGCAATTCAGCATAATATGAAAGCAGAATATTACAGTATGAGTAGAAGGTTTGAGTGGCAGGGTGGAATCCCCATCTCCAGCTGAGGGTTGACAATTATTCAATCCTGTTCTGACCCTTAGTTATCTGTAGGCACATGTGTGTCCACGTGGTAAGAAACCAGGCATAAGCCAGCTTTGATCTGAGGCAAGTATCCAATTAGTGTCATCCATCCATATGTATATGTATGTGTGTATGTATATGTGTATATATAGTCCAGCATTTTAACCTCAAGTTAAGGTGTTTATATATAATGTATATAATGCTCCACTGAAAGCATTGAGAAGTTATTATTTTTAAAGCTGATGTCACATACATGATGGATGCCCATAGTTTGTGCTCATTTTCTTGATTTAAGAGAAACTGTAATAGACAACTTATTTCTAATTCAGTAGCTTTACTGTTTCATTTAAGGAGATTTCCTATTGTGACAGCCTCTTAAGGGAAAGGACTGTAAAAACCTTGTCCTTCGCCAGCAGTCTCGGGTTTTTCTATATTTGAACTTCTCAAATACGTATTTTTTAACACTGTTCTGAATGTGTTTATTTTGATATCAGCACATGCTAGATTACTTAAATTGTAATTCTGCACATTTCTTCACTGTTGTTATGGCTTCTTTTGTTTTGCACTATATGTTCCTTGCATTTGTACAGATTTCTGCAGCTGATAATGTAGCTGTGTATTTTTTTCTTTCACGAAATGAGGTTGTGTAACACATGATTGTGACCTCAATTTGGTACCACAACGGAAAAAGCAGGAACTCCCTCTTGAGTTAAATTCTGGCTGAAGTAAGTATAGGTTATGAGAGAAATGGAAATGCTTGGTGGGACTTAAAGTTCACAATAGGATACAGACATGGCTTTTAAACGTGACAGTTAATAATGCAACACTTTTGACATGCAAAAGAGCAGAAAGAAAAATCTTTTCTTTTTCACTTGTAAGAGCTGCTTTTTATTTTACATAGTCTGATCTTATCTGCTTGTCTAAACTATATAGTATGTTTGCTGGTTTTGAAGTTAACTGTTAATTTAGTGTTTGAATCTGATTACATATTTTTCAGAAGATAGTGAGGTTCTGCTTTGCCTTGTACATTACAGGTTGCAAAGGAACACAACATTGAATTTTGGCCTGGCAGTTGAAAAGGATTTCTCTTCTTTTTTGATCATGTAATTTCATTCCCTATGTTGGTGGCTTCACAAGAGAAGTATGGAATTAGTGTTACAATTCCTTATTATAATTAGGTAAATATTTTTCATTCTGCTCATTATATTCTCTTGATTGCTTCTTCCCCTTGTAGCTTTCAATTTTCTAGCATAAGAACAAAGAAACCCAATGGAATTTAGCTGATGTGAAAGAAAAGCCTTTTCTGCAGCCATCTAAGCACACAAGTAGGAGTGTAGTATGAGCTCTATGTTGGTAAATGAGTATTGATTTTTCTGCTTAAGTAATACAAGCTCTAAAGTCAAGCTAAAAACATATGGATTGCTATGTTTTACACCTTACAGCAACAGTAGCATTTTCTACTGAGATTTTTAAAACTAAGCTATTGTAAATGTATAAGAAAATAATATTCCAATAAGTAAACAACCATTTTTCATAAAAAAGTGGCATTTACTTTTGAGAAATTAGTAATAAATGAGAGATAATTCAGGAGACTAATGTCTAAGGTCATGTCTTTGTATATAGTTTGCAAAAACTAAAATCATATTAACCCAAATGTTATTAGAGTTGATACACATGAAATGTAAACATTCAAAATGCAGCCTAAAGTTTATTAAATTACTGAAGATTTAAGACAATTGCTAAACTAAATCAAAGGTATAAGTTTTTAATTTTTGTATCCTTTAAATTAGGTAGTCTAAAAGGTGAATGTATAACTTAAGTCTATGAAAAGGTGACTGCTAGGCTGAAATATTTTTTTTAGGAATGAATTTTGAGAAACATCACCAAGACTGGGCTGAACCTTGAGTAGCCCTAAGTCAAATATACCATAGAGTTAGGGAATCCAGTAGTTACAGCTTTTTTTGGCTTTTATAGTTTTGTCTTGATTGTGAAACTGTGTGGTTGAATTTAGCTCAAGTTTAGTTAAAATTAGCTTGTCCTGCCTGAACTGAAATGTGACCTTTTTGTCTAGAGTTGATGAAGGCTGACAACTTGTATAAATGCATCAATGTACAAAAACATGGTCTTTTGAAGGAACCTTTGAGCTTTCCTTGATGATATTCTCTGCTGGCTTGCTGGCTGCTCTCCAGCTGTTAGCCAGGCATGATGGGTTTTAGCCATACAGCACTGAACCCAAGTCCTGCTACTGAGCAGGGTTTTGTAGGTGAGGCTGGGCACTGTGCTACTGTCTTGCAACTGGTTACTTAGCACAAGTGTAGTGTGCACAAACAATTGTTTGGTCACAGAACTATAGAAAAAAATCCATAGTATAGTTTGAATTTATTAAAAAATGTTATCTTGCAGCTGAATTTAAAGGAGAAAAAAGAATCACTTTTACAGTATAAGCTAATGTATATTTATTAGTGCCCAATCTTACAGCTGATAGAAGTCCAAAGGAAACAGAATCATTTGGGATCTGAACCTCAGGGGATGTGCTTGGTGTTATGGTCTACTGATGCTACAAGGTTCTTGCTTGGCCGTGTTTGATATGGTCTTTGAAGGGGTATCAATGACCATATCATGTGTACAGTACTAGTCACTCAGGCTTTGACATGCAGTTCACTGAACCACCTCCAGGTTTTTCCAAATCCTTTAAGTCTGTATCACTGTCCATTCTGCAGACTCTGAAAGTGGCCTGTTCCATGAAATGGGTCTTGGCAGCACTAACACTGGAAGACTTGAATAAGAAGAAAGCACAGATCCAGAAGAATGTGCTTACTTCAGGTGCTGCACAATCACACGGGCACCTTCTGGCTAATGTTAAATGTAGCCTTCAGGTAAGGGGAACAAAATTTTATTAGCATTTTATAATTCATTGTATATAAAATTGTAGCAGTTTTCCTAACACAAAAAGACCAATAATTCATTTGCAAAAGAGAATGCTGCTCTACAAGTTTTACATTTGTGGGATTTATATTTGGGATTAAAATAGAGCAAGTGCTAGCAGGTTTTGTTTATTTTTCTGAAAATAAAATTCCAATTTTGTACTCGGGGACAAACATAGATAATTTCCCCCTTTATTTATCATATTGATACCAATATAAAAAATTTGTAAATAATATAAAACTCAACAGTATTTAATTTCTAAATAAGCTGAAAGTGTTTGGTAGAGCTGGTATAGCAGTAGGAATATAACCAGAGAAGGGAAACCTCTCTTTGCTCTTGTGCCAGACCGATATGATATTTAATATGATATCATATGACAGAATGAAAGCTATGTCACTAATTATGCTGATCTGATATCTGCATTGTTTAAGAAACTTGATACAGACAATATTTTATCTCTCACTGTCATAGTGTAGATACGTATTTTCTTTCGCAACACTGAGGAACTGAATTTACAGCTTTCATCACCATTTCCTTTAAAATGGCAAATAATTACATGGAAGAAAGAAAAGCCCAGCCATACAAAACCCAACAACAACAAAAAAGAAATGTTATTAGTTATTAAAAAAAGTTATTGCTACGTTACATTCAGCATTGTAATTTACTTATTCAAACACTCGCCTCTCTTGTGCACTGTCTTGAGAATCTGTAGCAGTGCTTTGCAAAGGAAAAATCATTGGAGTAAGATTACAGCAGTTAACTTCATTAGTCCTGACTATGTAATAATCTTCTTTTAAAGCATATGTCCATAACTATATAGCCTCCACATGTACCTCAAAATAGTGGTAAGAGTTTAGTATTTAGTGTATTGAAACGACCATGTGAAAAAATACGAATCTCACATTGCTGTGTTTCCAGGAAGCTCTTTGGGAACGTATAGGCAAAAGTTGGTAATCAAAACTAGATAAATCAGTCATCAACCGTGTTTAGACATTGTGCATATTCTTGAGTAATTTGTTTTTTTCCTACTGAACTCAACCCTGTGGATGTCCATGAATACAGGAAGGATCAAGGACCATACCATACACTTTTACATAACTATTATGCTTTCTAGGGGATAACGCACAACTCCATCTCCTCACATCAAACAGAAGTATCTTTACCTGTGGTTAAAAGTAATCCTGATTATTTTCTGGTTCTAATACTCACTACAGGAAAACTGAGCATCCTAGAGATAATACAGAACATTATCTAACTTTTGCAATGGTAACATGGAATTTCTACTTGAAAATTGTGATTAATCTGAAAATTTTTATTAAATTATTAGAGCTCCTTTACTTTGAGCTAGTTGAGGTTCTGTGTTTGCAAGGAATATGTAAATTATTGCTGTTGAAACTATTTCTTTAGCTGTTAAAGTGACTTGAGAATAATTATTAGAAAGTAAGAATATATGAGGGGAACATATACAATGTGTTTTCTGGTGACTAACAAGTGACAGGTTTCAGTCAAAAAGTTTGTTTGGACCAAAAGAACTTGTCAACCATGTTTAGACAGGTTCTTCTGTTGGGAAAAGGTCTTGAAGACAAGCCTAGAAAATGGTTCTGCATTTCTTACTGGGATGCGTATGGGTGACTCATACATTCCAGGTCAAGGTCTTTGCAGAATTAGAAACATGCAAAAATCAATAACTTTCCCTCTAATCATGGTGAGTTCTGTTAGAAATAACTGATACCAAATATTTACTTGAGTAATTTGCATTTTAAAATAGTATTCTTCTAAATTCTGAGATCTTTCAAATAAGAATAAAGGGTTTATTAAGTTAAAATAAGGTAAAAATAAAATTCATAAGCTAAACATAAGTAATGAACAAAAAAGGGAAGATTAGTTTTTTTCAGGAGAATGAAACTGTCATCTACATAGCTATTATTCAATTTGCTATTTTCTTAAAATTATCTTTTTTTTATTGCTTTAATTACATCCAGCTGTCTATTGATATGGATTGGTTACATGCACAACTATGAGGGCAGATATAAATCTAATTACATTTCAGAGAAAGTTTCTGATTTGATAATAGGGTAATTTTAACTAAATGATAACAATACAGCTAGAGCTGTGAGGCTGGAGGTTGTAATAGTGGAGGGTTTTAGCTCTAATGAGACATTAATGAATTATCAAAAGCTATGAGTCACTTTTCTGTAACTTTCATTCCCAGTGGCTTCACTTCTGATAATACCTGGTGTGCCAATGCAGGCGTGCTACTGTGTGCACAGGACTGAGCATCGACCTCAGGCTGGAATCATGATGGGAATCAGAACACTCATGTTTGTGGGTCAGGGCTGCCATAAGCAGAGACCCATTCGACAACCAGAATAACTTTTTTCTCCTGAGGTTGCAATGAAAGTATGCCTAATTAAAAGCAAAATACATTAGTAATTAATTTTCTGTCTAAATTCTTACCTTTTTTATGGGGGGGAAGGGTGGTGTGTGTGTGAAGAATCTATTCCTATATATATTAGAGTTTTATAGGAATTTTTTCACTTGTGATATGTGAACTGAGGATCTTTGTTAATAGTCTAATACAGAAGCTGCCTCAGAAATGATACCTTGGTATTAATCTCGGGGGCAAGCTGCAAAACCAATGTTTCGTGCTTATTATACTGTGAATAGCATACTGTCCTTCAGATGTACAAGCAATTGATTTCAGCTTAACTGCTCAATTAAAACTGTTCTGATTCTCACGAGTGGGAGCAGTGTAATTCTTTATAGATCAGCAAATTGTATTCCTTCCCAAAGACTAAGTGACAGACAGGCTATTTTTACAAATGTCTATTACATTCAAAAGAAAAGCAGTATAGATTGCTTCCTTGCAAAACTTTGCAGTTTCTAGAATGGAGAAACCACTCAGCTTGGAATATAATGCACATCCTCTACATAAACAGTTCCTGTTTGTGCCGCAGAAGTATGACAACACTGTCCTTGATTGACAAGAAAAATGGTAAGAAATAGTTTCTCTGAAAACAGAAGGAATCCTGCCTAAAGGTATAACCATGAACTCTCTGTTTCTTACTGAAACACATCATTAATGAATGGTATATATTTTCAACAAAGAGGACTTTGTGTTTCAAATTTTGGAGGGCACTACACCAAAATTCTAGAGCAGGAAAGTGGCTTCAGTGTTGCTGATGTTGAGATTGAAAATACACCTAATGTCATATTCTTGCCTGTTTCTCTGCCTTGTTTTGCTTTTCGGAAAGTATCAAAATTTTGAATTTTGATAAGTGGGCATAAAAAGTGATATATTCACCAGGAAAGTTTTGAGTCTGAATTCTGAAAAGCATAAAGGAGACATTAGACAGGGTTAATAATGCTGCATTTTGGCATACAGAAACCTTGTGAATCCATGGAATCCACTGGCTAGAAGGAAGCGTGGACTCTGTAACGAGGAATCAGCACGCTACAATAAGGACACATTGCTCAGAGTTTATTGTTCTTAATGTTTCCTTTTGGGATTAAGAGCTATGTCATGGTTTTTGCAGTTATTTGTGATTAATATTTAATATCCTTCAACTCCGAAAGCATCTAGAGCTGCTACTGTACACCGTGAATTTACTGTTTCTGCAATTATAATATGCACTCTGGTATAGCCTCTACAACCCTGTGTGTGTGTCGAGTGCTCTATAAATAACCATGATATTCAGTGTTCATGTGGAGCTGTGGGATCTAAATGACAAGTTGATAAACATGCTGCCCTCAAACAACCTCCACTGGTGACAACAGCAGATAATATGGGGTAAGATCACAGGGCCAAAGTTGTGACAATAATACCACAGTAATTGGAGAATGTGATTTGCAACAAATATTTTTTAAAATTTCATCAAAATATAATTTGATGAACTTACATCTCTCTTACAGATCACTTACTTTGAGATGTCTGAGTGTCTATGAACTTCTTTATCAAGGCATCAGTAGTTTGTGTGTAAAGGCTAAGAGCATATCTCAGGGACTGTAGGTCTGGGCTCTTTTCCAGGAAATTCTTTTTCAGCCCACTTCCTCCAGCATGGAAGTATTGCTAAAATGTAAATAAACACAGTTGCTCAGAAAAGCAAATTATCTGAGAGTTACAGACCTACAATTTTAAGCAAAATTCTTACACAAACTTACAAATAACACCTGACATTTGTGGCTAGATTTATTGTCACAGCAGTTGAGATAACTACAATCTTTACTACAGAGCTCCTTTCCAAATGGAAACATTTGAGACTTGTGTTAAAGAAACAATACAAAATTTTAATTGTGGTGTTCATGATCTCAAGTATTTGTGTGTGTATATATATATATGTGCAGGGTTCTCTTAGGTTGTGGAGAATGGATTTGTTCTTGGGAAAATTATTAGAAATTCCCTGGAAGTTTCCATGGTGGTTATCTCTTTTGATTCCAACTTTGACCTGTTTCACTGTGGATATGCACATAATGCATGTCATCCTTGAGTGAACACATTAGGGTTTCCTGACTGTGTGAAAGAAAGGACGGAAGAGACAAGTAGCTCATGGATTGGTACTGCCCTTGAAGAGGAGTAAATTTCATCCTGGGGGCAGAATAAAGCACTCCTATGTATGACGCAGTAGTAAATCAGGACATCAGGAGTGCTTCATGCAAACCGAAGATGGGGACAGATCTCGGCTCTGCAAGCAGTTGCCCCAGGGCAGAGATTACTGCCAGCTGTTCATCAAGGCCTGCCTAAAAGGCATCATCCCTCCTGCTTTCACTGTCACATTTACACTGATAATCTGAGTACTTCCTTACTTGTTTAATGAAAAAGAAATGTAAGTAAAAGATAAATTAATGTAAATACTTTAAACAAAATTGGTTCCTTATCTACTGGCACAGCTTGGTTTGGAACAAAATATATGTTTACCAGCTTGATACCATCCTGACTATGTAAAATATTTCAATTATTATGTTTGAAATCCCAAAGCTGAGTTCAGAAGAATTAAGACAAATTCTTCCCTTCTTCCTCCTAAAATTAGTATTACCCCTACAATTTTATACAAGACAGTGGTTGACAAACTAATGCAGTTATGCTACAAAGAAAAGATGTATTTACTGTACAAGTTCAAAACCAATGTTTTGTTCATTTTGCAAAGCATTTTTCCGTGTACATTATAGTTCTAGGTTTCAAGATAGATTGATTCTTAGTGATTCTAAGGGACCATTCTATCTATGTAAGATCTGTTACATCAATCATGTTCTTGGTCATTGTAGCATAGAACAGGAAAATATGTAAAGCTGTACCTTTATAGTGGCTAATACTACTTCCATTATTGCACACTGCCTCAGGGTCAGGCTTCTGGCTTCCTCTCGAATCACGTGGTCCTGCAAAGAAAATTAAGACTGCAGTTGGTTTTGAAAGAGAGACAGCATTGTGGCCTGTCTATCCTAGGAAAAAAAACCCAACCAAACTGCTGAATGCCCCCAAGACCCTGTGATTAACAGAGATATATTCAGCTTCAGACTTCTTTTACAAAACCTAGAGCAATCGTGTTGTTAAAAAAATAGATTTTAGTGAAAAGAAACAGTGTTTAATACTGGGCATCTGGGTGCCTTTATTTCTTTTCCTAGGATATATTATTTCTCTGTTTTAGAGGGAAGGGAAAAGGTTAAATTTTAAGTTTAATTACATTAGATGATGTTGAAGGCATTAATTTTATTAATGAACCTGACAGTTTAGTATTTGTTAATGCCTCATGATTTAAAAAAAAGAGGCAATAGGCCCCTATTGGAACATAAATTATAAAGTGACTGTACTGTGAAATTCTCATCTGAAGTGTTCTGCGATTTTCTTAGGCAGCAGTTTAACTCCTCTAGCAAACTAAGCAATTAGCCATAGAAGCAAAAATTACCATGTTTCTGCCCAAACCTTGAAATCCCAATGGCAAAACTGATTGAGGAACAACTGGCACCAGTATCAAATGTCTAAGCTCTCCGTCAGACATATTAAAGACTTCAGTAACATAGTGCTGTTGAATTTACTGTGGAGTTGTGTGCTGTGTTACAATACATACCATAAATAGCGTGCAGGATAAAAACCGTAGCTGGTTCCAGAAGGGAACACGAAGATCTCGCAATTAATTTTTGTGATGCTTGATGTGCATAAGGCCTAGCTGTGCAATGCAGGAGTGACATCTCGACCCATCTCTTGATCACTTCACCTTATAGAGTCTTTTATTCTAAGTTTGGTTTTGATGAGACTGTAAAATCATTACTCACCTACGAATAGTTATGGTCATATTCAACGTCATTATAGCAAATAAACACAGGAATGAGGCATGAGACTTGGCCTCACAGTCAGCAATATTTCATCTATCTCTTCATTAGAGCAAGCCATTCACAGCTTCATTTGGCTCCATTACCTTGAGTTTTGACAGCTGTCCAAGATCTTTGGCTGCACTGAATATCATCTGGGGCCCCTGTAATCACATTGAAAATTCAGGATATGGACTCACTATGGCATGTTTGTTTTTTCTGTCAACATGATCTTATTTTCTGCTAAGACATTAGCCAAGTCAGTGTTTTGCAAAGCTAAATGAAAATTTCAATTACACGTGAGACATTTTCATTCAGTTGATAAGGCCAAGTAGTTAAATGTCTGCAGCATGATTCCCCCAGTATTCTATACTTGATACAAATATTGTATACTATGTCGATAGCATTTTTCTGTGCTCCTGCCTGTTATTTCATTTTTGTATCTAATATTTTTAAGCTAAGGCTGCAATTGCTCCATAATCATAACTCTCAGGTGCTAGGCTAATATAAACAAATCATAATGGGAAATGAGCAGCTCTGAGAAACATCCAAAAGCTTAACTGTCTACAGTCAGTTGAGTAATACACAGCATCATGGCATACTGCTAAGCTAAAGTTGGTTTGTTACAGAAAAGATACTAAAATGTTATAAAGTTAAATCAGTATTTTACAACCAGCAAATCCTGACATGATACCAAAGCCAATGCCTACATGTCTCTCTTGGAGAAACAGAATCCTACTAGCATTCCATACTCACATTATTTTAATCACAATTATGCCAAGAAATATAATTACTAGTGCAGCTAGTTGGCAGTTCAGCAAGACACAGTTCTGAACAAACAAGCTGGTCCAAATTACATAGCACAAGGCAGAACGATTCTTCATTAGTCTTTCTGTTTCCAGAAAGTTTGTTTCTGTGTGGTTAAATTGCAAAAAAAGTAATATAGAACTGCAGATTAAATGTCCATCATTTATTAGTGACAATGGTAAAATAAATATTAAAATTAAAAAATTAATGCAACTAGCTACACACCTTTCACCATGCCTGCCACCTGGGACACTTTGTGTAGAGGCTGCCACTAGTAAAACCCCATAGCTGGCACTCTCAAAGTCTAATCCTGTAATCTTTTAACTAACCCATTTTTCATGGTCCTTAACCATTGCAGGTTATAGATTTAAAATATTTTGTCTTCTGCTATATACATATTGAGCAAAATTTGGGAATGAAGGAAAGCTACAGCCAATTTCTAGTCTGAGGCTCATGTTTCCTAAGGATGTGGATGAGCACAGCTTGTTTTAGTTCTCTACCGACTGGGGGCAAAGCACTTGTAGAAATTCCCACTGTCACCATTTAAAATGTTCTTAAAGAGTCTTGAATGATAGGCACAGCCTGTGTTTAATCAGCATCTGACTGACAGACTGATAGAAGCTTTCTTACCTTTGGGCACTAAGCTAATCTGACATCCATCCAGAAGACTCTCTGGTCTAGGTACAGGATAGCATCAGACCCTTTGGCAAACTCGGGATTAAGCACATTGTTGCAATCCTTTATAAGGTGTGTGACCTGCTGCTGGGACACTTACCGTTTGGTCTGTCAGTGGTGGAAGCACAATTTGTTTTTCTATTTTGTTCAGGACTAATTTCCACAGCTCTTTTAGAACCCGTTTCAGAACTGTCTTCTCACAGATCTTTGCAGAGATGCTTAAACTGAAATGAAACGAAACATAAACCAGTCTCCAAAGCGAGCATTAAGACTTCAGAGGTGCTGTATCCCTATATGTTGAGATTAATGACCATTAGAGTTTAGCTTTTCTCTACCATTAAGGCTTTCCCAATAGCTTAGTTATTTTTCAATGTTATCAGCAAATATTTTGTGTTTTTCTTCTTTAACCAGACTCGCAGATTATAAAATCACATAAATCTCCACTATGCAATTTATTGCTTAATGTATTACTGCTGTATATTTATTGAAAATTGTGTATGATGATGAGCTATAAACTTTGATGGATGAAATAATTTAGTGCTCCCAAACCCCTAAAGTTTTGGTATATGATTTAACTCTTAAAAATGAAAACTCCACACCTCTCTTTTTGGTTTATACTTCTACTGTGAACTAGGTGTTGATAATTAATGCAAATTCAGGGCAACCATTGAAAGCGTTTATTTCCATATACTGACATATTTGTGCAGTCAGACCATCTATTACTAATGGTAAAAATTTTTGAAGAATCTATATACCTAGATTTTTTTTTCTCTTCTTTTTATAGTCATAAATTCTTGTGTGCAGCATCATGAGTAAACAGTGTCATCAATAAAGTGATGCAAAGGTTTCAGGCACAGAAAAAAATTTTCAAGATAATATCACATGTAAATGTGAGGAATTTTACAGATTTAAGTCTAATTCATTAAAAGAAGATTACTGTAAATAAATATGCCGATTCATATTTCTGGCATCCATTCCTACTCTTAGTAAGCACATAAATAAAAGCATAATTTAAGAAATTACTAAAACCCGAAGAGACTTCAAGATCTGTGCTAGGAGTGAATATCTTAAAGATAATTAACATTTAAAACCATACTGTTTGAAAGCAGCACATACTTCTCTTGTGATCTAACACATAGTACTAGGTAGATTACTAAAAATAAAAGGCTGACATGTAGATAAAGCAGCTAGAAGGACAGTGAGGTGATTACACGTGTGTGTGTGCTGCACACGGCCTTCCAGAACAGCTGATCCTGTCACTGATGAGGAGACAAGATACACTTCTTCCAGCACCCAGGCTGAGTGTGCAGGACTATTTCATAGTTTAACTTTTTACCAATGGAAAAGAATCAAGCTGCTCTGTAAATCTTGAAATGGTGATCAAATTATTTGGAACATAGAAGTGCATATTGATAAACAGAGGAACACTGGACTCCCAGCTAGAACAAATGCCAGACAATGGCAGTATGGGGAATTAATTCCCTTTTGTTCCTTTGTTCAGTACAACCCTTTATATGACAGCTTGTGGAGGGGAGACCATACACTACCTCCTCTGTAAGGATGAGAAACAGAAAGGCAAATACATAGCTTAGGCAGAAATTGCTGAGGGTACATAAACAGGTTAAGCAGAGCATTCTGCACACATGTGAAAACTGCAAATATATATATATATAAACCCCCAATATAGTGTGTTTCTAGGTATTAATGATGGGTAAAACCAAACATGCCTGACTTTGGCCTCCAGTTCCTAATCTGCCACGCAAACTGGTGAGCCACACTTACGTTTTGTCCAGGAAATCCATGAGGGCGCGAAGCACGATCTCAGCATCAATGGCTGCGCTGTTCTTGTTGGCTGCTGCATTCCCATTTCCTCTCATTTGATTCAGTTCATTGCCCATTTGTCTTACACAATCTTCAACAATAAATTGGAAACTACAGGACAGAACACAAAAAAAAAAGAGCATGTAAGAATTCTGGGATAGAAAACATTTATCATTTTGCATCAGGTTCTTCAACAAGATTTTCTGCAATGATGGAAAGTTCACAAACACAGACAGGATACTGCTGGTGTTAGCTACTGAACATAACTATTCCTAAGGATTGTAGATCATATAACTAATTCATGTACTGTTTTGATTCTCCCTTGTTCCATCCTGTCATTAAGCTTCTCATGCTTGTAGGGGTGCCAAGTAATTATTTTCTGAAAGCAACAGATGTATCAGAATCTGTAGTTTAGGTTATGACTGACTACAAACTAACAACAAGTTCTCAATATTTTATTTTTGACATGAAAAACCAACACAACCTGGTGACTATAAATTATTTTTCTTGTTAGTTAATATGAACTAAGCTTTGATATTCTTCTTGAGGAAAAATAAAAAAACTTATACTGCTTTTGCCCTGTTTGGCACAATTTGACTTTTCCCTGGGTTTCACACACAGTCAGTGCCACCAGAAGCTTTTCTTACTTCTTTCCAACTAGACAGAGTTAAAACCTTTGGACTGTTTAGAATATTCTTTCACAACAATGCCCCACTAAATGTATGCTCTTCCCTCTGAAAGGAATCTTTTTCCACTTCTAAGTGAGTGTGAACTTATTCTGACTCCTGAAGTTGTTACATGTTCAGCTTTTCTAAAAAACAATCTGTTTCCTAACTGGTCTGGTGGAGCAGCCTGTCTGACAGCCTCATGCTGCCATTGATATGATACAGTCTGCTGTCAGTATATTTAAACAGTGCAGAACAGCAGCGAATCAGTCAACAGCTCAGCAGCCAACGCAGCTCTGCACACATGGTGATTCGGCTTACGAGGAACTGAATTGGGTTAGGATTAGTTTATGAACAGAAATGCAAAACAGAGACCATAAATATACCTGGCCTAATAATGTGAAAAGATAAATGGCAAAGATGATCATTTACTATGAGAGAAAATAAACATTATAACTAGGCACTAAGCTGTTCCAGCTACATGGCTAATCATAAAAAGAGAAAGCAAATTTCCACGTGAAAAACGGAAAAATTAGAAACTTTTCCAATTACACTGGGATGTGTGCTTACCTATGAATTTCAAAGACCCAGACAAAAATCAACAGGAAGCTGCTACTGAAGCTGCTTGTGTAAATTCTTGGTACCAGTGCCTTCAATAAAAGCCAAAATAGTGTATTGGCTTTTCTTGATATTAACCATCTTCTCAACATTGTTTACTTTATAAAGCCCAGCAACAAACTGACCCAGGAGGAATTTTCTAGCTATCTGGAGCATATCCTAGATTGAGCTATCTGGGTTTTCTTTTGCAGAAACCTAGTTGGCTCATTCAGAAAGAAGGCCTGGAAAGAAATTATATTCATGCACCGTCAGTGATCAGAGAACCAGGGCCTGGGAGCAAAAATAAAGCAAGACAATGAGACAAACTAAGCTCACTCAGAAAAAGTGAGCACTGTCCACTGAGACAGTTCTTTGGTGAATCGAATAAGCAGCTACAGACTTCACTTAATGAATACCACTCCTGCACTAATCCCTCTTTCTTAGATTTCTTTCTAATTTGGAGCAGAAATAACTTGCAGATTCTTATAGCACAGGCATTGCTGGCACAGTACCATACTCATTCAAGATTGCAGTGTGCAGTCTGATTAATGAAAAACTTTGAGACTGAGGCCCAGTAGACAATTTTTGCAGAGCCACAGGCAAGCAAATGACCCAAGAAGGCCATTCACTGTGACCATTTGAAGCAGGCTAAACAGGGGCAGAAATCCCTGGTTGAACCAGGTCACTTGGAAAAGCTATCAGTCTCAGGAAGCAATATAAACATGGTCAGAGAGGAGCATTTAACCCAGCATCAGGCAGTAACAAAACAGCAATTTTTGTTTCCCAAAAAACAGAGTAAGCCATAGGCATCACCTCTGTAACATGTTTATGTCCACAGACCACCTTCCATTTTCTTTACAGTGAGGTGACTGCTATATGTTTCAGAGACTCAGTCCATACACAAACACACAGCACTTCAGGCAGGAGCAAGCGGTACCTCATGTCATCCAAACAACCACTCAGACTGAGGCAGATATCTCTAAGGTTTGCAGTAAGAAAGGTTCCTTACCTTGTAACATATGTTACACTTAGTTCATCCAATACACTGCTAAGTTTCACTTGAAGTTCCTTTAAACCAACACTTGCTTCAGGATCCAACTGCAAAGAGATAAGCAGCATTATATTTTGCTTACACACTATGTTTTTTGCATTTTCCACTGCAAATAGTGAGTTAGGAATTATATACAATGATCCACTGCACCATGGAAAACCAACTGTGGAAACACCTGTTACAACATAGGATTGCTTTAGTAGGCCTAAAAATCCAATTACCATCTAAATAAATAATTGATTGCAATAGTGAAGAGTTATATTGCTAGAAATCAAAACTGAGACACTGACCAACAGCTTTCTATGGGATGCTGCAAGCTGTGCTGGCACAAGACAGAGTTAGCATTCTCAGGTAAAATATGTTCAGAAGGCATACCAGGAGAAAGATGTGTGAGAATTTAGTGTTTGTGTTGTTAATAATGAAGATGTTTTAATCTTAAAGTTTTTTGTGCATTTCAGCACCATCAATATTTTTTGGGGTGATTTGCATGGAAGATGTTTCCATTTTCCCATTAATGCAGTGTAAAAGTGGAACAGCCAGCACTGGAAAAGATGGCTTGAAGACTGTTATGCTGCTTTTACTGATATCATCTGAGGGAAGGGAATCTGTTGAATTTCAGGACTCCTGGTTCTAAAAGCCTTTAAGACATACATAATTCAAACAGAGAGCAACACAGAGAACAGCCACTGTACCTCTGAGACATGTTTGCTAAACATAGGGAAAAAAAGAGAATGCTGGGGAGAAATATATTTCTGCATTTACGGGTATGGAGATCCACGCATAGATATCTAATCAGAAAGGTACTCTGTTGATACTGATCAGCAGCTTGGTTACTTACTACACTCTTTAAAAAAAAAAAGATACTTTTTGTTACCTTTATGTTTTAGTATTTAGGAAAAACAGCTAGAGTATATCATGGGATATGATTGATGATTATCAGGATCAACAACTGCATGTGAATTAACAGCTGATATCCCAAGTCTTTCAGCTATCTAAATCACAATGTTAGGGAACAATTTTTCAATGATAATCCTCAAATTCTGGTCTCTGTTCTGCAGTAAGGTCAGATTCAGGTTTGAAAGGATTTAGATTCCAAAGGAAATTGCACATTTAGAATACATAATTGTCTGTCTCTGGGGTTTTGTGTCTTTCCACTGCATGTACTGTTTAGTGATTATTCTTCATCTGATGCTTCAGAGTACTATGGTGCTGTAGGTCAGCTCTTTAATCACACTTTAGAGGGGAAGCTGTATCAAGCACATCAGATCACTCACATAAGACTACACAGGAGTTCTAATGCAAAGTAAAGAAAAAAACTGGGAAACACCCTCAAGTATCTATTGTGCTCTAATCTTTGACCATCCTTTCTCTCCTTAGCAGTTATGTGTGGTTTAAAAGCATAGAAAATCCCAAATTTTCACTACATTTTAAAAAAATATCTGAAATAAGTGACAACGGAAATGGACATACATCCCTTAGAAAAATATTCATTTCTGTGTAGCACTTCTCTCAGCTGAGAAACCCATCTTTTAACAGTGTCACTACTTACTGATTGAGTGTTTAACTGCTTGGCATTGAGAGGTATTCTGTTGCTTCTCTACTTCATGTCTTAATAGTTTCCCTGATAGATACACTCTGACAGTTCATATGCTAAAAGTAATTGATTTCCTTCGTATAAAAAGTAGGGATAAACTTCCCTAATTATACTGAAACATCTATATTAGTTAACAAAGATTTTACTAACAAAGGCAAAGATTTTTCCAGGAAATGAATTTCCCTAGGGATTATACTGCTTCCTTTGGTGGGATACATACAGAACACATATTTATGACCACTGGAATATTAACATTTAGCAAATACTGAACACACAAGCATTCACATTGAACATGGTACACATCAGAGAAAGCAAAAAATACCAGGCAGGCAGAAGACTCAACATTTCTTACCAGATCATGCACAAGCAAGAGAATCATCTTGTTAGTGGGACTACAAAGGCCAACGTAGTTACTTTCTATCAGAAGTTGTTGTAATAACCAGAAAACACAATGTATATTTGCTAAATTAATCTGGAATTGGACTAAGTTTTGCCAAAAATGGATTAAATACTAATATTATTTGTGGACATAACAGATGTTATAGAAAAGTGCATGCAAGTGCTACAAATTTTAGAGGGCTCTGTGCTCACAAACTGCATGAACAAGTTTGTGTGCGCACAGCTGGAGACATCTGGCAGGGCATCCAGCCTTGTGTAGACACATGCTCGTGCTCACTAATGAGGAGTCGTAGGGAAGAGCGGAACATAAAGAGGTATGCGGGCCGACCAGCCAGGCGCTAGGTACCTGGACATGTGACAACTGAAAGCACAGTAGCAAGATTTTTAAATGCTACTGTTATTTTTGTTTAGCTACTGGAAAACATGGCAATTTGAGTGTCTCACCAGGACTAAAATGTGCACTTTTCATTTATTTAAGCATGTGCCCTCTATGTGGTATTGTGTTCCCAGGGCAAGTCAGAGAGCCCTCAGGTCAGAGAGTCCTCAGGGTCATGTCTCATGGTAAATCTAAGATGGGAACTATTATAATGGTTCTATATTGTGAAATTCTGGGGTGTACTTTGGTTTTAGCATGGCCGTCTGCGGTGAAGATAAAGTTAGTCAGATTTTGGTACTTCTGCATATCACACAGACTAGTCTGGATTATCGTTTGTGCATAAATTAATCTATTGCAATATGAAAAATATGTTCAAGTATGAGGCCTTATTTAAAAAAAATATTTTAAATAAAAAAATACTTAGCAGAATTAAGAAGAGTTACTGTCTCCCTCTCAAATATCCTAAAAGGCTGTAGATCACACATGACTACACTGTGCAAAAACGTAAGTTTTGCAACACCTGTCTCAAGAGAGAATTTTATTTGTGCATTAGAATGATCTATTTAAGCAGTGGAAATGTTATTAAGCTGTTAATATGTAAATCATGCTTTTCTACCCACTCTTAATTTGCATGGCTTGCTTAGGTTTATAAATATCTCTGTTATTTTACCATCATCTTAAATAGCAGAGTTAATTTTTACCCACAACAGAACATACTCATAAATCTGTTGGTACACTTAATGAGATCTGTTAATTATGGCTTATTAAATAGATAATTAGAAGTTCAACTTTTTCCGAACGCTAAACAATAGCAGAGAATGCTTTTGCTGAAAGGCTGAAAAAGCAGGAAATATTTGAACATCACTGTTTCCAAATGCTGTCTGTCTAAAACTGAGATTTTTTTTTATACACACAGGCCTTGGGAAAGATTTAAAAGATCCAATGAATTTGGCTGCTTTCTACATAATGTGTTAGATTGAGCTATTTCATGCTGTAATTTAACATGTGCTAGTAAGGACATAATCTCGTTAACTGCAAATTTGGTAGTGTCTCTACAGGAAACTACAGAGATGCAAATTACTTTTTTGTGAGTTAAAGGGAACCACTTTAATTGGAATTCCATTTATCTGCAATTTCACAGGTCTAATTGCTTATAGTTTCCTAATGGAACCACCTGGCTACTTCCATTCAGAAAATAGTTTTACATATTCTATGTACATCTGGGGAATATACAGGTATTTATCAGATTTATTACTGCAGTGGGTTCTGTCACTGGTAGATATCATCTCCTGACTATCTAGGGATGGTGAATCCCATTTTGAGATGTTACAGACACTTCACAATTATTCTGCTGGAGTCTTGGCCTCTGTCATCCCATCAAAGTCTTTAGGCTCATGTGTAGCACCCTATAGGAATTCCTAAGTAAAGTTGGAACTGAACTTACTGGAGTGGAAATATGATTTACCTACAGTCAATGTTACATTGTTGCACATAAACAACCTGCTTTCTGTTTTTTTTTTTTTTATAGTAATTGCTGTAACTCATTTCCACTGTGTTCTTCCATCTGGGGAAAGCTACACAAGCATTAGCTTGCTTTCTTTGCCTTTTATCAGCTTCCAACTTGACAGGCCTGAAAAAAATGATCTAGTGCAAATTTATGCACTCCTTTTGGATTAAACAAACAGGAGCTAACAAAATTCTGTGTTATGATAATCAGTCGCCGTGATTTTGGACTTGATTTTTAAAAGGCAGTTGTGGGTTGGGTTCCCAGTCCAGCAGTAATACCTTATCACTGCAGACTGCTCTCACTGATATAATTTTTAAAGTACTCTTCTGCTGGACTACAGCAGAAGAGGAGAGTTAATAAACTCATATTGTTCAGATTATTTTATTTTAATGGCAGGAGAGCTGAGAGCCCAGTTTTTCCTCTGTTTATAGAGAGGCTCCCTGCCCAGCAAAGTGCAATAGGCCTAATCTGACCACGGGCCTGTGGCTTGGTCGTGATGCTTTGCCTGCACCGTTTGAAACACGTACTGCTTCCACCGTGACACCGAGGAGATTAACAGCATTTAATTTTTCTCAAAATCAGTTTTGCTTCAACTGAAATATCTGAAAATCATCTGACTTTTTATGCCCTCTGCAAGTAAAATATTAAGCTTTTTCCCCACTGCAAGGAAACAACTTACAGATTTTATTGCTGGCTTTATTTTTTTATGAGTACCAGTTCAATAAGGCAAATTGGCCACTAGCATCTGTGCTCTTGGAACAGCAAGGGAAATAAGAATTCTAGTTTGAGGACAAACATTTTAGGGGCACTTTGATAGGGATGACCAAAACCAGAGCATGAATGTACTTTTCCTTCAAGAAATTCCCCTGCCGAGAATCAAGTAGAACTTTGAGCGTATTTTTTAGATTGTTTTTTTAGATGTAGTCAGAGATGCACTTAAGGTACTTAAAGAGATTTTTGAAAAATCTCTCTGAATAGTCTCCAAGGTTGTATGCTGCACCACATACCGGAACTGTGCTACTACAACACTCTTAATAATTAATCCTCATTAAAATAAAAAGGGAAAGCAAAAGGACTGAGAAATGTTGAGAAAATCTGAAAGAAATCTGCTACAAAAAATCCTAATTAATTTTTTACTTTTTTAAAATTATGTATGGAGCAAAAGAAAATGTACTATTTTCTTGAGGAAAATGGAACATTTTGGAGATTCAAGAAAATATTCTGATTTGAAAATAAGATGACAGATAAAGGCCTAAAGCTAATTAAATACAAGCAGGTCCTCAGATACTGAAAAGTGCACTTAAAGAATATTTTATAGATATTTTTTATTTCTTGAAACTCTGAAAGACTTTACACTATCTGCCTAACTAAACCTTTCAATTTAGTGTCAACCGAGTGCCCAAGCATAGCTCTTTTTGAGTTTAGATTGTAGGGAATTACACAAATGCATCAATGGAAATTAGTAGGAAATGTGACTGCTCTTAGCTTAGAAAATATGGTCAGGAAAATAAAAGATGCTTACTATCACAAACCTCATAAGAGAATCTCTCTCCTTCTTTCTTCTGCTCAGTGGATTGCAAGTCAAAGGCATTAGACAAAGACATGACACATTACAGACAAGGCACAAAGCACATATTCTACAAAATTTTCAGATACAGGCAAAATGTACCAGTACATAGAAAAGCAAAGTGTAGTCCAATACAAACATTAAAATAAAGCTGGCAGTACAGATTACAACACAAAACACTCAGTGCTCGCTGAAATTTACAGATCATTAGCATATTTCTGTGAAATAGTGTCAGGTCTTTCTAACATTATATTGTTGTAGACTTTTTTTTTTTTTACATTTTGATTTTCTTTACAAGAAAAAGTGAAGGCTGTGACTGGGTTGAAATCATGATGCTAATGATCTCTAAGAACCTTTGGGTGAAACAGGAAATAAATATGACTCACCTCCTTTCCTCCCATGGACTCAAACATTTTCTCAAGCTGGACTCTTAATTGTTGAATGTTGTTCATCAAGATAGAGGGCTGCAAAGAGAGCACCAAATGTGAGAATGTGCATGTTATGTTCTATGTATGAACATGTGTATTCACAGCCTTTGGGCCAAAACCCAGTTCTTCAGCTGCCTTACACTCACAGAACTGTATTGCTTAGAGGAGGATCTCAAGTTCCTGACCACTGCGGCCAACCCTTCTCTCCTTAATTTGTATTCCTATTTGCCCAGTCAACAAACCCACTCAGCCAGTGACTGCCCATTATGCCCTTAAGACAGTCTTGCCCCTCAGGAAACCAAGATCTCCAACTAGCTTGGCAGATTCCAGATCCCACTATTTCACATCCTGATCCTTATATATCCCAGGCAGTTGTTAGTCATACTTAATACCCTTACAGGGGGTGGGCTAAGGCTCGTAGCACAGTATTGTCTCAGAGAGTTGACACAATAATGATCAAAGTGCTTCGGGGAAAAGGGAAAGCCAGGTTGCTTTCTAGACCCAGTAGTTGCAAGAAAATGTGACAGCCCTGTAACCCAGTTAACAGCTGATACTTAAATATTTGAATAAATCAATGGGTAATTCTGTTAATAACAAAGTAATATTTCTGAAATGTACATATTGCATTTCTTGAAAGGTTTCCAGATGAATTAGGCAATAGAATTTTGTAAACATATTTAAAAATAATGCTGTTTAAACTCATTTTTTTAAGGCAGAACAGAGATCCACAGTATACAAGACAGCAATTGCTGAATAAATACAAGGTAAAAAGTAAAACATGGATAAAATTAAGCAGCTTATTAAAAATATTGAAGAAATGATCTATAACTAGATTTCTGTTTACTCAGATAACATTACACGCAGTTTGGTGTGCTGCTTGGCAAGCAGTCACTACTTGCTAAAAGAGCTCTGGATGACCAAGGTCAGTGTGATCTATTGGCATGATTGGATTTAGACACTGAGGTAATGCATGTCAATAAAACATATATACTTTTTTTCAGACAACAAGGAGGTAATGGAATGATTACAGTGCTTGATACTCATTTATACCTTTGTAGATAATAGCTTGTTCCAAGGTAGTGCTGGAACACGGTGGGATTAGATTTTGGTATTCAGAAGATCAATAACATAATTTAGCTTTAACTATTTCTACATTGCTCTTAAAGGAGTTTGATGTCAGAGCCCTTCTCAACTGAAGGAAAATAAATTTGACCTAACTCTTAATCCTTACATTACTGCTTCCCAGTAAAGTTTCTACCTGGCCTCC
Source organism: Heliornis fulica (assembly GCA_013399135.1). Classification (NCBI taxonomy): domain Eukaryota; kingdom Metazoa; phylum Chordata; class Aves; order Gruiformes; family Heliornithidae; genus Heliornis; species Heliornis fulica. Next base: position 143,476 of record VXBZ01001942.1, read on the forward strand.
TCCAAAAGACAGCTGGCTTTGTGTAATGGATGAAATATCACCTCTTTACCCTTTCCTTGAAAATATCCACTAACTCCACTTCTATTAAGAAGCCTTAACAGAGTAATAATAAGTAATGAATGGAGTGCACCTTCTATTAATTTATGATCACTAAGACTATGTCATCCTTTCCTGTGCCACCTCCTCTGTTCTGACATATTAATTACTCTGGAAATATCTGTAATATCACAAATCCACGATTACAATTTCTGAAGGGGGAATAAATAACTGAACATTACGTCTTGGTTCTCTTGTTCAAAACAAGTGCAAATGCCTTTGGCAATATACTGAAGCTATGGGGGACACACTTCATACTGAGCCATTATCCAGTTTCCTTTGAGGCTAGCGAAGGCTGCTCCTTCAGAGCCTAAGCCTACCTTGGCTCAAGGGAAAAAATTCTATTGCTGTCAATAAATAACAGAAGCAGAGCTTAAAAACATTCTCATTATTATTTTATTATCAACTAATCCTTTTGTTTGCAGCAATTTACAGGATGCAGCCAGCCAGATGCAGCAACACCTGAAAGTGAGTGGCAAGGATAACACATAAAAACAGGTTAGTTTGTAAACTCTTACAGGAGGTGGCAGATAAGAGGATGTTTTTACATTAGATACATATCTTCATGGTAAGAACCTTTAGTATGCTTTTATTTGAACAGTTTGATATGCACGTTTTATAGTGTTTAATAAAAATAGGAGTATAGACTTGAGAAAGAATACCAAAGTCCAACTTCAGTATCTCTTCTCTCAACTCTAATGCAGGAGATGGACTTTTCGTATTCTTGAGATCACTAGATCAAATGGTCTTTTATTAAGCTAAAAGTATGTATTTCATAAAAGTAGCTTCCATTAAAAGTTATGTTCCCCAGAGGTATTTGATATAATACTTTATATCGTAATCAAATTAATTCCATCTAAAGCTTTAGTAAAGACTGTAATACCATGGTGACTTCAGAACTCAATCACTCCAATAATTAAAAAGATCCTTTGGACAGGCAAAAAGACTTCACAAATACTTGGGACTCAATGACTCAACACTATGTATTAACACTCATTTCCTGTAAAATGTGGCAAGCTTTATTCAACATTAGCATTAACCTGACAGAAATGGGGAAAAAAACCCTGCAAAATTTATGGGGTTTTGATGTTAATTTTTGAGAATAGTTATGGGTCATATTGGGACAAATACAGGGATAAATTATTTCAGCTGAAGCTTGGTTTGCACTGATTAGCATTAAAGTAGATGTCTAATGCACTCACTCCATAATGGGGAGAGAGAGTGCTGTGTTCTTGTCAGCTCTGTCTTTGCCCTCCAGGGCAGAGAGGTGAGGAATATATTGAATATGTTTTTCTAAAGTTAGAAATGCATGAAAATTTGCATCCTGCTAGATTCTGGGGGGAAAACCTGGCAACATGGTGTGCTGTTCTACCAGTGGCAGGATGTGTGGGAGTGGTTCAGGGTAGTCAAACTCTGGAACAGCCTTGCTAGAGAGGTGCTTGACACCTCAAGCTGGACAACATTTAAGAGATATTTGGACAATGATCTTAAGACCATGCTTTAATTTTTGGTCAGCCCTGAACTAGTTGGGCAGCTGGACTGGGTGACTGGGTAGGTGCCTTCCAACTGAAATAGTATATGCTGTCCTGTCCTATCCCTGGAATGTCTCCTAGTGTTTCTACAGCTAAAAGACTGGTTCTCCTTACATAATGATTGCCAAACTTGGCAAAAGATTTAATACCAGAAGAAAAATGTATAGGTATCTACTACAGCGAGTCTTTTCAAAGTATGTACTGCAAAGGGCTTAAAAGTGATTTTGGAAGTTAACCTTGAGACATGACACATCTATATAACTAAAATATATAAATAAATTTCACTCCCCTGTAAAAACCTGTATATAAAGCTTTTCACAATAAAGATTAGCTTGGTATTTTTTATTAATTAATTCTATTTTAGACACAATTGTGCAAAAGGAACAGATAGTATAAGTCTCTCCTTGAAAGTATAACTGTGGAATGAAAAATTAATAAGCTTAGTCTTTTGTAATGTTGCTCAAAAGAAGAGCCACCAGTAACTGATATTTAGTTGCAATAGCTGTCCTTCTGAATTCTAGGACTGTATACATGTTGGTGACCTCTAGATTACGACCCCGTCTCATATTACAGAGGGCACCAGCAAGAACGAGCACATCCTCAAGCCGAGATCTGTGTATAAGTTGTATGATGGCTGCACCTTTACAGGTGAATAGTATAAGGACAGTGCTGCAGTTATTTACCCATCATGGACTGAGACATCTGTCCAACATACCAGACATAGCAGGTATAGGGCTAAATGTTGCCTGTCTGGAGAGCACTAGCTTTGATTGGATATCAGTGATACTGGAAAGTCAGTTTGCAAGAACAATTTTCCTTGGTTTTATTAAGCTATTGGTAATGTCTTGATTTGCTTAACAACATCATTACTGTCCATATCTCATTTATTTACGTGCCCATGGCAATCTGGTCCTTCATTAGAGCATCCCTTGGAAGCAGCAAGACAGTGAAATAGCATGATTTTCTTCTCACTGCTGCATGGATTAAGCAGAGTGAGTGTCAGGAGCAGAAACAACTGCACACACTCCCTGCTAAGGGAACATAGATCTTAGAAACTCTCTAATACATAAATTGATGAGGAGAAGCAACTCTCATTTTCTTCTGTTTGGAAAAAAAAAGGTGAAGATATATTCACCATATACCATATTGTACAAGGCTGTTAGCCAGGGGATGTCTCTGGCCATAGAATCATAGAATCACTTGGGTTGAAGATCACTGAGTCCAACCACAACCCAAGCCTACCCAGTCCACCTGCGTAGGTGGACTGGGAAGGATCATGTCCTTCAGCACCTCATCTATTCACCTTTTAAACCCTCCAGGGATGGTGACTCCACCACTTCCCTGGGCAGCCTGTTCCAATGCCTGACAGCCCTTTCAGTAATGTTTCCTGATATCTAACCTAAGTCAAAACTGATGCAGTTTATAACCTTTTCCTCTCATCCTATCACCTGCTACGTGAGAGTAGAGACCAGTCCCCACCTCTCTACACCCTCCTTGCAAGTACTTGTAGAAAGTTGATAAGGTCTCCCCTCAGCTTCCTTTTCTCAAGACAAAAAAGCCCCAGCTCCCTCAGCTACTTCTCACAGGACTTGTGCTCCAGACCCTTCTCCAGCTCCATCGCCCTTCTCCAGACATGCTCCAGCAACTCAACATCCCTCTTGTAGTGAGGGGTCCAAAGCACTCGAGGTGCAGCCTCACCAGAGCTGAGGGCAATGGGACAATTCCTTCCCTACTCCTGCTGGTCACACTGTTCCTGATATAGGCCAGGATGCCCTTGGCCGCCTTGGGCACACTGCCAGCTCATGTTCAGCTGGCTGTCAACTAATACCCCCAGGTCCTTCTCCTTCATCTTGTAATTATTTTTCTACTGTAATACTGAAATTGTTAACTATGACTCTTAACTACTTCCACCTGTTACAGCTTTTACACAGCAATGTAAGCAGCTCTGAAAACCTTATTAAAAACAAAAATCCCTTCCTCTGCTCATACTTTTTCTCAGATACAAAAAGGATTATATTTAAAATACAGTAAGTTATTTAAAGGTAATTTCTGAGTCAGAAACAAAACACAGCTTTTTACTCACCACATTTTCTTTATCACAATATGAGCTGAAGTAATTTGAAATAATTGCAGCGTACTGAATAAGCACTTTGTTGATAGTCTAGAAGAGAAGAATAATCTTTTAAGTGCTATATTTCATCCTATAAACAAAATTAATTAAAAAAATACCCAAAAGAGGTTTATATAAATTAAGGATTTTTACAGGTGCTTACTTATTCTGTATTTTTTTTCAGATGTAGACAATCCACGGTGCACACTTTCAAATCCCCACCCAACAGATGGTACATTCCTCTTACTGGGATGTAATCCTCCACAGTAGGGAGACTTTCATTTTAGTCACACTGTGTTGGAAAAACACTGAGCTCCGTGCAACGCGCTACATAACAGAACAGTCACAAGCTCACCGAGTCCCGTGGGCTGACAATGCCCAGATCAAAAACGTAATGGAAAACTCAGACCACAGGGGTACTGCTCAAAGCCTGGCCATGTGAACCTACCTTGCAGTAATCATGTAAATAGGAACTTTGTTGGCACCAGTTAAAATGCCACAATGGAAGAACAGGAAGAAATGTAAATTTTAAAAAAATTGAAATCAATAGGCAGATGAATAGTAATTGCCATCTCAGGGCTTCAACCAACACCACTTTATCACCAAACTTGAGATTTTCTTTCCTTTGCACTAATTAGATAATGGAGCAATTTCAGTGAAATACAGTTAACGGACTTGTAACCAACGTTTAGCAAGAGTAATATCTAATTGGGTGACACACAGAAATATGAAATCTCAGTGAGGACAGTACTTCTCAAACCGGTAAACTATTTTCACACAGTAGGTGAAAAACAGTCTACAGCCACAGACAGCATGTCCTTCCAATGATCTCAGCCAGAACCAGGGGAGACTGGTTCTAAAAAACATTGGAATTACTTAGCTTTTAAGTACAAGCTCTCTGAAGCTCTGTTGAGATGCAATGATTTTAATTTACCTTTGCAAATCTTCTCATTAAATGAGATAGTGCTTCTGGATTAGGACACTCAAGTTTCCTAATAATCTCAAAGCTTTGATTGAGCTGTGTGAAGACATCAACCACAGAACAAGAGAAGAGGGCATGATCTGATGTTTGCTGAAACTGGAGAGAAACATACAAATGATTTAATACTTGTTCAGAGATCAAAACTGTATTAACTGATTTTCTTACATAGGGTTTCCTTCTAGAGTCATTAAAACATGGCTTTTTACAGTTCTATTACTTTCAAATCTCTTAAAAATAAAACAAAAATTCTCCTTCATGATACTGGTCTCAGACCAAAGTTCATCGAAACCATAGACCAAAGCCTGTGGGGAATATAGGCAGACAGAATTAGAGCAGGAATTTGTCCATAGGGTTATTTTCCAAGAACAGTTACTGTTTATCTTGTGAGGTCTAACATGGATACCGTGGGACCAAACGTACCAAATGTAGTTTTTTCAATACTAAATAAACATCTTAATACTTTCTTTATTCTTTTGCTTAAAAAGCAAAGGCTCACCCCATCTTTTTTATCTCTTTCTAGTGCTCCATGAAGAAATTCCATTGAGACATCCTCATTTTCATCCAGCCACTGGATGACAAATGGTTCAAACCACCTGAAAATTTAAAGCAAATTTGTTAGATGCATTTCATGAAGATCTGGAAGGGACAGATGCCATACCATCCAGTGGTTTGGCACCTTGTGTCTTCACATCTCTTCTAGTTCCTAAATAGTCTGTCAACCTAGAAAACTTTTTGCCACCAGTGGCAAAACAAAAGGTCCTTCAGGCTTCAGTTTCTCAATATTCAAACTGGTCTATCCAGTAAAAACAGCAGTTACTACAAAAGAACTGTGTCCATGCTTTGTAGGGGGTCATATTCTGCACATTATTTTTAAAATTTATTTTAAAATGCTTTTTTATCAATATTATTTCCTTGTTACCATTCATTTTTTCTATTTGCATGTGAAAAAACTTGGAGAAAACTTAGCTTTACTAACACATCAGCTGGGTTTTACATTTTTTTAGCTTATTTAAAAAAATTAAAACCAGTAACAGCCCCCAAACCATCTCTGCAATCAGCAGACTTGCAGAAGATTAAGGACGGAGATTAAGGATAGCTCATCTAAGAGGCAGGACTGAATGTGTCCCTTGCAGGAGGAAAGGCAGAAATGAAAACAGCAGCTGAATATTGTCCCAATGCAGAAAGAATAATTTCAGTAGTGTATCCTGTTATCATTGTACCTTTATCCAAATTTCGTCATGAAACAAATGCAGGGTCCTATAACAAATATTGCTGCTGTTCCCATATTTCATACCTTCCTCAGGCATTTTTCTGACTAAAATATTCTGTCATCTCTGAAGAGCTGAAGTTACTGTAGTTGGGTAAAGTCCTATGAAGTACCTAATAACACTTGCAATACCTAGACTAATTTATTGGATAGAATGAAGAATTAAAGAGCAGAAAGTTTAAAAAGCAAAGACTTGTAAGTGCTACTCACCTTGAGATCTTGTACACGCTTAGGCATAAATATTGACCAAAATAAACTTTGCACCAAGCTCAAACTCATGGGAGTCCTCCCTACACACTACTTACAGAGAGTATTCCGGCACAGCATCCTTGAAAGCAGAGAGTTCTCGCACATATTCATTATAAAACCATTTCACTTTGAAGTGCAAATTCATATAATCTGTGCTTTTGCATAACCGCTGCTTTTCATGTTCTGTAATAGAATGAGTTCAAATAAAAGCATTTAATAGCATTCTAACAGTAAATAACATCCTTGTGCTTTGATGCACTAGTGACATAATAATACAGTACGTCCATTTTAAAGCACAATCGTTCTCAGAGGTGGTAGTGCACAGTATCTGACTACCCTTAGGAAGAACAAAGGCCAGACCACAAGTTGGGCTTTTCAACTCTCTTTACTACAGCAGGGAAAGCCCGCAATCTTTCAGATTCTCTCTTCTTTAGGTGCTGCCTTGTTGTTACAAAATGGTTAAGAAGCTGTGTCGGTGCCGAGTTAGTTATAGCTGTGTAGTAGCCAAGTGAAATAACAACTAAATGGCAGTCCTATAAGGATCTGTAAAACACTCAATAGTACGTGGTCTGCATTCACTCCATAGAGATAAGCAAAAGAAAGAGAGGACAAGATCACTGGAACAGGCTGCCCAGAGAGAGTGTGGAGTCTTCTTCTCTGGAGATATTCAAGATCAATCTGGACACATTCCTGTATGATCTAATCTAGATGATCCTGCTCCAGCAGGGGGTTGGACTAGATGGTCTTTCAAGGTCCCTTCCAACTCCTGACATTCTGGGATTCTGCAGGTCTACAACTCCGCAGATCTACAGCTATCTGATTTGGACATGGCACAAAGAGAAATGTGATCCAATACAGATGCTTGCCAGGAATGACATTCTTGTGTAAATAGTGTGTATTAAGAACTCACTTCTCAAACCTCCATTTTGCTCCTTACTTCTGCTTGCATCATAACACAGTATTACACAATTTTTTCACATATATTTGGATGAAAACCTGGTTTTATGTAACAGCGGGAGGATCACGTCCCCTAGCACACACACACACCTGGATATACCACTCAGTGGTTTCTCAGTGCAAAGGTGCTGTGAAACACACATTCTGTGTTTTTCAGATCTAACCAGGTACATTAACAGGGAATTTTTAACTTTATTATTATGCCAAATCAGCACTGAAGTACTACCATCATGCCATGCAAAAATAAGTGTTTCAGAAGCATATTATTATGCAGTGAATTACTAAGTGTTGTGGGAATCAGTTTATGAAGTGCCCCTGTAGGCTCTTACTGCCTTTTAAGCATCGTGTTAGCATTTGCACCTTCCGTGCCTTTTCATCACACTCCAGGAAAATCAGTAAATCAGTTTCTGTCTAAATAGCGTGTTCATTATTGCTGGATCACTACTTAAGAGTACTAAAAATTCTCCCTAGTGTAATATCATTGGCTACTAGCCTCAAAAAGAACCACAGTGGAAAAGGTGCACGGCTACTCCCATGGCTCTTGCTTTCTACAGACCTGAGAAATCTTATTTTCTTAGTCTGGTAGGAATTGTTCCCCAATCTGTTACTATAGAAATCTAGATGACCACACATTTGCTCAATAAAAGGTAATTCTTACAAATAAGACCAGTCTTTGACAAAAACAATTATCTTATTGCTCTCGAAGTCATCGCACACTTACTGCTTAAATCTGAAATGCCTGTCTCATGTTGCATCCCAGCAGAGGGGAATTTCCGACATCCATAGTGTTTTTTCATTCAACTGTCACATGAATGGGTTATTAGATCACACAGTGCATCTCAAGAACGTTAGCTGTAGTAGCCCTAACCAAGCAAAGGCTTATTCCTGTTTTAGAAATGAGCTGCTGCCAATGATGGGCAAATTTCTCCAAGAGTGTACATTTCATAAACCACCATTCATTGATATTTTGTTTTCTAAGTTAACATCTAAATTAGAACACATTAGAAATGAGCACAAAGCTAATCCCTGAATAATTAAGTTTTGCTTTTGTTTTTGGTTTTTTTTTTTTTCCTCCAGGCTAGTTTACCTTAGAAAGAAGTTTGTGAAACGTCTCCTAGGATTTTACTTGTAGCTGCACAGAAGTGAAAAATGTATTCTCAACTCCTAATATGAACCCAGCAGAACATCACAAAATATCTTCACATGACCTACAAGTAATTTCATATCCATTTGTATTTTCTCTTCAGTTTATATAAACCAAAGAACAGAGAAAACAGGTGCCCAGATGAGTCAGCCCATGTCAGTTGTAACTGGATGGTATTAGATGGGTTATCCAGAGTCACCATAGATTTCAGTTAGAAATCATAGGAACATCACTGTAGAAGTTCTCACTTCAGATTAGGATCAATAGATAATTTAATTTCTAAAAAAACTTGTGCAAGTTAATGCAAATATGAGACAAGACAAGATATACATATGCAGCTGGAAACCTGTGTCTTTTTTCCTGAAAGGAAAACCGGCTTCATGTTTTCCTATACATATATATGCACTTTGAACTGTTCTGGGAGACAAATGCATGAGCTGCACAATACATATCTCCCAAAAAGTCCCCTCTTGCTTTGCAAAATTATTATAATATTCATTCAGTCTTGAACTAAACCTGTGAGCTGCGGGCTGTGCAAATATGCTCAGCAGAGGCCATGATGGAAATACTAGGCACTCTCATAACCAATTCTAGATAAATGGAATCTCCAGTATAGCCAACCTAATATTATTCATCTCTTCTTTGGTGTTGCTACTTTTATGAAGCATTCCTTGCAGTGCACCTTGTTTTTATAAGCATCTGTTGATCTACTGAGTTTTGTAACAAGGACATTTGCAGTTCTCATTAATGACAATGACACATTATTCTATATTACTGTGTCATCAATCAATGAAAAAATGCTGACAGGACTTGTATAATCTGTCTGTACAGGGTGCTGTAGCTGCTTTTGTCTATCATGGTTCCAGTAAAAGTATATTTTCACAGTACTGATTACACTGTGGTTGTTTTTACTATCTCCTTAGGGGTAATGCTTTAATGCACATCTCCTATGCTCTAATACTTTAATGCACATACACTTTCCACAGGTTTGCAGTAAGAGATGTAACTGCAGTGACAACGTATAAAACGTGGTTCCACCTCAGCTGTACAAATTGCAGTTACAGTAACGCCTCTAAGAAAATTTCCAGTAAGCAACAGCACCGAAGAAGAAATAAATCCATTCAGCAAAACAGACTTTTAAAAAAATACTATTGTCTGGAATGCATTAGCATATGCAAATGTGTTTGGTGTGTGACAACACTGTATCAAATAATGCAGATAACCATTCTTTTACAGAAAGACCTATAGAGACACATTGAAGAAAGACCTATAATCCAAGGTACTTTCCTCATGGTCCTGTCATAAAACAGCAATACTTAGTAATCACATTTAATTTCTTCCTCATTTTTCAGTGATGCTAAAGAAAGCTGTGAAGATTTTCCTACAGCAGCAAACAAAAAGAAGCTGCAATACAGCCATTCTGTGTTGGTCACATGTGCTTGTAGTGTCACAGCATTTTGTCAGTAAAGTCATAATGATGACTTATTAAGGCAGATGAAGACATAATGCCATTCAACAGACTGGAACAGAATCTTGTTCACTACAGAAACCTTTTTCTTTTTTAACCCTGAGGTGATAACATCACTGAGTATCTATGTAGTTTTGTATGAGTATTAGTGTCTAAAAAAAGAAAAAAGGGCAATCAAACACACTTGATAAAAGATGAATGTTTCAAATATTCAAGTAATCAATTTGAGAGTTTGTGCAGCTCTAAATTTCCCTTACTTGGGTACGAAAGCTGAGCATTTTTTTTTTCCTACAGCAGATTTCTAGCCTCTGTTTTTGTAACAACACCCAGTTAAACTGCTCGAAGGATTCTAATAAGGCTGTTTTAAAGAATACAAATTCTTATGAACAAGAACTTCAAGAAGGAAATTGTTTGTAGAAATGAACAAATTGACTGGATATACATTCAAATACATCTAACAAAACATATTGTCCTGTTTCCAGGCTTTCAAGATGAACAGCTACTAAAAAAATGTTTACGTGTAGCAAACTAATGCTGTCACAAGCAGTTGGTTTGACTGTTACACACATGCTACAGCACTACAGTTCATTAACATGGAAACGACTGAGACGAAGCATAAGGAAATTGTGTTTGGATTCACTGCACAGTTTCCCATCAAAACTCTGTTTTCAACCATTGTGGCATAATTCCATATTATTTGCAATAATTACTTACCAATCACGCTAGAGACTACCAGCTGCATATTTTGCCTATTTCAGAACTGCTGTTTCAGAAAACCTGCAATTTCCAAACTTTCAGGCCTATAATTAAGAAGTATATGCATGGCACAAACTGGAAATGGGGAGAGGAAAAAGAGCTCTTATTCTTCTTCCTGTGAGGAATCATATTGATTATGAATTGGCATTTCTCCCTCTGAATCCCTGTGGAAACACAGCACCGGTACACTGCACTATGTTTTGGCTAAAAGCAGAAGTTAATGTTTTGGGTACTAGATCTCAGTTCCCCACAGTACAGAGCTGGTTGCTAAGCCACTGCAAAGCGGGTACTGTGCTTAAAGTGCTCTGGGCTTAATACCTGTACTGCTGAAATGCGCTGGAAGAGTGACTGACTGACTGACTGGCTGAATTGACGGATTGGGCCACAAACAAAGAAAAGTGTAAACTCAAAGAAAGTTTGTTACTGATTTAGAAGGAAATATTACAATATACTGGACAGAGTTTTTCTACCTTGCTAAAGGCAGTGGAAGTCACTGGTTATTATCTGAAATACAGAGCAGGACACAACTAATTCATAATTATGTATATTTTACATTGATTTTGATAACTACAAATACTACTGACCTTTCTGAAAGGGCTCAGTGTCAAGATAAATATAATTAACTGAAAACTAAAAACTTCTGACAAGACTTCATTTTTTTTTTATTGTACTTAGAACTTATTTACATCTAACCCCCCTTCTAATTTTTCTTTAAAAATAAACTGTAACTTTCATAAAATGTTCCTACACATTCAATCTTTCTTCTGCATTTGCTTGGAAGTTTTCATTAAAATCTCTTTGAGCACATCACAAACTTGATGGATTACACCTTGAACATCTCTATGAGGTGACTAAGCTTTGCTATTCCCATTTGTAAAATGGGAAACTGAGGTATAGGGAGGCCAAGTGAATTTACCAAAGGAACATACATAAATTATGAAAGGCAGAGGAGATCTCAGTCATACATTTCTTAAGCAGAGTGTCGCCTTTCTTCACTGAACAGAGGTCAGGATGGCAGGCAGAGTGCCTCATTCTGAATTGTGAGGGAGAAAAAAAGGATTTACTGTTCTTTTTTTGTCTCCTTGCCTGCAATGGAGGTGGGCTAATCAATCCTTGACTTAACACAGTGCACTATAAAAGCTGATATGACATTGCCCTTTATATTCAAGGAGAATCTCTCAAAGTGAGAGGCCATTTTCTCAGAGTGCTCTGCTTTGCTTCATGTTTCACAGCAGGTACAAGGGAGTTCAGGGCCACCTGCTCAGCGTCTGAAAAGGCAGAGCTGTGCATTACCTTCTGGGAGAGGTAATCTGCTAATGGGTGCATCAAGGGCACCGAATGCCAATGTTATATACTCTCTAAGAGATGTCACATGTAATATCGAAAGGGCTGTGTGGATCTTCTGCAAACAGTCCTATTTTCTAGTAAAAAACACTGTGTTTGCTGGTTTTACTCACTCTGTTATATTACCTAAACATTGCAAATTAACTTTCTTTCAGTTACCCAGTTGCTTTTTTTTTTTAATTGCTAAATTTAGCATATTAGTCTCATCAATTAATTACTCCCTCCAGAAAAGTGGATGGGTATATCGCCAACAGGAAAATCAAGATGCAAGATACACAGCTTGAGTAAGCATAAACTTGCTCTGTCCCACTTGTAACCAAAACAAGAAGAAACACCAGAACAGAAGATATTTTAATAAGATCAACCTTGGCTCTGACCCTTCATCAGCGTGAAATTTATGTACCGTGAAAGCTAAACAGATCAGTAATATTCAAAGAACAAACACTCAGAGACAAAACTCTTCAGATATGCACGGCTACTTTGATTACAGAAGGAAATAAGAACTTGCTTCCAATGACTGAAATAACCTGGATTGTGCTTTGTAACTGTCAGTAGAATTCCTTGTACATGAAGTAACCATGCAAAGCCTAAGGAAATGCAAGCTATGAATGGAGCAGAAGACATGGTCCTTTTTGATATGAGAACTATGACAGAGATTAAAGCCTTTGCTCTGAAGAATATGACAGAATTTCAAAAAATACTCTGTTCTGAAGTTTCAACATTTAGTCAAAGTAATCACATAATCCAAAAGTAATAAAAAAGGAAAAACAACACTGGTGTACCAATCCAGTCAACATTGATTTCAGCTTTCATAAATCTCTAATTGCAAATTGCAAAATAAAGAGAGAATATGCATGTTTCCTAGGAACCACTGCTCCTCAGAAAATGGGATCACATAATTAAATGCTGTATCATAATGCTTGAATCTGGGAGGTAAAAGAAAATAATGGTAATAAAGGCAGCTTTAATTGTATTTGGTCTTAACTGCTTAATACTCAGCTTGCATCTTCAGTGCTATTTTTATGACAGGTTACTTATTCTTTATTTTTTTTTAAAAAATTATCATTTCATGAAGGAAACATTTACTCTTGATCCGCTGTTCTTGGCTCAAATTGAGCATTAACCATTACCAAACAGACACGGTAGCAATTTATAAACAATTCAGAAAATGAAATATAAACCAGGAATAAATAGGCAGCAAGATAAGTGTGAGGCTGCCATATTAACTACCTGTGTTGTATCTGGATCTCTCTGTAAAGCAGAAGCAAAGGCAAAACCACAGAGGTTTTCTCTGATTGTTCCTCAGCAAAATGCACTTAAGGCTTATTAAAACATAATGTGGAAACAGGCAGTTTTAAATGGATTTCTCCTATTCTCTTGGGGGTGCTGGGACCAGTATCAAATGCTTAGTTTAAAACTAATGCACTTGTCTGTAAGGGGAGATTTACCTGGGTGTCTGTAGGAGACAAGAAGACACCAGTGAATCTCCATATGTGGAAAAGTCCTGAAAGCAAAATAATGAGTCTTCAACTGAATAAAACAGAGTCTGGGAGAAGAACTGTTGTTTCCTGTATGAGGAAAACTTTAAGTGTCTTAGCATGACATTTAATAGGCAGGATTGCTTGTTACTTTACGTTTTCTTTTACTCAGGGGTTCTATTCCAATTGATATAGAAAAATATTTTAAGAAAGCTACAACTGGTTCCTGTTTCTAAAGGGGAAGAAAGCCAAACCCTCAGTGGATTCACAGGTTGATTAGCTCACCAAGAGATGCAGCAGCTGTCTTCCATTCCTACTGTGTGAGCACTATGGAGCTCCACTCTGACAGAGTAAGGGGAGTAAACCCCTCAAGGACCAGGACTGGGAAATTCAAGCCCTGGCTGCTCGGCTACATGACTCCATTAGGAGAATATCCCGTGGGAGGAAAAGGATGACCCTTTGCTCCATGCAGAAGTGCACAAAAGAGTGCAGGTCCTTTAAGTGACTTTTTGTGGGAACAAAGTCATAATTTCTCTTGAATTCTTTCCTTTTTTTCCCCCAAACATAAAATTATTTCAGACAAAAGACATGACTCCAGTTTTTAAAGAAGGGCAACAACAGCAACAACAGAGTGGCAAACAAAGTCTGGACTGCCCCTTGGTATAGACAAAGCTATCTTCCTGCTCCTATGGGTTGTATACAGTCCCTCCAGAAAAGGAGAACACTTCTCCTTATGTCCATACTCAAATCATTGCCTTGTGGAAAGGACAAGGCCACAAGGCCCCTTGAGTGATAAATAACCCCTAATTATTAATCAACGTATGGTTCAGTTAAAGCATCAATTACTGTCTAATAACCTATCTAGCACAGTAGTATTAGTATATGTTGTTTAGCAAAATTGTCTTGCTCACAATAGCAATACTGGAAAAGTTTATACATAAATGTCTTACCATCAGGGACTGCCTAGGTAAGAGCTAATAACAATGCTTCAAAACAAGATTAATATTTACTGGTTAAAAGAAGATTAAATAAGGCTTTCATTATGAAATATATTGGACAATGTATACCACTATTACTGAGTGACAACTTTAACACTAAATAATGAAGTCAGGCACTCACTGATGCATTACAGTTTCTCTAGTAACAACTGTTACTCTGAACACACCTACAATCAGAAATAAAGAAGCTTTAACTTATTAAGATCACATGGACTTGTACTGCAGCATATACACACAGTAGTACTTGCTGTTCTGATTATCTTTTGGTATGTAATATCACAGATATAAGTGGGTTAGGGAATGACCCAAGTGTGAGGCCATGTCACATCTCTGAGGTAGTTCCGAGTAAGATGACGTATTGATACAGCACAACATGATGCAATGAAGAAATATTAACTTAGCTCCTGTGAACAGTTCTTTTCACTTTATCTTTCTTAAATAGTGAGGCTAATTAACAGAATAGAGGCATTTGATAAGGCTACAGTACTTTCTAGGCAATCCTGGGGATCTCTGTTACATGTAACAGTCAACTGGACTATCACATGGCAAAGCTCAGCCGTCCAGTACCAGCGGTGTGTAAATACTGTTACTAACAGAATTGTCTGCTATGCAGACCAAAGAACATCCTAACGCTCTTCTTCCTCTGACCTTGTCACATTCAATCTTCGTGATTACATGTCAAAGGAAAGTTTATTATTAAACCCAATTGTAATCTCTCTGTCTTCACCTCACAGTCTTTCTGAATCCCCAAGAGACTACAAGCATAAGTTAATCCTCAGGTCTCTGGTAAAACAAAGACGGAACAGATTTGCTGGAATGTGTGAATGTGGAATGAGATTCACTAAAATGAAAAGGTTTCATATTCCGACACCCGACAAAACGGCGCCCTGGCGGATGCTGCCCTTTCCTCCTTGCATAGTCTCTGCCTCCCCTCCCCAGATCTGCTCTGTCATCGCCCTCGAAGCCAAGGCTGTGTTCTAAGAGGAACTTTGTAAATTGTTAAGTTGCAGTGAGAATAGACTTGAAATCTGCCACCAAATGGCGTGACCTTTCTATGGGCAGCATTAGTCTTTTTTTTTCTATGCTGCCTCTGTGCTCGGCATCAACTCACAGACCTGCCTCTTCTCTTTCAAATCACTTTATAAGTTTCTGTCAGTAAAGAGCAATTTGTCAGAGAGACAGAAAGATGAGATCTGCTTATGCATTGCTTTTTAAGTTTGACGTGGTCCTCAAACCTACATTAAACACGCAGAGTGGTGTAATGACTTTTTGTTCTATTTTTATAAGGTCTGACACTTCAGAATCTCAGTTTTGCCTGACTGAGACTGTCTCTAGCTGTATTTACACAACAGCTAATTAACTTCTGGTCTTGACTCCTGGTCACTACCAGAATTAGATTATCATAATAACAGCAATTAGAATGTTCCCTTCCTAACAGACAGGGTAGCTTTGAACATCTGATCTGACCTATTAAAAAGTTAGAGATACAAAAAATATAAAAAAAAACATTTCTGAGGACACAGATTAAAAAATATACTTTTGTAATTGCAAGTCTAATTTCAGATCATTACTGTCTCATTATCTTTTAACCTTTGCATCTTCATACTTGGAAAGGAAAAGATATCTTACCATATGAAGTCAGTAATATATCACTTGTACTGCTGGTGAAATTCTCTCCCTGTTCCCATTCATTTATACCATACATAAAAAACAATTTGAGGACCATACTGTACAAAAATACTGACATCCTACAAGCTCAGACATGCCTGTATAAACTAGATGTCAAACAACAATGTATAATCTATCATTCACATCACTGTTTCTTCACAATTAACCTGGAATGAAACAAAAACCCAACTCCAAATTCCCATATCTAATGAAATAACATCTCAAAGAAACATGTGATACCTTCACTATGCAAAAATACATGAAAATAATACCAAACTCCTTAGTAAAATCAGAAAAAAAATTAAATAGAACTAGCACAGACTGAATTTGTGAAAGTTTGCATAAAACTTTCAGTACTATACAAAGGTTATTAACTTACAATAGAAGGAATCTAGAGTGAGATGATGATCTTAATACCGTAGCTTAGCACAGTTTTGTTTGTTTCATACAGTGTAGCCCTAATCTCAGATTCTCTGGGAGCTGAGATGGGGTTTGGGATGTCCTGTTCTTCCTGAACCAAAAACTCAGCTATTTCCCTGCACATCAGCCATCTACCCACCCTGCAACATGCAAATACAATGTCTTGGAATTAATGGAGAGATGACCTGCACCCACTCTTCTCCAGGAAAAGGCCACTGCTATGGAAGCTACTGCTCCCTCTCTCTTATCCATGTCATCACAGCAGCCTCCTAGCTAGGCCATCCTGGACAAGACTCAAGGGAGAAGACAAGGTGTAATGCCTGCTAGTGCCTGTGCAAAGGAAGCAGGCAGCACTGCTGAAGACTGTAGGTCCACACATCCCCGAGCAGATAAAGAAGTGTTCAACTGTACTGTCAGGGACTTCACCTGAACAGCCATTCTGAACTGTTCTCAGGAAAAAGGGAAAAAGGAACGTGAACTGGATGTTCTAGCACTGGTCTTCTGCTAGAGAAAGGAGTTACAACATACTTATTTCCTGAATTTAAGCTGATGAGAGTGGCTGGATGTATTTGCCAATATATAAGGTGGGAAAGCCCAGAAACAGGATCTTTGATGAGCTAATTTAATCTTTTACTTCACACGAACAATCCTTTGGCAAATTATGGAATCACAGAATTGTAGGGGTTGGAAGGGACCTCCAGAGATCACTGAGTCCAACCCCCTGCCAAAGAAGGTTCCCTAGAGTAGGGTTTGGACTTCTTCATTGCTTCTTGATTGGATGCAGCAAGGAACCAACTTTATAACACAAAAGATGCTTCTTCAGGAGATTAATACTAAATTGAATCAGGGAAAGATTGCAATCACTGCCCTGGACACTACGTAGGAACAGATGGTGGCCTATGTTAATCACTTGGAAAGAGAGACTAGAATGAAGTGCATTTTAATGAACCCCATTAAAACCAGGAGGATCAAGTGTGACCATAGTTAAGGTCCTAATTTTGTAGAATTTGAAGCAAAAAAAAATAACCATTAACAACTGGAAAATCAAACTCAGTTTGTAGAATATCCATGAAAATAATTAATGATTTAAAAACAGCTAAGCTGAAAATAGAAACAGTGTGCTGATCTGTATTTTGGGACTAGGTTTATGGGGTTTCCTGTTTAGGAATTAAACTACTGAAGATGAAGTTATGTATATTCATTATAATTTATATTTAATTTCAATTTCCTTTAATGAATATTTTTATACAGGAACCGTTTCACTACTGATCCTGGGAGTGACTTGGAATTTCCAGTGACAAAGATGGCATTTAGTCTCCTCCGAAAGGCAGTATCCACAGCAACACACAGATGAGGCCATATGCTGGAACTGGTTTGGAATCAACGTGGAAAGTCAAGTGCCTCCTAACGAGCTCTCTATATCTCTCTCTCCAGAATTAGGATATTAACTTTAATATTTGTTTTAAAGTCCTGATCCAACCTAGCATTCCACACTTCTTATACTGTATAATTAACACTTTCTTGAGAGCTTTCAGTGTGTTACAACTGAGAAACAAAGTAAGGCTTGATCTGAAGCTGCCTTTGAGTGATCAGTATGCTCTACTTAGCAGAGTGAATTATCCTTCATGAATATCTTTCTGCAGTACAGAATGTTTATAGTTCAATGGGCCAAACACTACAAGCACTGGGGTGCTCAGGGATGTCTGTTTGCAGAGTATATAACAATACATTTAAAATTATGACAGCATGACAGTATAATGGCTACTAGAAATTCTTATTATTCTGTGATAGCTATCTATGAATGTGCAATCACAAAAATGAGTTGCTGAGCAGCCATCTTCTCATACCTGCTCCTGATTTACAACCTCTCCAGATATGATTGTTCTCACTGATGTAACCAGGAATATGTTCTAACTCAAAATAGTAGCTTTTATTGCACTTTCATGCTTCATGGCTCTTGGTAGCTTTTTACTTCATTGATCAGCCTCAAAGGATGTATTCAACAAGTATGTTGGAAAACTCTTACCACCCGCAGAAACTTGACACCAGGTGTGATTTGCAGTGGCAACCAGACTTAGTGAAATCTCTAGTGTAATTAATAGTTTGTTCTAATTACCTTCCAGAGCATATTTCATGTCCTGGGCAAACAGAGTCCACATGATTTCAGCACTGATTTTTCCCATGTTCAGCTCTTGTGGGAACCTGCAATGAATCACATTATATCAGTTCAGCTGCTGCTAGAAATTACCCTTCCAGCTGCACAGCAGAAAGGCAAATATTTCCACAAATAATTCTCCTAGTATCCATTTGCTGTATTTGTATTTTGTACAGTTATACAAACCATCCAATCTTCAAATAAAAATTACCTTTAGTCTGTTGGGGTCCTAAGTAATTACTTGAATGTTGTACAATTCCCTTACATGACGTTTTAAATCAAGAAACGTCCAACTACCTTGCAAATAACTCCTCAACTTTAGATAAATCAGAGAGCTTATGGAAAACCTGAGAGAATTGGCACAGATGTTTAGCAGCTACAGGTTTTCCTTCATTTCCTTATCACACTGGAGAACAGCAAAATAGTCTGTGAAGCTACAGTGGTTTATACCGGCTGAATCCAGTTCACTGTTTGAAGACTTGAAGTATGGATAAAACATTCATGAGGAAACACAGTTGTGTGGATATTGTCTTGAGTTCACAACATCCCTTTACACTAGCAGAGAATTTGAGCCAAAGTATTTTGACCTTTTATTGAAGCACTAATAAAAATCAGAAAGTTTTCTGTAAGTTTTGAACACTTCAGGCCAGAATGGACATGTGAAGGTCATCTAGTTCACAGCAGAGAGAATCTCAAACTTATGTCACGTTGCTCTGACTACCTACAAACATTAAAACGAGACAATTGGTGTTTGACCCCTCTCACTGTGGAATGTGAACTTCCTTCTGTATAGCTAATAAGAGTTTCCCCACCCAAAAATTGTACTTGAGCCCTTCACCACACAATTCTGGAAGTGGTTTGGCTCACTTTTCCTTACTGGGAAGTTGAAGTTCCTCATTAGGAAGCTGAAGAATGCAATCATCACTGCTCTTAGCTGTGTTTTCCTCGAGCTGTACAAAGTGCTCCCTCAGCTTCTCCTCACACACCGCATGTTCCACTCCCCCTAATCTTCCTGGTTGTCCTCCAGTGCAGCTCTACAGTTTGACACCGTCTGTCTTGTACTGGGGAATCAACACTGGAAGCAACCATCTGAATGGTGTATCTCACAGGTTCTGACCGGAATCTGTGTGCTCTGGTCTTCCTAGCACAGCCCATTATGTTATTATGCAACATACAGCTCACTGCACTAGCAGCTTTATTCATGAGGGCAGCGGGATTTTGTCTCCTAAGGTCCTTAAATTGCTAAAAACGTAGCTGAGCTTTTCATAATACCATGCTTTGATTAATATTCCTCTCTTGCATTAATTTGTTTTAGCAACAAATGTCTTGATTTATAAGAGCTTCTTTATCAAAGACTGAAAAGAGGTAATTAAAAACATGCCCAAGATTTAAAAAAAAAATTGAAAATCTTTGAGATTGCCACAGATTAAAAGAAATCCAAATGACCTCTTAATTTCTTATTCAAACAATCACTTACATATTTTAAATGTAAACCCAAGAGAAAGCCATTGAAATAGACATTTTAAACTATGTCAATTTATCCACAAAAGTCTCAATTATCCACTTCATTTTCATTCGAGAGAGTTTTTATGCAAGTGTGGCCCCACTAGAAAAAGTTAAAGCCTTGCAGAAGTTCAAAGAGGCATTTTTTCAATTTATTTGTTAAATGTAGTGCACCAGAAGCAGAAGCTTCCTTCCACACATCTCCCAAATGTGTCTGAAGTGGGGTTGTTCGTTCAGGTAAACCCCACAGTACTGATCAGTGAAGCTGGTTCACTTTCAGTGATTCTATCAGAGGTGGCACCTTTAAAGCCAACAAAGCGTTAGGTGTTATTTATATCACATCCCAGACCTTGAGTTGATGGGCAATGGACCAAAAGTCCACGGTGCTGATAATGCAAGATATCTTGCTCTTTCAGATACATTACTGTTAATACCTAAGCTGTGAGCCCGTGACAGTAAATCTCGTCAGACACCTTAACCTGCCATCTTCTGCACTGGCACACAGATAATGACTTTGCTGATCTTATGTACAGGAGCAGCGATCCTGATTCCAACACGTGTTCTGAAGACAGGCTGATTTAAGACTGTGCTTGAAATCTAATGTCAAACATACATCAGCATCTCCGTAGTAAGTAGAAAGGCCAATACGCATCAGTCCTATCACAGCAAGTAGAGAAACCCAACAGAAAAATGATGAGCGTGAAAGGAATGTTCCATTTCACCCCACCAGCAGAACTGTTTGTGTGAACAAAATGGGAAATGTCTGCATTATTTCAATTAATAGTATGCTCATTTTTGTTGATTTGATTTTAACAAAGCAATCTGTGACAAGCTGGTTAACACCTGCAGACTTTTTTCTAGTCTTTGTTCTTCTAGGAAGGACTCAAGTACGCTTCTAGTGGCTTACCATCTGCCAGAGGTTACCAGACAATATTGGGAATTTTTACAATATGCTTCTAGTCTCTGGTACTCGCTGGGTGGTTTGTACCTTATCTGAGGGAAGGGTTAAAAATTGTGTCATGTCTACTTCACAGTTGACACTAACGTATCTGGTTTAAATCTTCCTAACTTTTACTGTGTAGTTTCAACAATTGGCCCCACCGTTATAACGTTTTGTATTTGATTAAGAGTACGAGGGCACATGCACAACTCAAGACTGCAGAGTACTGATGAAGACTGAATGTATCCAAGTGCTATAAATATGTGGAAGCCTTTTTACCTGATGAGAAGCAGGACTGGGATGGCTATGGCATGTACCACTCCTGCACAATTTTCCTCAGAGATACCTTGATGTAGTCACATTTACTTTAATTTGGTTATTCATATTTTTAAGATTACTCATGTAATAATAATAATATATAATTTATTTTTTGCATTGCAGTAGCACTTAGAGGCTTCTGGTAGATTTAAGAAATCACTATACAGGAACTTAAAAATATGTAATAAGAGAAAAACATTGATCTTCAAAACTGACAGTTTAAAAAAAGACAAGACAATGGGGAAGAGGACAAAGTAGAAGTGACGTGTCAAGATCCTACAACAGGTGAACATCATTCAGTAAGAGAACTTGAGCTCGTGAACCTTTATTTTGAGCCCTCTTCCTAACTAGGAAAAGGTTCTAGCTTGATTTAATGTATATACATATAGACACACACATACTATTACATTAATATTTAGGGATGATAAGAAGATGGATTAAATAAGAACAAAAAATTCCAGGTGATAAACTAACATTTTATATTTACTTTCGAGTACATGACTCCCAAGAAGCTTCCTCTTCCCTTGTTCCCAGCCGGCACTTTGTCAGAGTTGCACTTAGGATTTGGCCAGACACATGTCACTGACTGACTAAACTGGCAGGCTGAGCTACCGGCGTTATGAAAGATGCTTGTGTTAGGAGTGTATACAACAAACAGTAAACTGCAGAGCAGAACACGCCTGAGATTTTATCATGGCTGTTATTCTTCAGCATTAACCTGTTCAGATGGTTCTGCTTCTAAGGATGTTTGCATGTTTAGCATTTTCAACATCCTCCTCTTTTGAATTCTAACATCTATACAACTACAGGTAAAGAAGAAGAAAAAGAACCTAAGCTTGACATTTGCAGCCACTGTTAAAACTGTTTGGAGTACCCTAAAAATAGTATTGCAAAAAGGAAGACAGCTCTTTATAAATTCCATGTTATATTACATTCCTTACTGACATGGTGTAGTAATGCTAAAATCAGTACTTGACAACTGCAAGTACAACTTTTAATTTGTGCTACAGATAGTTCTGGCACATCTTGAGTTTGGTTCCAAATGTCAGAAGCAGTAATAATGTTTTCTCAACTGAAATATATCTTTCCAGCTAGGAATAATGACAGAAGAAGCTACATAATTCTATTTGTTTTCCCTGGAAGTGACCTTCACATAGAATACCCAGACACTGCTCAAGAAAGTAATATGTCACAGTTGACAGCAGTCATCACTGACTTATCTGCATCTGGGGCCACAACTGAAGGCAAATTCTGACACATATAAAAATACAATCATAATTAAAAGCAAAAAATTAGTCAAAGCATTACAGCACAAAGAAGAAATGAGAAGACCCTCTTAAATTCACCATATTAAAAAACAAACAACAAAAAAATCACAGTCAAATTCTTCTCAGACCCAGGAAGGTAGATTAGTGTAGAGGTTCTCTGACAAAACACGCAACCAGAGAGTCACCTGTAGAGATAATTCTCCTTTTCTTACTAATTTTGTTGGAAGAGAAACTTCATCTACAGATGAACGAGTTCAGTGATTAACCATCCTTTGCTAAAGGACACAAATTATTGTTTAATTCCAAAGAAGTTACAGCTAGCTCAAAGGTTTTCCAGCATGATTTGTTGCAGTGCAAAGGATGCTAATGGATGCTAAAGCTGGGGCTTGAATTAAAAAAACAATCCAAGTAAAGCCAAAGGGTACACCAAGAATTCTGACAAGCTCAAGAGAAACAGATCAAGTCTCCTCATACTGCAAAAAGGATTGGATGGAGTAAAAAACTAGTCAAATGGTTAGTTAGAATGAAGTTGGACAGCTCAGGGTTTATTTCTGCCCATCAAAGTTGGAGATACCACCTCTAAGTTGTGTAAGTTGCAGGCAGAAAAAGCCTAAAGAGTTTTTAAAATGGACAGTGACAGGAATGGAAGACAAGGAGTTTACTGGCTGTCATAATTCAGTGCCGTAGCTCACCTGGTCGTTTTAAGCAAGGAGATGGCCAGTATTTCTGCGGTAATAAAGAAATCAAGAATCTAAGGACATCTTTATGCAAATTAACACTGACTCCTGTCACATATTTCACACTCTAATAAGAACAGTAGTTCATGTTCCTGGATTTCAGATAAAGGTCTGGGCAAAAAAGCAAAGTTATTTTTCTTTTTCCTAAGCACTCTCTTATCTGCGTTCGAGAAATGCAATTACTGGAGTAAATGGCAAATCCTCCCTCAGATCCAGCTCTCTGAGAGAATCCCAAGAAAGAAATTAGGGATGCAATTGTATTTTACAAAATCTTTTATCCTACTCAGAGGAAGGGGATATATTTGAACGAATATATGAGACATGCATTTGACCAAAAAGAGGTAAGCATTTCTTCACCAAGTTTGGGTTAGATCAATTAATAGTATTCATATTTTGGTTTATTCAAAGGCCTTTCCCTTTTGAGATCATTTGTTATAAAAGCACGATGGTAGCCATAATCTGCTCTCAAAAATAGAAGCACCACATCTCTGGAGGCTGCAAAGCAGCACAGTAAAAGACAGCCTCCTTCCAGTCTCCTGCATTATAAGAATCTGCCTAAGAATGATTATTAAGCTCATTATTCTATTATTTGATTAATCCCCCATCAGCATGGTAATGAAGCACAATTGTGTAGGTCTACATATGCTGTCCTTTTGTGCACTGTTAAGTCTGTGATCTAATGGAAAATAATGGGAATATATTTTCCACATAATGGAAAATCTGGAGTACTTTTACTGTGTGTTCATCACATTAGAGTTTGCATTTTCTGCTGTGGAGTCAATCTTCGCTCTGTTCCCTAAGTCTGTGCATTGAGTATAATCTGTTTCCATCATCTGCATACTTTGTGTTTACCTGCTACATGTACACTTAATTCCAAGATGTCTCTGAACTTCCTTTCTAAAGCTCATGGGAGTTTCCATAAATTCAACCATCAGAGACTGATGGGTGTTACATAACTACCAGAGTGATGGTTATTATGCAACCACCATAGTTACTGCTGCAGTGTTGTTATATGGGAGAAATAACAAAGCTCAACACACAACAGAAGCAAACAAATTTTTCCACAGACTAAAGATGAATGGGAACAGCAGCAGCTGTTAACGGGAAGAGATAAACAAAGGTTATATTCTAAAGTATCTAAGTAAGTATTCTGCTATATTTGTATTTTATCACCTTTTAGGTAAAAAGATTTTTCTTTTGCAAACTATTTTACAATCTGTCCTCTAAACAGGAAAATAGAGACATTTCCCACGTAAATCTCTACATATACATTTTCTAACTTTTGCAAAAGCTACACATTTTCACCTATCTCAGTGAAGCAAGAGGACAACTAGGAGAGTGCCCTATTAGTAATTTTGTTTCCTTGTGCTACAATTATTTCTGTCTCAGAGGCCATAATTTTCCCAATTTCTCTGTCATTCTTGGAGCAATACTATAAAATCTCAGTTTATCCAAAACATTGCTATTAAAATCACCTTCCTCACTTTCATGACAGTCTCTAATCCTCAACTCATATGTCTACCATACAATACCATTTGGCAGTGTCTTAACAGAATGTTCTAGGTTTTCAAGAAAATAAATTAACTGTTAGGTTGCCTAAACATGGTATTTTTCACATATTTCCAAGAAATACTTCCCTTAATTTAAATTAAGCAAAAAATTCAAGTGTTTGCACTGACTAGTTCTAACAAAGAGCTATATTTAAAACCACAGATTAATGGGATGAAATTGAACTCAGCTTGAAAGAAAGTGAGAAGAATCAACATATGGAGCAAAACATAGTTAAAACCCAAAAACATTTATCCTAGATAGTACTGCCTGTCTCTAGTCCAATTCTAACCTAAGGAGTTCCTATCGGAACAGTAACAAATTATTTTTCTTAATTTGTGCTGTTAGATCTGTTGTCTGCTATATCTTAACAATATTGAAATCCTTGAACCTCAGATGCAATTTCTAAGTAGCTCATATCCCACACTTGGTGAGTTCAGTCTTGTTGAGGTGTTAAAGAGTGTGGTCCTGGTGTGTGATTACACTTTGTGCTGTGCACACAGCAACAGGGTAGGTGGCACTTGCACTGTGGAGCGCTGGGCAGGGTCACTGCTTTACTAGTTCCTAAGAAAAAATTCTGTCTAATTTTGGAAAACATGTCTTCAATTCAAACTGTTCATTTATTCACACTTTTTACGTGCTATTCTCCACCCATCCAAGGCTTTAATTTTTAAGCAAAGCAATGTTCCTTTTCCTGGAGAAAACATAACAGACAAGACAGATACCTTATACAGTCTAGATAGCTAATCTAGTTTTAAAGTATTGCTACACGAGAAAACGACAGCGCGCCGTGTGAAAGAACAGAACGTTGTTTTGTTAAACAGGATAATGCTCACAAGTTGAATGAAATAAGTGGTATCTGTAAGTTTCCTTTGAATGAAATGTAATTGATAATGGGGAATTACACTGAATCAACAGACAAACCACATCAGACACACTTTTCTTTCTCAAATAACACTCTAGACTTAGTCTGACAACCCACTTAATTATTTTTTTCCACTCCCTAGCATGCTTATGGTTGGGTGCTTTTTTTGATTTTTCCCCCCTGACATATATAGCACAGCTCCCTGAGTCACAGGTTACAATTATGCAGTTTCTCCAATCCAAGTTACTATCCTTGATTTCATGTATTTATTAAACATCCTAGCTCCTGAATCATGAGGAGACCTGCTCCTGCAGAATCTATGTCCTTGTTTCCACATTGTGGAATAGGGAGGTAGGGAGAGGGGTGTGATACCCCTCAGACACTTGCTCTTACAGTGCTCTGATCATTTCTATTTCCAAACACTCAGTATCATTTGCCCTTCTGTGTTGGCACCAACATTCTTCAGTTCAATTCCTCGTCCCATGTATTAATACTTTAACTTCTGAATGTCCAGATCATTGAATACCAGTGTCACTCTAAAGAGAACTCAGACCCATTGTGTTCATTTTTTCTTTGCTCTCTTTTCTTTTGCAGTGTTCAGTCTATGCTGACTTTTTAAATTTTAAGTTAATGCTTCTTGGCTTCCAAAATTTAACTTTGCTAACCATATCATGTTTTTTTCAATCATTGTGTCTTGTCTGAAAGCATAATGCTGATGCTGTTCCAATTCTTATCTCTAAATGCAAAGACAAGTTCCTAACAGATTTTGCACATTTGAGTAATTGGTCTAGTTCCTGACAGATTTAGCATTACTATTTCCCATTTGAGTACTTTCTCTAAGTATCTATCTCTGATCAGGTCTTCTGAAATACCATTTACACTTTCTTTGTCCACATAATAAATGACAAAACTTGGTTCTTCAATGAATCAGATAATTTTGTTAATATTCAGTTGTGGTAATCTCAGACAGCATTAACAGCATTTTTCCTTGAATGGTAACTGTGATTTTTATTTTCCTTTCAAAATGTAATTTTAAGCTATCAGATAAAGACTAAAAATTTCAAGGGCTAGCTAAGCCAGTATTACACTATGCTCTGCAGGAGTCACTAAAAAGAACTAAAGTCTAAACTAGAGTATGAAACACACAGAGGGTATCTACGGAGGAAAGGAAATAGATCCTTACATTGTAAAGATGTAACAGAAGAAACAGTAAATAAAAAAGTTAAAGTCCCAGCTGTCTGTTACTTTTTATTACAACACACATGACTTTTCTGAGTACATGTGATATACAACTAAAGGGAAAGCTTTTTACTAAAGATGTGCTGAGCCACAAAGTTTAGATCTGGATTTTCAAATGCACAACCATATTTCAGCTGCAGATTTTGTTCTTGATTTTTTTGTTCCTTTCAATTGACCAGAAATTTTGATAGTAATTTCTGCTGTCTCACAGCACATACAATGCATATTCAACAAGTACAGGGAAGTCCTAGTTTTGCTTCTGAATCAGGTTCCAATCACAATTTATATAATTTTAACTAGTAAAATGAGAAATTTACAACTTAAATACCTGACTTAATGGCTTTCTCTCAAACCTGTCAAGATTCTTATGTCATGTAAGGTCTGTAGGTTGCCCACACAACTCCCACTGAATGGTCTGGTCTAGTCTATCAGCTGCTGCAATGCTTGCCAAGACAATTGTGTCATGTTTCATCTCGGTTGATCATCTGATACTGATATGACTTCCAAGTTCGATATAAAAATAGGGTTTCCAACCTGGCTGTGGAAAAAAATTCTGAACAATAATATTCTATTGTGAAAACTCCTACCAGAACAGTTAGGGCTCACCTGGGGATCTTCAATAGCCTCATGTCTACAACAGGATTCAAACTGATGTAGGCCTGAATATTCCTCTGCAACACTGCATGGCCATATATTTTGATAAGAATTCATAGTTTTGAGATATTCTTATGGGCTCAATTTATATTTTTCTTTCATCCATTTTCTTTTCTGGGGTAAGGAAGGAGGAAGAGGCTGTCTCACTTTTCTAATCTTTTAGATGCTGCCTTTGTGTTAGGAGCTTTTCTTCTAAAAACTGTATCCAAAGCAACTCTGATTTTCCACCCACAGTTTCTTAATCTGTTGCTGCTGATGTCTCCCTATTTCTCAAAGAAATATCTTTTATTCCCCATGTTCACCCTTTCACTTCCAAAGCAACAGTGAAAATGGAAGAGAAGTCACACACAAGCTTTCTCCCGTAATCTACCCCAACTCCAGATTCCCTTAGGGGAAACACTCAGCTGTACTTTAAGGAATCTCCTTTTTTATCCCTTTCCTTTCTTCCTCATGTTTGTGGAAGAATGTAGCTAGAACAATTTTAAGAATAATTAACCCCCACCCCCCAACCCCCAAGTATTCTTGTATTCTTATTTTATTTCAATTAGAAGATTTAAATGAAACACCTGCATGTATTTGGTCTAGTTAGATGCTTTATGATAAGTGTATTTGTTACACAGTCAGACAAAAAATTCAACTTTTAACGGAAGTAGAACTTCACTCTAAGTTGTGTGAATGGAGCAAAGAGGAAAAGAGCTTTCTTAATAAGGTCAGTGCAGGAAATGATTGAACAGAGAGATGTTTATTATCTAGGATGGAAACAATCCCTTCTTTATTTAAATGAAAGGAAGGAATAAGAAAACAATGAAATATCTTCCAACCTCCAGTTATTTCCAGGAGGTTTCTTTGGTAATTATTTCATCAGTCCATAAAAGGTATGGTACCTTTTATCAACAGACAAGCACATCTCCATGTACAGGACACCCTTCAGCACCTACTCTCTGCTGAAACAGGCTTGTTCCCCCTCTACTTCAGACAACTGTGTTAAATGCCACTGCAGACACCTTTATTAATTGCTTAGCCATAATATCGATAAGTTTAAATTTTAATTTCCACATAAGTCATTCCAGACATACTATACCCAGATTTTCTAAAATATCTCTGTAAAATAGCTACAAAGAACTAAAACTTTTCCCCAGGATCTCATAATGTAACATTTCAATTAATGTGAGATCCATTTTTCCAGCCTGAATACATGAAATGTGTTCCTTTGTGCTCCCCTTGTATATTTTATTTTCAAAACCCAGCACTCTATCTCCTCCTCCTGTGTTTATTGATTGGAGCTCTCTACTATTGTATCAACCATAAGTTATTCAACTTGGTTATTGATTGTACCTGTCTCATCTGTTACATTCTCAATTGAGAAGCCAACTTCTATCCCTAGTAAATCCTGGACATTGCTCTCCAATTTATAATTTTTCAAGTCAGCCTGGCTAGACTTTCTCTGTACTTAATCATACATTTGGAGAGGGCCTTTTTTTTTAACTTGACTTTTTGGGATGGTTCATATGTCATGCCTTTAGAGTTCCTAAAACAAAAGGCTGTCTTCCTGTGATCAGAGTGCTAAGTATTTATCAAACTATGCAAATGATATATTCTTTTTTTTTTCCAAATTCTCTAGTTAGATTATATTTAAAATCCAACTAATGAATAAAGTGTATTTCCTGTACCTTTTTCAATAAATCCCCGAGCCTTACTTTTTATGTGGAAAGCCACTACTTACTGGTTCAAGACAGGTGTGTATGCTGTTTTATCTTCATCTATTATGGTGACCATCAAAGTAATGAGCTGTGCCCAGAAATCCAAATTTTTGGTTGTTGGCCCCTGTTCTTCTTTAGGAACTTCTTGTTTCTTACCCTATTAAAACAAGATATACATTAGAGAACATATTAGAGAAACCAGAGAAAACATGGGATTTCCACCAATAGAGTATCAGTTGGAAGGAGTGATTCACTAAGGATCTTCAGAAGTTTTGGACAAAGATTGTCTACTCAACTTCGATTGCATGACAGACTGTACCCGGCTGTGGACATACATAAAAAACCCCACGGCCAGGTCAGCAAAGAAGATCAATAGAGACTTGATTTTTAGTGTATGTCCACACTTCAATGAAATATACTTTTAACTTATTTGTTGTGCTGAAACTGAACACATTTAAAATTGTCTGCTGAGGCAGAGATTTTATATCCTTCACAATAAATACTGAACAAATCAATGTTAAGGAACATTTCTTGTTTTGTT
Organism: Heliornis fulica; assembly: GCA_013399135.1. NCBI lineage: Eukaryota > Metazoa > Chordata > Aves > Gruiformes > Heliornithidae > Heliornis > Heliornis fulica. Next base: position 173,413 of record VXBZ01001942.1, read on the forward strand.
TTGGATAATACGCAGAAGTTATTTGGGCTAACAGCTGCTATGCTGCTTGCTCTGAATGAAGTTGTTAAGTTTCACTTTATTTTTTAATAGCTAAGATAAAAAAGGTTATTGCCCAAAGTATTCTGCACAGAGATTTTTCCAGGGGCTCACAGACTGACTGGCAGCAGCACAGTGTGCATTTCTGAGAGGCAGAAGAAAAGACCACACAATAGGAATGGAACAAAAACCTCCAGACTCATAAAAATGCCAGAAAAAGATACATAGGAATCTACCCAAAAGAGATGCTTGTGAAGGTATTGCCTTGCCCAGGCTTTTAAAGCTGTGAGCAAAACCAATCTGTTTGTTGATTACTTTTTTATCCAGAGAAATGGAATTTTTGTATACTCCTTGCAAATGAGGAAAAGAGCAAGCAGTTTCATATCCAAACCAGGGAATCTGAGATGCTCCATTACATTTTTGTAATAGTCACAAGGAAGGATGTGTCACATTGATATATGTATGAGATGGATTACCAACATGAGTCTCCAGTCTTAATTAAATTTTGTTAAGCAAAGCAGTAGCTTTTATTCCTCCAAACTAAAAGCCTGCGCTTCGCACCTTCTTATACAGTTGTAAGTATGCCTTAATATTAATCACTTTTTAATTGACAGTTTCATATTTTAAATCTAAAGTTTAGAGGTAGATTTTTGTCTCAAGAGTTTTGACTTATAAATACTTAGTCCACAGATTCCTAGACAAAGATATTTTTCAGTTCTCCACTTGGCAGAAGGATCAGACTCCTTGTCAATGTCCAATAAATAACTTTGCTGCAGAAAGGCAAATATGAAAAGAAATATTTTTATCACATACATGCATAATTTCTGCCTCACAGAGGCAGGTCTGCAGATACTATGTGTCTTCTGCACAGCTGTCAGTGACAGGAATGGGTCTTTTCAACTCAACAAATAAGTCAGAGAAAATAAACGTGTATTAACTTGCAAGTTTAAACATGTATTCCCTGTACTTCTCATTTAAAGTCTAAATATAACCACTTCAGTGGTCGTTGTAGCTTTTCTGAATCAATATTACACTATATTAGTATCATAGTGAATTAATTAAATGTTATCTTAACCTCAATTAACTCTTATCTGTTAACAACATTTAGAATGGCAAAAAGGGAATTTCAGCAATGCTTAATTGAAGCTGTGTTTTGTGGTCACTGTGGAATATTTCACAAAAGTATCATTAATCACACCATTACATCCTTGGCTGATCTACAAAGGCTACACCTCTAGTGTCTAAAGCAAGGGAAATAAAGGTGAGGCTCAGATGCAGTTACAATGGACGGTGTGACCACCATCACCAGCAATTTACAGCCACACGTGCGAACGAGTGCTTTTCCGAACAGAAATGAGCTCGTTGCTCATGAGGGCTTTCCCTGGTGTACATTATACTTTTACTAAAAGACTTTGTTTCTCTATCAAGAGATATTATTTCTAATATGCCATTTTTTCTTTTTGCAGAAGCTAATGCATGTTTAAGCAACTGGAAGACAGTCATAGGTTACAAAGCCAGTCAACATTTAGTCCAGCATCTTATCCAAGAACTATATTTCACAGGAAAAACCAGCAATGGCATGCTGCTGAGACAGCTCTTCATGGCTCTGAATGGGAAACTGTTCTGTAAAGACCAAGGTGATCTTTTCAAAATCCCCAAGAAGAGGTAAAGTACTCTCCATTTAACAGATGTAGTTTTGTGCTCTTAAATAATTGTGCATACTCAGTCCATGCCCAGTTGTAATTTCCATTCTTTAACCTAAACTCTAACTAATGGGTTAGAAATGCTCAGAATCATCCAAGTTGTTTTTTCATTGATTAATTGCAGTAATTATTTGTTTTACATGTTTTCTGGTAACATATGTCTTCACAGAATTATTGTAATGAAGTAAAAGGCAATGTCGAAAGATTGATTGCATTGATTACAATTGCAAACTTGCAAAACTGAAAGAAGAAAGTTCCATCATCGAATGAAAATTAACTTGAAAAAGAGCTATTTTCATATAAAAAAATAGTGATACAATTTGTTTGGCTTGAAAATGTTTCTATTAGTATAACTGACAAGCATAGTAAACTGCATAACCATCTAGAAAAAGCAAATGGGAGGACAGCACCGTACAATTATATTCTAACATTTTCTTGATGAAATACCCTGTTAGAACCACTGAGATTTAATTTCTATTCTGCATTCCTGAAGTTTGCTTTTGTGACACAGATCCACCATCAACCTGCTATAAGCAGTCAGCCCTCTTATTACATAAAAAACAAGCCCTCTGTTGTCTCATATGAAATTATCTGCTCTAATTTTCTGACTGGGATGATAATAGCTCATGTCTCAAGTCTTGTGATTTGGTTCCATATCCAGCCAGTTCTCAGTAGTATGCCTCCATGCAAGTACACCTAACAGTGTGTTTAGAATCAGGCAGAAATCGTGGAAAGGCCTTTTAAAATGCCAAGATTAGCTAAGTTTGTACATATGCAAAGTATATTTCTGGAGTATAAATATGGTTAACTATATGGTCTATATTAAGTGGAAAAAACTTATCTTGATAATAGTAACTTTCCTTTTTTTGCTAGTGATATCAAATGGAAAGAAACTGTCAGTGTAAAAACATGAACTAAGTGCCCATATACCAAATTAGTGCCACATAGGCACAAATACTGTGACAAGATATATGAGCCATTTAATACTTCTTGTCACTATAGAGAATAATACTGATAATGAGATTTTCTAAAAAAAATGCATCTGAAAAGTTCAAGAGGAACATAAATTCTCAATATATCAAGAAGACAGAATCCCTAGGTAACAGCTTTCATGAGTCACGACTTTCAAAAAGAATATTTTTTTAAATCATGGATTGTTCTTATAGCAGTTTGTACTCAAAGGCTCAATAACCAACTGGCCAAAGGCAGAACAGTGATATTCCTCAAAGGCATTTGCTGGCAAATAAAAAAACCAAACAATAAAACCAGATGATGTGTCACCATTAAGACATGACAATACAGGTTTTTATATACTCATGTTAATTGACTACTCGTCTGTAGGATTGCTCTAGAGTTGTAGTATACCAAACAAAAATGTCAAGCAACAACATGGAAGTGTCAAACTTAAATAATGAAATATTTTAGAAAAATGATCTACATTAAACAGGCACAAGATGTAAGTGTGATTGCTTCAGTACTAATGAATATAACTGTTTGACTGATTCTGCTTTTAAAAACCACACATTCTTATGTTTCTCCAAGATGACACAGCTCAGGACTGTCAGAATGGGAAATTTTTTATCATTCTACTGAAGTTTCTTATCATTCATTACCTATCACTTGGAAAAGTTCAGAAAGGAATCTGTTGCAATTATAGACATGTAATTAGATTTAGATTAGGAATGTATTGCCAAGGAACCAGATATTCCTTTAATTAAAGTCTGTTCGGTTTTGATCTCAGACAACACCCCTGACTTACACAGAAGCTGTGTCCAGTGAATTTACTCAGTGGATCCTAAATCTGATCATCAGGCATTAGATTTTTATGATGCATACTGAAATTGTGTCTCTCTATTAATTCTTTATCACAGGAAATGCTGTCTTTACTGCTAGCAGACAGTTCCTACAACAGTATATAAACACTAGCTAAAGACACGTGAAAACTCACTTGGAACACATGAAGTAGGGTAATATCCAAACAGCAGCCAGCACCAAGACTGACACTGGCAGCGTGGTGGAAAAGAAAATCACAACGGTCACCATAGGACAAATGTAATACATTTGGTCCCCCACTTTGTACCAAATGTACTAAACTGGTTTGGTTAAAAATTCAACTAGTTTCAGAGAAAAGAAGTTCCAATTATTTTGTATGTACTTGCTTGGGCAAAGCTGTCTGAATTCAGTTTTGGTCATTTTAGGAACCCAACTGAGAGATAATCTAATGTTTCTTCATTTATTTTGTAAGGTATATCGTTACATGATATTTTACTGAGAATATAAAAAATTAATGTTGAAAACTACAGGATTGCAATTTGTTTAAAGAAAATTCATATTATTAAGATTTACAAGCATGGGTAATACTTTGAATTCAACCGCCTTTTTTTTTTTAATGCAAGTTTCATACTAGGTGATCCATAACTGTCTTTTGCTGCAAAATATATCAAAATTAGAGGAACTAAGAGGATTTTTTCATATGATATGTATAAAAGCAAATTCTTTCTTTACAGCAAATCAAGTTTTTCTCAATTTCTTTTTACTACCAATTTCCTAGTCACTTCGTATGCAAACAATGGATCTTGTGGCACCAATGTACCAAAAAACAGGTGCTGGAATTTTTATGTTCTCTTAAAGAAAAAGATAGCGGAAAAATGTAGCGGAATTTTTATTTGAGGGAGGATGGCAGCAAAATTGTATTAGGAAAAAAAAAAGCTAAGCTATTGAAAAGCACTCTGCTTTCTCCACTCAGCCAATTTTCCAATCTCAGGCACAGTGTGAAGCAGGATTAAAATCTACATCTGCATTACTCTGAGACAAATCTGTAAAGGCTGGTCTGAGGAACACAGGGATTTCAACTTCTCTCATCACGGATTTTACCAGTTTCTAGGATAAATGTTTGGGTTTTTTTCACTTTGTTTTTTTATTGTGTTATTCTGTGCAATCAATACACAACATCTGTAAGGGCATGACATAAATCCAATCCTATGATTTCAGAAACTAATCTGCAGAAAGTCTATGTGTGGTGTAAGCCCCAAGCTAAGGGCTTGGATATCTTATTTGCTATGTAAAGAATGGTAGAAAGGAAGCTGAATGGAGACCAAGGCTGTAGCCCTGACTAGTGCGAGGCTACAGGGTGCAATTTTAAAGACCAGTCTGAGATGATGAAATACTAGTTTTAATGGTACTTCATTTTAAACTGCTCAGTTATTATTATTTAATAGCAGAAAAGACCAGTTTATATCCCACACACTTTGCCTCCTTGCATATTACCCTGAGACCCCAAGTTCATCATTGCCACAGGAGATGGCATCTTAACATTATGATAGATATTTCCGTGAAAATGTCAGTGCAGTGATAAAGCAGCAAAGAGAGCAAAGAATCCATGAAGAATTATGAGAACAGAACAAACAACAAAGAGCACCCTTATTCTAGTTCATCTCTCTTTGGGGTGATCATATTTTGAGTGTTGTGTACAAATTTGGCCCCTCCCCTTCTCGTCATCCTGAAAATAATATAGCAAAGATGGAAAATGCTCAGAAAAGAACATCAGGATTTATGAAAGATACAGAATTAGTATTAAAGGAGTATAAGGTAAAGTTTATATGGTTTATAAAGCTTATCCTCAGTTGGAAGTTTCTCAAGATGTCTGCTTTGCTCAGAGAGACAGGATGCTGAGCCAGATGAATCTTTTGTCTGATATGGCACTGTCAGTCTCATGATCTTTATCTCTTGGCGACAATGTGATCAGAAACATGAGGTGACACAGTGGGAAGACAGAGGAAATAAAAGTCTATTTACAATATGGATAAATACATGCATGGTCATGTTAATCTAGATAGAAGGCTGAAGTATGTTGCTCTCAGCTCAAGTATGTAATCAGGATGCCAGATGGTTTTTGCATACCTGAATTGATATATGTCCTGTGATTACTGTACTACTAATTACACCATAAACATCAGCCTAAAGCAAGCATGTCACAAACTTAGATGTAGAAATCTGTGTGTGCACGTTTCTCAGCATTGCCAGCGTTTCACTCAATTCCAACTCAATGTTTAATGATAATCAGTTTGGAGCTGTATTACAGAAAGACAGATTTCAATGTGCAATTGATTTTGCCAGTATTCAGACATGAATTGGACTTGAAAGAATTGCTTAAAAAAGTTCACGTTCTCATGTCCTCATAGCTATTGGATTCAACAACACATGAGTCTGAATACTGGGCATTCCTCTCAAGTGTATACTGTTGCCTGGGAATAAATATTAGGCTAGCCCAATCACATAGTATAAATAATGAATACCAATAGATAATCAAAACAAATTGTTTGCAAAAAGCTATCATATGAACTATTAAAAACACTGTGTTCACAGCTAATGGGGCTGGGGATTGAGAATTATTACTGTGATAACACATACAGCAGAGTAACAGGCAAAGAAAAGATCTCCAAGGTCAGGTAGAATTTCAACACTACTTTGCTGAGCATCCCATCATACTGATCCCATCAGTCATTAAATGTTTCTTACAGATCAAGAGTTGCTCAAAGAACACTGCATTTTATTGGTTTCACTCATTGTAGAGGACTGCAAAAAGAATTACTGAAGTGACTTCAGTAACTTCATTGTGAGCAGCAGCTGAGATTTCAAAAGTTTTTTGTTTCCTTAAGAAAACAGAAACAGTGACATATTTGCAAATTGAGACAGAAAGTTGTCAAAGTGCTTCCCAAACTACTTTTTCAAGGCATTATTATTTTCAACTTAAAGCAGCTAGCTCTTCACTCACTAAGCATTAATTAGAGAGAGAAAATGCTGTAGCTGCTGCATAAGGAATTAGGTAGTTCCTCATCTGAGTGCTTTGTCTCAAATAATGAGGACAGTAATATACATGTCAGTAACACTGTCAAGATGTCATGTTTTACTATCTGCAGTACTCATTTCCTCTGTCCTCAGTTGTTCTTTCTGTTCTACTACAAAACTGTAGTACGGCATTTTTGCATACTGATAACACTTACCATGCTTCACCCCGGGAAATATTGCTGTTCCTCAGGGATGATATTTTGCTGTGAGATATTTGCATTATAACAGTAATTGTCTCTCTGGCATGAAGGTAGAGTAATAAAAATAAGAAGCAGGGATTGCTGAGTGTATTCCGTGATTGACTTACTCTTCTTATACTGATACATTTCCCAAACTCTACCATAAGCATCTTCAATTTCACCATCCACTCTTCTATTTTCACACATTCAGACACTAAACATTTTCTAGAAAGACTGACAGGCATCTTTGAGAATTTCAGGTCAGAGACAAAAGCAAATGCAGAAGATGGTTAGCATAAGTTACACTCAGGGGTTGCATATATAACATGTAGGAACCTGCCACTTATGGCCAGATGGAAATTAGTAATTCTACTGTTTACCTAGACTGTCTAGGTTCCACTTTTTCATAACATCATCCACAGTATGAGCCAGACAAGAAACAAAACATGGTTAGACCCTAAGCCTGCAGTGCTGCCAGTCTTTCCCCTGTGTGAGAGCAGGTGATGACCTACATATGAACCATTTCTTGTTCTGGGGGTCCATCAATTTTGGTTCTTGCTGTTCACAGCTCAAATCTCAGCTGGGAAGCTGGAGACATGAACCTCCTGTAATGCACCAGAGTGCTAGGGTGAAGTCCTGTCATGGTTTTCTCCATGGTTTTACATTCTTCACAACCCAGAAAGGCTATAATATCCCTGTATTTTCAAATCATCTACTAAAATAGACAGGCTATAACATTTTATGAATTCACAGGACAAAGTAGAGAACATCTTTAAATACAGATAAGCTTTTGCTTAATACTTTGCAGAGTAAGATTAGTTAATTTTTAAGTATTTACTAGACCAGCTAGCACCTGCTAATATACTCTACAGACTTACACATTATCCAGTCTAGCAACAGCTCATATTACATTTAACAGACAAGATCAAATTTCTGCAGAGGAAATGTTAGCAAGAAAACAGGACAGTTTATGAGGCAAATAGAGGTGATGTCTGAAGCTGTTCCTTCTAGTAATTTATATTTCTACTCTGCTTGCAATATAATCTGTTAGAGAAAAAACATGTACATAAAGTGTGGGATACCTATGTGTGCTGGTGAGAAATTCTTATGTTCAAAGGTTATGAGGATCTAGAGATATTTGCCTTACCTGATCTACTAACTGAGAGTAGAGATCATAGCAATTGTCAAAAATGTATTTATAAGTTGAGTCCAGGCAGGCTCTTACACAGTCTTTCACCACAGTACTGGCTCGAGGTGGGCTCTGCAATTCAAGGACCTAAAAAATATTTCATAAATGGTAGAATGTCAGAATTAAATTGAACACAAAAAATTCCAACTGTTAGTAGTTCCATAATAAAACATTAAAAATATAAAAATGTAACAATGATAATAATATCTAAAATTATGTTGAGTTAAGGTGATCTTAGTTTAAAGATGCTTTCAAATGAATACTTAAATTAAGCAAGTCATTAGTCACATGATGAAAAAGACATAAATGCTTCTTTTTTACATCTTTCCTAAAAAATAATCTAAAAAATAATTTTATTTTTCCCATTACTTAGAATTAGGTGCTATTCTCTGAACAAGAATATCAGCTCTTCAGTTTTTAAGGCAGGTTTTTAGTACACCTCAGGACACCTTACTTTGAATTTCAACTTAACGGGCTATTTTAATTGTCTTCACAGTGCCTAACACGGTGATATCACATGCAACTGTGATAAACTGCTCAGTGTTTTGGTATTTTCATTCACTAATATCTACATGCACCATTCCTTTCTGAACACATTTCAGAACTTGACCACATAGATATTAACATCTGGCATGACTGAAGCAAGTAGAGTTCTCAGACCTATTTTGCTGTTTGACATGTGATATTATGATGTTACAAGGAAAATGTTATTCTAGATGGTATGAATTCCTAAGGAGTACAACTGAATATTTTATGTGACTTGAACATAAACTAATTTTTTAACTAGTGTATTTTTTGTTTCCTTCAGGAGACATGAAGATCACTGTTAAAATCCAAAAAGATTGTTTGTCAAAGAAAATGGCTTTAACCACATAGTTAATACAAAATATGAATAAGATTACTTCAAGTGAGAGATTTAATTTAAAACTGAAGGAGATTAATTGATTTTGAGTATTAAATACAATAAGATTTTCCTGGAAAATAAAAAAGCAACAGCTTTGGTGTGTGTGTTTAGAGTTATTGGGCAAATAAAGGACAATACCTTCATTCGGAAAAAAGTAATGCTGGTAAGCAGGTCCACAGTTGATTTCAGATCTTGGAGTCTTTCAGAATTACTGGCAGGAAAATTATCCTGGTGAGTCAGGAAGAGAGAAATGCAAAACTGGAGTTAAAGGTAAGATGCTCGAACCACTAGGAAAAAAACCTCTAGGTTGGAAGGATTGGTGGAGTCTCCATTCCTGGACATATTTAAAAGACAGATTTGGTGCTGAGGGATATGGTTTAGTAGTGGGTGGCCAGTTTGGGTGATGGTTGGACTTGGAGATCTGAAGGGTCTCTTCCAACCAGGACAATTCTATGACTTTATAATTAGAAATATTCACATGAATTCTGTAATTCTGTGTGCAAAGTCAGTGATGAGTATCCCTTTGATATGAATGGGAACACTATTTATAATGCTCCTGTAGTTGTAATACGAATGATTTAAAATATCATGATATTTACAAAACATTAATGAAGAAAAAAACACTACAGAAGACTAGAAAATGTCACTTATAAAAATAATTTGTGGAAAATATGATATTTGTGGAAATTATGATAAATTATATAATTTGTGAAAATCACTTCTGGGGACTTGTAGGCTCATCCCTCAAACCATTCTCAGGTCTTGAAAATAAAAGAATGGGGTTTTTTCAAACTAGAAAAAACATTGTTGTTAGACTGCTTAAATTCTGTAAATTTTTGTTCCAAAGGATTTAGGGTCTCATGTCAGCACCCAATATTTTCAGCTTCCATGCCCCAGGAGAGATTAATTTCCAAACTTCTTAAATCAGATAAAACACTCAGGGATATTTACACGAAAAACATTTCGGTTTTCCTCTAGATATATGACAATGCACATACCCTGTATTTAGATAAATCAATCCTCAGAGAATTGTGCAATTGATCCAACAGTTTTATGAACTTCTCCCTCTGTGAAAATAAAACAAGCATATGTTGCATAAGATTGTGCAGTTTCCTGTAATTGGTGGGTTTTTAGAAATCTGCTTTCCACTCTTAACTTATTTGATAAATAAGACTGTTTTCTATGGTTCATATAAAAGCAATGGCCTGAGATAACTCTCTTTAAAGGCCAGGCAATCTATCTTCAATTTACATTCCATTTATATCCTATATTATGATTTACCTGGCATGCATTCAATACTGTGCAGCTGTGCAAAATAATACTGAGGTGGTATGCTTCCTATACAGCATTTCCTTTCTTAATCATTGATGCGTTGTAAAACAATTCAAAATATCTAGAAAGTGAAAAAGCATTGCCTGATGTTGCTGACCAAAAATGCAGTAACAGCACTGATTCAGTATAAAGTCTATAGTTTTAAGTTATGTTTGCAAGGCATATTAAAACAGATAACCCTGCTAAACTTTTATATTTGCCTCATAACTGCTTACACTTTTGAAGAAAGCACTTCCCCTTTTCTCTTTAATTTGAAGAAACAATGCTCGTTTACAGCAGAATTTGGTGTAAAAGTATGATTAAAATTATTCTGAATAAGCTAAGTGATGCTATTCAGTTGTAATTTTCCCTTTCACATGTGGAGATTAACTTATCTTGATAAATGAAGGTGCAGTGAAAGCATTTTGCTGTGACATACCCAGCAGAGTTATGCCATTCTCAAGTAATACTAATGTGAGCTTCTAATTACCGATCTTCATGTTACAACATATTCACAGTCCACTGCACAAAACTGTGTAGAAGTCCTTACCAGCCTACAAGAGAGCAGCAGGCTTGTGGAAACTGCAAAGTCCCATAGCTCTCAGAATGCAGGACTGTAGTCACAATATCCCTGAAACATGACTGGCACTAGTATGCCACACTCTCTCTCATGAGTGGTGCGCTACTCAGTACCAAAGGCCACTAATTTGGCACAGTTCCCTTGAGGGATCAATCAAAAGGAACTTTTTTGTTATGTTGTAAATCTGTACTGAAATATTCAGTCAATCAAATCCTTCCCAGCTGTAGCCTAAGGAATGGAATTTGAGATGCTCTTTTTGATGAATGATGTGCAGCTATCCACCAATAAATGCCTTTTGACCCAAGAGAAGAAATTAATCTAATATTTTGTCTATAAGTCAATTATTTGAAAAAAGAGCTCCAAATCTCTATTAGCAATGTTTACTACTGTCTTACCATCCATCTGTTCAACTACCAATTGAACTGGAATTTGCGTCAAAGGTAAACTGGCATTAATATCAGAGAGAACTTAATCTCTGTCCAATCTGAGGATAAAAGTAGTTCTGATCTTTCAAAAAAAAAGAAAAAACCCAGAAGAAAATCTAACAAAAACATTCTAAATTTCAAAAGCTGGATCAAACTCAAAAGTCTAATAGAGCTTGAATATTGAAAGAGTAAGGGAGCAATGTTCTTTCACAGCAAACCTCTAGTAGTAGAAGATTAAGTTCCAGTTCAAGATCATGCTGTCTCCAAGCTAAAGTCCCAGCCTTGGGTACATGCATATGTGTGTAGTTCCAACAGACTCAGCATTTAAAAGAGTAAATAATTAATAATTAGAGCAAACACTTCTCCAAAAATGTTATTTAATAGACCTGACAAAATGACTTAATGGATTTTAATTTTTTTTAAGACTTATGACATTTCTTAAATTTAAAAATATATTAATGCTAGTAATACTCTAGGTATATTTAGAACTAACTATTGGCTATTTACTACAGTAAGGTATAGCATAAGATCTTAAAAACATTCATGCTTCAGTTCCATATCAAAGGTACATGTGCACAAAAATGTAAGACTAAATATTAGTTTCAACTACTTGAAAAAATTATGTATTTAATACAATGTTTGCTACAATACAAAATTTTTTTTTAGCATCCAGAGAAAGTTACAAAACTAAACATTTACACTTTTTTTTTTTTCCAGGCATGGACTGATTTACTTTATTGAACATTGTCTTATAACAGTGTTTCTGAAGTCTGATGGGAAGACAAAAGCAAAACCAGAATTAAGTCTTTCTTAGCTTACTAGTCCTAAAGTATAATTTTATGTTATCTTGAAAGTCCTGAAATTCATAATGTTTCTATTATTTTAATCCAGAAGAGCATTAGTAGTTCAAACAGCTATGATTAGTATTTAATAAATTTCTATTGTTTCTAATATTTTATTTCATGTCAATAAATAGTATTTGAGAAAACACTATCATAGGTTCATGGCATGAAAGAAAGCTTTCATATCAGCCAATTAACAGCCATAAAAAGAAAAAAAAGATGCAGGAATAAAAGCATTTTTAGCATCAAAATGTGTTTAATCTCTGATTACATCAGGTGTAATAGAAGAGAAATGAAAGCAACTTGTTTGAATTATTGCTCTTCTTTCTTGCTCTCATCTCCCCAGCAAGGGTAGGTGCACAAATTGGAAAACAAAGTGAGAGTATCTTTATTTTTTATCATGTTCAAAGACCAGGAAGCCTGCACTTTGAGATACTTATCCACAGAAAGTTAACAACAAAAAAAGTACCACATCCAAGCAGCTGGTATTTCTCCTAAAGTTTCTGATACCTAAAATCCAGGACTTGGAAATACACCATTATTTCAGCAAATAGAGTCTATCACTAGAGGCTCTTGATAGAAGAATAGTATTTATGGTTAGATCCATTAGGTTAAAGAGTTCGCTGATGACACGTAGCCCAAGAAAGCAATTGGAAACGTTACTTAGTCTAGTGCAGTTAGGGCTTTGCAAGTCCCGGGGCAATGAATAATGACTGCTGAAGACTGTAGTACTATGCATGTGTGTGAGTGCTTTCCATCCTATATACCTTACATATCACTATATAGGGAACTGAGCAGTTCCTTATAGTGATTGATTTATAGTGATTGATTGTAAAGACTCAAGGTAACATTTTCAAAAGCTAACAGCAGCTTTTACTCTTTAAAATGACCAACTTCTGGAAAAAAAAAGTTTGAATTTAGAATATGCTATCATATATTAGAAAAAAAAAGGATTATTATCCTATTAAAAAAAAGAAAGTCCACTTACCCCAAAGTTAGTAGCTGCAAACCGATCTGAGGCAGATACATTAGTTGCTGCTGTAGTATGAGCATAGAAAGCATTTATATTGGCCAGCAACGTACTCATAACTGCTGGAACACCAGGGCACATATATTTAGAAGACAGACAAGAAAAGTGCCTGAAATTCAAAAAAATCTGACAGTTATTAAATATGGCAGAGATTTTGCTCTCTCGCCACCATTTCTTGTCAGCCCCAATGATGTAACTTTCAAGACACATAATGGACAATTTCCCCGATATACACGAAGAAAATCCAGGTATGTTTGTTATAATTGCTACTTGTTGCACACTGCTATTTTAAAATCAAACACATCAGATTCACATTTGGTTCTCACTCTCTTAATCCAAACATAAACCCATTGTTTAACTAACTGAACTTCAAAGAAATCTTAAAAGGAAGAATTTGGGCTGAGTACTGATTACTGATCACAGACAGTGGAACAGTGGAAGTGGTTTTCTATTTGGTTTTAAATTCATGTGACTCCCTGGTTTGCTTGCTGCTAAGCTTTCTGCTTCCCTTTTCTGCATGGAACCGAAGACCACCACTGCTCACAGCACCCTGGGCAAACAAATGTGGGAAAACTACACCACTTTCTTCCACCCAGGTCTGCAGGTATTAAATGAGTCCTGATTTTTTAAGCCACCTGCTTCATGGGCATCTAGAATTTGTTAGGTGAAATATTAACACTCTTGAATGAGTGAGGCCATGATGCCAGGTCATAAAAAAAATTACAATAATAAACTGGTTGTCAAAATACAGTATTAGAAGGGGAATCCAAGTACAAGTACTTCACACTGTTCTTTTTAAAGTTAGAAATATTTTATGTATTATCTTTGTATTTTAGAATACTAAAAATGCAAATACAATATATGAATTAAAGTAGGTGATATATTTTATTACTTTTCTAGTTCTTATGGGTCAGAATCAGCAAAGAATTCAGATGTCTACCTCTAGTTAAAGATTCAAATTCTTAAATTGAAAATAAAAGCTTTAAGAATTTAAAAGCCTAAAAAAAGATGCTGTACCAGATCAGCTAAAACCAGAGTTGTAATGTAGCAGCACTGTTTACTTGTTCACAATAGAAGAAGCCTACTTATAATTTACAGTTATTAGGCAGATTAGGCAGAGATGATGATGGTGGAAATGAACATACAGTCCAACAGAAGAGGAAGAAACCCCAATCACTGGAGCTCTCTGTATGTCTGAAAGTCCTGATTTGGCAGCATGCTCCTCTTAGCTGGAGTCTCTGGCTCCTCTACTGTTTCTCCTTAGGACCATACGGCAGAGCCGTGTGCTGGGCCGGAAACACTTGGCCCTGCTGCCCATCCAAGAAAAAAAAATCAATACCAGGTAAAGCAGAACTCAGTCCTACTGAACTCAAGCCAAGTACCCTTAACTGCTGTCACTGCTCAAATAATCTTCCAACCTTGTCATTCAAGATCCTTTGCATCATGTATATCTAAAGGTCACAAGGAGTCTGCTGCAGGTTCTTCTAACAATTTCACATTGAGCTACCCAAGCCCCGCACTCAGCTCTTACCTTGAAAACCAACCCAAAGTGTACTAAGGTGTTGTGAGGAAAATATAAACCTACTGATCTAATTTATTTATGTCCTTATTATACACTGTTCTGCCTGTAATTTGATTGGGGAAATTGATGATAAAGTTATCTTTGTCAGGTGACAGGTTATACGATTTTTTGCTTCTATTTAATTAAAATCTTTAAAGTTCACAGAACTTATTAAATTTATGACATGCAATATCGGCCATGAGTCCTGATAACTGAGATAAATCTGCAAGCCACCTGGGTTCCTTCTGCTTGCTAAAATAAGCAATTCGAAGAAGAAACTTACTCCCTTGTTCCTGTAGCTCTCTGAAAACAGCACCTGATAGCATGACTTGTTTACAATTTTCCATGGCCACATAATGTCACAGCAAACATTGCTAGGTCTCACATATTTGAAAGTAATGCTGCATTGTCACAAGCTCAAAACCAGGCCTGCTTGCTTTAGCTTTGTTACTATGCAATCCCCTGACCAATATGCATTTTCTGTGTCTCTTCCAATCTTTCTGCTACCATGAATCAGCAAAGAAGGCAGGCTAATTAACGTGCTGTACTCAGTAAGAAAACACTACCAATGAAAATTACTTTAATGGGTGATATGTGCACTTTTTGTAATGCAGCCACATTAACTGAAGACTAGCAGAAGACGGCATAGTTAATGCCCATTAACCTGCTGGAATGAGAACAGCGTCGCTGATTTAGAAGCATTAGGTTCCACCTAATGTGGTGACTCTTGCCAGTAAGAAGCAAAGATCCTAATAGAGATTTTAATGCACTTGACTCCGCTACACAGCAAATCCAGGATGCTGGCGTTATGTACCAGTGTCTAGTCAAACACCGTTTCAATACATGTTCTGTTTATTCCCCTTCTAAAGAGAAGTAATGTTGAAAGATGAATCAGAGGAAGAAATTTGTTTATTTCTTGGTCTTCGAGAGATGGCTTAATATATGCAGGTAAATAAACTTTCAGTACAATTTCTTCAACCCACTGAATTTACAGAACAGATCACCATCCATCACTGCAGTCATCAAAGGCCAGCTGGATCACTGACCTGTTCTGCTTTTGTTTATCTGTTTTCTGTCATATCTATTTTGTTTTCTATTCTCCCACATATACATGCTTTGACTTCTGGGCTTATACATCTATCATTTGTTTAGCTAACAGTGTCTTTTTGTCGTGTTATCCATCACAAACCCCNAAACCAAATCTCCACCACACACACAAAAAACTCCAACTCCAAACCCTCTTCTGACCCATAAAATAATGGCTGCAATTGCCTTTCATGTCTCTTCCTAATACAGCATCCATGAGGAGTGGAGTAACATAGTAATTCTTAGAAAGAAGAGAGGATTATGGAATCTCTACAGTCAAGACTTTTAAAAAGCAGCCTTTACCACAACACAAGCAGGCTTTTTGTTGTGTCACTAATCGATGTTCTATCCCACGCTATCTCACATCTCGTAACTTAAAAGCAGATTTCCTTGCTTAGGAACTGGGCAGTTGGAATCTGTATCTTGAGAGCTAGTCACTCCTTCTAAGCTGGCTGCCTATAGGAAAGAAATGTCTATATCTAGTCTCATAAAAATCTGCATACACACTTGAATTCATTGCCTCTAAGAATTTAGTAAAAAATATCTACTTCAAGACAAACTCTCAAACTTTATATAACAGGAAATTTTGAAAATGCAAAGAAAGAGAAATTTTATAAATTACATAGAAGAAAATTGCTTTTGTTTTAGTAACCATTTATTTTGGTAACTGTTACCAAATGGAATCTGATCATTTTATTTTCCAAATCAAGAAGCTGTGCATTTTCTCCCGGTCTTTTAAGTCAAGAAAAAGGTGATCTCAAATACAAATAAACCCAACATATAATAGTCCAGAAGAAAATTTCTCATGATAAATCTAGTATCTTCCCTAATCTTCTTACCAAAGTCTGAATGCTTTAACTCAGACATGTCTGCCTATGAACCAGCAAAACAATGTATATGAATATATATTCTTCTCCAAGTTTTATTTGAGATTACATTAATTATAAATTTTATTCATAACCTAAACAACGTATGGTCTACCTCTCAAATAAGGACTTGCTCATTAATATCATCCAACATTCTGAAGTGTAAATGGACATGGTTACAGGGGCAAGGAGAATGTAGGTTTTCTTCCATGTATAAATTACTTATAACTTCCCATATCTAATTCATTTTCTTATTAGTGGCATCAACAGCAAGGAAAGTTGTTGGAAAAGGTATAAAAGAAAGCAAGAACAAAGAGAAGGCAAGCCAAAGTAGGTTATTTAATTTAAAATGGCTTGGTATACAATTTGAGTAAGGATTGCTGAAAAATGTGTTACAGTACTTGCCCAGACCCATGTTAGAAATTCAGACTAAATTTACTTGCTTTTCATGACTATGTATATATTATGTTAGTCACTGATACAAAAAGAAAAGCTTCTTTATATGAAAATGTAACTTGTCCATTTCTAACACTGCCAAATGAAAAAAGGATTTTTAAATACTCAAATATCAATTATATTGCTGCTTTTGAAATGCTGACTTTTGCTACATTTGAATTCCTAAAATCAGTTTCAAACATTCTCTGAAAAATTTCAGAGTACTGGCATTCATCAAGAGATGAAGGCAAAGAAACTTCAAAATAATTTTTCAGTTGAGGTTGCCCATCAAAAATACAGTCATTTTGTATTAAGATAACCTACCACTGGGGCTACTGTTAAGAGGAAACTAATGCTAAATCAATCCGGCTTTATTTACTAAATAACACGATAATAACAGTCGTCCCTTGTTATTGGCATCAGTAGCACTTGAGAACTCATCTCAAGGAATGAGATAAATGTTCCCATTAAAAAGTCCCTAATATCAACTTTTTGTTGGAAATATTTTTCTTTATTTCTTCTTTAGAGGACTCAGTTGAGTCCTCTGCTTTTCTATGGCTGCAGCATGAGCAGAATATAGCCTTTTTCACTGGACAAGTTAAGAACACATGATGCAGCTCTTGTATCCTCAGGTCTCTAAGCTCAGTGGTGCTGTGCTGTGATCTGAAGGGGTTGGGTAGCTACTTAATAAAGACAATGTAGTAACAAGTATAGATTTGCATGAATTATTTACATGTACTATGGAAGTTTACTACAGCCATTGCTGATGTTCTCTGATGATTTCTGTACTCCTGGAAAGGTGAGTTTATGAAACTTGTTTCACCATCCCAATCCCATCTGGCACAGCAGAAGCCTTTCTGATCCTTTCCAGAGATCAGTATCATAGGGATTAAGAAATGTATCAGTGGCAATACTTAACAGTTTATAAAATGCTTACATATATCTTAAATCCATTGTAGATGAGAAGGACTTAAATGAGAACCAGATGCACAAAAAATATAAGAAGAATTTTGAATGAGAAATAGGAGTAAAATGGAGAATGAAATCATGGAAGCTTGGAACTCATCACTTCCCTAAAATGCATTTTTGACAGTAGAGTAGAAAATCAGACAATAATACTTACGTCATAGCTTGATAAATATATTCAATTCCATAGCGCATTGCAAATTCATCTACAATTTCTTGTGCAGCATCATCAAAATACACTTTCCAGGCTTCATCGCCTCTCACTTCAGGGATTTTTACAACACCATTAGATTTAACTTCCGTCAAGTAATGGAATAGATTCTAAATATAAGAGATGTGTCAAATAGGAAGAATTTGGAAGAAATTGAGTAAGCATGTACTCAAAATGGTAAAAGAAAATATGAGATGGGAAAAACATAGCTGACTCCACCTCTTTTTTCTAACTCCTCCTGGCCGGAATGATCTGTTGGTGTTACATTATTCTGCCCTTGACACTGAACCTGATATGCCACCAGCCATACCAAGTGAGAAATAACCTTTTCCTGAGGTGCAGCAGCAGTTGAGTCAGTTCTCTACTGTCCTGCAGCTTTTTTTTCTGTTCCTTATCCATGCAACTACTGAAGAGTAATTTCTATATAGTACACTTTCTCTAATTTCTCCAATGTACCTCATGAAGACAGGTGTACTGCATGTGGTAGGGAGCCACCTTCTCCTCTCCTTTTATTTCGACGTTGATTTTCAATCGAATGGCACCAGAGACAGCTGATTTGTCTGTTCGCTTTTCTGAAAAGCAGAAAACCCATTGTATCAGTAACTACCAGGAATACATATACTGTATTAGTAATGTGTAAAGCTTTCATAATTCATTCTAGCTTAACGAGATGTGTTTTAAAGTCAGAAAGTCTGCTGTTGTGAACAAGACAACTTTTTAATACCTCACATATGGTTCAGACCATGAAGCAGAATATCAACTGGGAAGTAAAGAAACTTATTTTATCTGCCAAATTCAAACCAGGACACACAGTGCCTTATTTAATTCTATTTCCTTTTAAAGTGAAATTATTTTCATTTTCCATCTGGTGTCTATCTGTAATATTTATCTGTGCTAATTATTATTGTTTTCATCATTGATATTTTCCTTTAATTATGAGGACTTTAGCAACAACCTGGACTACTATGTCTGAGAGAGACTCAAAATGTTCTTAGCACAACACAACTACAGAGCTAAGCTGAACCTTAACACAAGAAATGATATGAAGAACTTTGTTTACACTGTCTGTACTAGCCTGTTTATTTGCTGTCACTTGTGGAAGCTACCTGATCTTCTTTGACTCAAATTTTTGCTTTTCCAATTCACTCTAGCAGTATAACTGAGTCCATAGGTATTACAGTTTTCATGATTCTTTCAGAGTGCTGTGATGTGAGTGGTGATGAACAGTACAATTAATAAGAATCAGTATTCAACAAATCCAATTACTTTGAGTATTTCACTGCTCCTTCCTCTGTGACACAGTGCAGTTGTGTCAATACGTGTGCAGCACAATAAAATATTGCCACTCTTTTCAGAATATCAGAACTATCACAAAGCATTTACCAATTTCTTTTGGATGCTGATTGAAAGGTCTTCATTCTAGATTCTTCCTTTTGCAGAGCATACAGATATTCAAAGTTATCATTAAACTGCTGCCAGTCAAACCAGTTTAGGGAGATATGTTTTAAAAATCCATTTAATTATAATTCGTATTACTTAAGTCACTGAGATTTTTGAAAGAATAAAATTCAGAAAGACACAATTATCTCACCTTTAAAAAAAATCTCATTATAATTAGAAAATAAAGCGAAGCTTTCTTTTCTTTGTCAATAAGAAATCAAAGTTTCCTGACATACCTATATATATCACTGGGAAATTAAGAACTAGATAGGGAAACAAGGACTGTTGATTAGAAAAAAATGCTCTACAATATTTCTTTATACTGTTGTGATTAGTCTGTATTCTTTAATTGTCATAACTGGATCAAAACCAGGAAAGTATCTTTATTTTCAAATCAACCTGTAATATTTGAGATTTAAAAAACTGTATCTCATACCAAGGTTGTATATTCTGAAGTCCAAAATCTGCAGATACTTAGATTCTACAATAATTGTTTTTAAAAAAAATCAGTAAGTGTCATACCTAAATTATACCATACATCCATTTCTCCACTCAGTGTTCTTACTTCAATGATTGTTTGCCCAAGGAAGTCATCCGATTCCTTTTTGAAATGCTGTTTTACTCTAGATTTGATGTCATCATCTTCATCCCACACTCTTACTTTTATTCTATCTGTAGAGTTATGGCATTCGCTGTAAAAATAGAAATAAAATACAAAAACGTGAGTGATACATAAAGCTACATACATTTGTGCTTCTTGATGCTATTATTTAACAAATAACTTAGGAAAGATACAGTTAGATCAGGTTTATTAATTTTAAAATGCTAGGTAGTTCATACAGTAGACCCAAAAAGCAGTAACCTACAGTATTATAATAAAAAAGTGAGAAAATCTTAAAGAATATTTCCAGTAAATGGCAGGAAGGTTTTGAAAAAAAAAAAGTCAAGTATGCAGAGTTCCCAGTGGATAATTTTTTTCACTCCCAGCTCCATCCTGCATGTATTAGCACAGAAATAGAAAAGACTCTACTGCTGCTTATTCTTATGAGGCATAAAAAAGGACTGTTTAACATTGGTCAGTGTTGACTTTGGATGACTTTACTGGAATATCTTAAGGTTGACTGAAGAAGTTGTGGTGGCAAAAAACTTTCTGATGACATTTAATGGCTGGTACAGACCTGTCATCCACCAGGAGCCATGTCACACTCATTCACGTATACTAAACATTTTTTTAAATATCAATCCAGCAATGCTACGAAAGTATTGTAACTATTATAGTTTTTTGTTATTGTCAAATATAGCTTTAAAGCATAGCAGCAAATTTTCATCTTCAGTAAGGTATTAGTTTGATTAGATTAAGCATTCTTACTTGAAATCTATTTGAAGCACTATCACTGCTCAGTGATCTGTCTCAGTGTTTCCATCCAGCATTAAAAACAGTAATACTATAACTTATCTCCCAACTGGCACCCCTCAGGGGCAGTCTAAGAATTAATTAGTAGTGGTAATGGGCTTTGGAAGTATAAAGTGCTTTAAATGGCATTACTGCTGTCAAGGCCAATCAGTCACTAAAAACGGCATGCACAGCTTTTGCTCTGCCTCACTGTGACAACATTCAGTATCACAGAAATGCCTGTATCGGCCCGTATTCCTAAAAATTTAACATTGCCGATATCTTTGGTAATTAAAAACCACATTGTTCTGTGATTAGCAAAACTAATGAAGCTTAGTTTCCTTTTGTCTTGTCACTAGCTTGAATTTATTGAATCTTTTCCTGTAATTGGGATTTTCATAAATTACTCCTTCATATGGACTCTCTGGTGTCTGTTATGGGGTATGCTCATACTGATTGATTAGGGTCTGATCTCTGGCCGCCTATTTTCATAGAACAGACTGACATAGCATTAGGCATTTTTTAAATTTCTCTGACCTCAAAATTCAGAAGTTATTGACATGTGCATATAAAGTACAGGTAGGCACAGAGGATTCAAATACACATCTTTGCCTTGAGAAACTAAACACAGAAACCGTTTAATTTCCCTAACATATAGCCCTGAATTACCGCCTAACATTGCTAAAGCACAGAATTACATTTAGCTATGCATCTGATAGAAATATTAAATAGGGTATTTCTACAGTGGCATAGGGAGATCCATCACTGCTAGAGGCATTTGCACGACCCTCATCACTCTATCTGTGCTATTAGTAGAAATCTCATTTCTGCTTTTCTTTTCAGGGAGGTGCTGCATATAAAAAAGTCATTAAAGGGTACTTCAGTTAAAAATACCTTTTTTTTTTTTTTTCCTAAGACAACACCAATTTCCCTCTGAGGTATGCTTACCTTATTAAGGAGTATTTATTCAGATGGTCAGGATGACTGCTCTTTTCCATGCTATCCTCATTTCTCCCTCCTAATTTTTTTTCTCCTTTTCTCTTTAGGTTAGTGAAACATGGTGAGATCTATCACAACCCATGGATTTACTCACACATTCACTGTAGCATCTAAACCTTTGTTTCTGCTACATGTTTAGTGTTCCCATGAATGACCCCCATACTAGCACAGGTTTGTGATTCAAGAACAGAAGGGTGGATGAGCACATTTCTACTGGCCTGCCCTGTGGCAATGAAACTGCAGGGAGATTGACTTCAAACTACAGAGCTGTCTCTGCAAGATTCTATTAACATGCTCTGTCCCTCAGAAACAGCACTATGTAATGAGATGTACATTTCTCCTTTGCTTTAGTCTCTGTTAACGTCCATGCAGAAGCTCTGCATTATAGGTGGGATTCCTACTTCTGCTTGCTGTATCCAGGAAATTCAGCCCAGGGAATTCAAGGCAAAGACACCATATGCTGTTGTCAGTGTTCCTCTTCTAGCCACTCCACTTTTTATACTCAGTAAAAGTGTTCACTCGGGTATGATACAGGAAGATGAAAGGCAATTGTTCTTTAGCACACAGAGAATGAAGATGCTGATGGTTTGAAAGCTGGAAAAGCTGCAGTATATGCAGAGAGGCTAGATATAAGAGATAGTTTTAATAATTTATCAACAATCTGGTGACACTACATTACTTCTGCATTTACAGCATACTGCACAGACATGGAAAAATCCTCACCCTGTTCCTGCTTACTCTAATGTCTAGAGTAATAAAAAATGTAATAATAAACTATCTTTACCATAGTAGCCCCATTTTAATATTAGGTGCACAGGCATGACCTGATAATATACTTTGTCTAAGAGATCTGCATACAGTATTAAAATAACAACTAACTGATTCTATGCTACTTCCAGTAATAAAATGCAAATGGCTGAAGAAGCTGGTAAAGAAAGCATGGAGACTAATTTTACACTGTAAAAATGAAATACATTAATCAGAAGAGCATTCTCTCCTTACAGTCTTCAATAAAAACTCTTACATCCACTTTGAACAAAGAGGCATTTTTTTTTTCCTGCTAACAGCTGTAAATCTTCTATTGGATTTTCTATCTGCATGATATTTTCAGCATCACCAGGAAATAATCAGAATCTCAGAAATCAGACAAATTCTAACAGCTTAGTGATGACCAGGTAATCACAATCTTCAAAACCCCATCATTCTTATTGGTATATTTTAAGTCAATTAGATCAAATGTTTTCATGCACTGAAAGGAGTAATAGATATCCAATGAAGCCATTTATCAGAACCATATGGTGGTTTAGTGACAGCCAAAATAATGTAATGCAATCATCCAGTTACATGAAAGATTGCTGATTTATGCAACCAGCTGTATCAGAGGCGTTAATGAATGGTCAGAGGAAACATGGCACCAGCAAAGCCTGAAAGACAATTTGGATGTGTACCCTTATGAGACAACATTGGCAGAAAAAAAGTAAATTTCTGTATTTCAGCAATCAACTGCTGAAAACATTCAAGAAAGAATGAGAGTGGAGAAGAGCTTTACTATAGTGTGCAGATCTAAAAGCTTGTACAAAGCTGAAAAGTAAGCTTGCAAAATATCTCTTTCTTGAAAATGCTGTTCCTTTTTCCATATCAGATGCCAGACTCATCTGGAAGAGAGAAAGTGACAGAGGTGCAAGACTCTTCTGTTGTTCTGACATTGAAAAACTTCTATCACTTATGTTTTATTGAAAAAATAAGACCCATTCATATCTGCTTTACAATAATGCCAACAGAAAGGACCAAAGCCCTTACCACCTACATTACATTCATTAAAGGAGCAGCTGCTGGCCTATTTACCTCTCTGTCTTGTGTACAGAAAACCCCATACATTTCAAGGAAAGCTGCATTCTCTCTCTGATACTGGGTTTTACTGAGATGCATGCACCTGCATGTAATCCCTACTTTGGGTTATGAGTTCCCATGTTACAGTCTATGCCAGCATCCCACTGTCATTCAGCAAACAGTTACATCATATTTTGTTAGAAACCTTCACTCTCTGGAATGAGACAAATGTATTAGGGCTATGTGTAATTCTGCAAACCAGAACACTCCCCTCACTCTATCCTCTATGGCAGAGCAAATGCACAATGAGGAGCCAATGTTTCTTCCAAGTCCTTGTTTTGGAACAGATGGGAAGATGTAAATGAATTTTTTTTTTTGTATTGTAAGCAATGATATATGATTGTAAGATTTTAGATATATTTTATTTCTGAAATTTATTATTTAGGGTTTATAATGATGATTTCTATTTGATTGTAAATAGGATGATCAAATATCACTAGCAGAGCCTGATTTAAATGAAACTTCCCGACTCAATGAAATAGATATATTGATCTACTTTAGAATTAATCTTGTGGTTAAACATTCATAGTTTATTTAATACACATTAAAAATTCTCGTATACCTTCAACTGAAAACTAATGTGTTAAATAAATCAGGGAGATAACTTCATCAAGTGCTATAAAAATGATTGAAAATGTATTCCATTCAAAGCAGTTACTCAGGAGATTTATGCTATAGTAGGGCTTGAGTTTTTTATTAGTGTTATTGCTAGAGCAGCAGCTGATAGTAATATTTAGTGCTGGGTGCAAAAAAAAATAAAATAATTCCAAGTTTCCAGGGATTTCATGGTTACCTTCTCTTCCCTTTAGTCACAGTCATTCAACGAGGTAACCCACACTTCAACTGTTACTGATATAACACAACTGGAAAACACGATGTGCTTAGTGGAAGCCTGTAAACAGTTTTTGTGTGTTCTGAATTAATTATTCATTTCTAGTAGTGGCCTTTGAAGCCAAGAAAGAAGAAAGCAATGAGCATACACTGCTTAATATGGTCAGATTACCTAGCATGTTTTCTAGATTAACAGAAGCTGCATGATGGGTCATAACTCTGAAAGAGTCACTAGTGAAATTATAAGCTCAACAATAAGGCAGATTTTAGTCAAAAACTGGGAAAACAGCTGTTGTGCTACATGAGAGGAGGGTTAACTCATGATACAACACTGCACATACTTGAAGAAAACAGCACTTCAAATGCCTGAGCTTGTACAAAAAGCGTTTCCATGATTTAGGTAGATAGGGATAATGACAAATGATGTCTTCCTTATAGGAGGAAAGGAATGTAAGAAGAAACTAAACAATGTTATAGCCTGAAGACAAATTTTATGTTGTGGTGAGTAGTTATTTTGAAATTGTCTGCTGCACACAGTGACTAACAACAGAGATTCTGAATCATGACTGGGCAGTCTGCAGGATCCTGAGCTGTTCTGCTGATGCTGTGTAAATTCAGGTTTGCTTACAAAAGTGATACATTTTTATTGTTACTGATACAGTGTTTCACCAAGTTGTAGCAAAGTATTATCCATTTCTGAATAGCACTATCAAGCATAAATTTATGACTTTTCAAACACAGTAACAAAAGGTCAGACTATTA
This sequence comes from Heliornis fulica, assembly GCA_013399135.1. Lineage (NCBI taxonomy): Eukaryota > Metazoa > Chordata > Aves > Gruiformes > Heliornithidae > Heliornis > Heliornis fulica. Next base: position 198,900 of record VXBZ01001942.1, read on the forward strand.
CAAAAGTCAACAGTTTCTCAGCAAAAATGCAAATGAAACTTGTATTTAACAAATGCTGAAATTGTGTATCCTTTTTTCTTATTATGAATTCTTTCCATAATTCATTATACTAGTGTTTTCACACACCTTCCATAAAATTTCTACTGATTTCATATGATAATGCTGTGTAATGTGTATATTGTGCTTTCAGGGTAGACTGGAACTTTTCTGAACACTTTTTAAAATCTACTGAAATAAACGGTTCTCTCTGCTTAAAATTTTTCAAAGGAAAAAAGAAAACAAAAAAACCAAACAACCAAAACAGAAAAAGTTTTATATTAGCTTTCAGAATCCTTGTTTAATTTTAACATTAGTAGTTAAGTGCACGTGATATATTGCAGCACACATTGATCAAACTTAGAAAAGAATTAATGCCGAATATAAAGGAGTAACACTAAGCAAACCGATACCATTATCATATTGGTCACATTCTCAGTCAGGAATGTGCAATATTTTTGTGAAAGGAGCAGTATATATACCAACTCAACCTGTGAGTTGGTATATTCTGTAGCACAACATACTTTTCTGAAGGAAGTTCTAGGAACATTGCCAGAACTAGAACTGGAATGAAATCATATTCAAACTTTAGTCAACATATTTGAGACTGAAACACTATTTTGCAGCCAGGGTTGAACTTCTGTGAGAAGCTGACAACAAACTATACCATATTCAGTACAGCACCTGTAGCCAAAGGAGGACTGCACCACACTCTTCACATCAGGCTTCTGGACAACACTCAGTTTTGGAAAAGACAGATATTATAAACAGTCCAGACCAGAGTCTGAAGCTCACCAGTTACTATCAAATTCTCCAGTTCCACCTAGGAGAATTGTAACGCTGAATAAAAATGCATTTAAATTGTATGGTTAGTATTGGAGACATATGAAGGAATTTATAATGCCAACATCTGGTATGGAAAGTCAAAGTCTGAAGACTGTTACTTAAGTTCCCTAAAAAATTAGAATAAATAGAGTTCACCAATAGATCTCCCAAAAGACGTAATTTCAAGCTGAATGACTCCTATATGATAAAGTCACAATAACCTTTATTCTGTCCCTTCAGAACTTGCTAAAAAATGTTAAGAAAATGGGTAATATAGAAATATTTTCAATATAACATTAACAAATATTTTCAAATTAAGTAATTATTTCACTCTGTAGCATGATATTGCTTAAAAGTAAATAAACAAAAAAACCCCTACCAAAACACAAAACACTATCTTCTATACTTACAAATAGAATTTTTCATCCCATACTGGATTCAAATTTCCAAAAATAGTCTTTGTTCTTCGCTTGGTTTTGCCAACTTGTACAGTGACATATGGGTCACTTGAACCAGTTTTGTCCTTAGCCTGTAAGCCCTGAGCACAAAGAACTGCAACAAAAGGACAGAAAGGTGCTTTAGCTGTCATAGCCTTCACTGCCAAGAAATAAATGAGATAGTGACAACAGCAACAGGAAACAAACGGTTTCAGCCCTCAAAACTGAGGTCTCCTGAAACAAAGGTTTCTGGAAGAATTTTCCCTATGTCTGTTACTCTGGAGATAGACAAGGCTTGTCTAACTTCTGGGTTGTATAAAATTTAAAAATATGGATCAATATAGTAATAAATTTTAAAGATTCACTAGAGAGCAAAAACCAAATACTTTTCTTTCCATGCATAATTCAGATAATTTTCTCAAACTCTGGCTTAATCAGCATAGAAAGTAATAGAATCTTGTTGCACATCTTGGCTTTATTCTCATAATTTCCACACATCACCAAAACTCAGTTTTCCAAAATAAAACATCCAATTTTCAAAAATCTGCACTTGGATAATGAAAGTAAACATGAGGGGCATGACTTTGTAATTTTGTTTTCTTCATGTGAGAGATGGACCATTTTTGGATTTTCAGAATACTTCCTTTTGTATCACAGACAGGGTGACAGTTCAGGTTAATTGCCAATAACTGTTTATGTATTTGTGGCAAATATAAACGTGTGCAATTTGATATTCCATCATAATTCATAAAATTGAAAAGTGAAACTATCAAATAGCAGCCTTCCAAACCCAGAGAACTGCAGCTAAAACGTCTGCCATGGTTACTAGCATGAGCAGAGCTTAGTGTTATTATTTTGCACATATTATTTAAATCATCTCAGTGGTAAGACTTAGTTAACTGTCTCTGGTGTCAATCCTTTTGGATAATGAAACTCCCTCAGTATGCTCAGAAAAATGATTACAAAAAACCATCACCTTACTCAGCAGATTGGCTCCCAGTGTGGGTTCAAACATATCTATAGACTTCAGTAAAAAAGGCAAAGTAAGCTTATTTTCTCTTTCTTTTTTTTTTTTTTTTAGTACATCTCCTTCCTGAAAAGGCTAACACTTAGGAATAAATTAGAAGATACTTTGTCTTCTTTATTCACTGTAAATCCAAAGAGAAAGTTTTAGAAAGCAAGGAAGGATTCCTCTCTTATTTGTGCAGGAAAAGCCCATTTATTTGAGGATGTGTCTGCTCATTGAAGAGAGTTGTATCAGATGACCTCTGAAAGTTCCTTTCAATCCAAACTCTCTTATGATTCTGCAAAGCCAGACTCTTCTGGCAGGGCAGGTTTTCCAGAAAGAACAGGGAATCTCCATCCTTGGAGTTTCACACCTAGTTTAAACAACACCCTGAGTAAACTAATCTAAATTTCAAGTTAGCCCTGCTACTAGCAAAAGGTTTTATTGCAGAAATCCCTTAAAAAATAACTTCCTAAATTATTCTGTGATTCATTTATTACATCATGATTCTGCAGAACTCAAGTCAGTATGAATTTTATTTCTAAGAAGAATAACCAAGCCATTTAGCCGTGCAACTGAGTTTTGTATGAACAATGGAAAAGTGATGTTTATTCAGCAGGGAGAGAGTTTGAGAACATTTGCACATTTCACAAGTAACTTGATAAAATAATCCCATCTATCTACTCAGGATATCCTAGTCACTTGTTTCATGAAGAAAAGAGTAGTAGAGGACACTATTTTTTTAACTGTGAATGTGTTTAATCTTACAGTGGACATACAGAAAAAATCATGGAAAAATGTTAGGAAAATCACCATAGATACAGGTGTGAAACATCAGGCATCACAAACTGATTTAAACGGACCTTTTATGCTTATACCTTAATACCTTTTATGCTTATATACCTTAATTTATTGTTAAGTAGTGAGAAAAATGTGCTTAATTATGTATATAACACTGTTTATTTGAAAATATAGCTTCTGTTTCACTCATTTTTTTCAAAACTGATTAGCAAAAGCTAAAAGTACATTCATCAAGTTTATCCTCTTATCCCCCCCCCCCCACCCCCAGGTTTCCCTGGCTCAACATCAGTAACCTGGAAATACACCCTTAGTCAAACAAAAAGAAAGAGCTCGTATCGCAATCAGTTCAGAAGAAAATTAAATTTACCTGTGATAGTTATTTTTGCTGACCATTTGGATGTTCCATCCAAAACACTTTGTTTTGCTGCTTTTGTATATTGTACAAAATCTTCTTTGGAAATATTAAACATTTGCTGAATCACTTCAAACACTTCTGGTCTATTTTTCTCTCTGATCTTCATTCTTTCCTTCATAGCACTAATAATATTCTGAGTTTTATCTTCTGCACCATGTTTGGAACTTTTCTCTGCCGCTCCTGAAATGAGAGAAAAGGTCAGTACTTTATTAAAAAATTGCTTTATTAAAAAATTTTAAAAAATTAGCTCTTTTTCATCTCTAGTCTCCAGCTAATTCTTAGTGCTGGGGTACTCCATGGAGATGAGCTTTTCTTCTGGATAATATCAAGCTTTTTACACTTATCCTTTGTGATACCTAAGATTATCAATAGGTTATGTGTAAAATGACAGGTTAATATTCAATTTCAATCAAGTATATGTTATACTTTGAAATATATATTGAAACAGTGCTATTCAGTACTGTGAACACATCTGAACATGTAACCTTCCTTACCTAATTAAGCACACCGATTCTCCGGAAAGGTGTGCAGAGGTGTTCAGTATGTGAGCCTGTCTGCTCTGCCCTTTGTTACTAGCTCAACTTCAATAATGAATATGAGAATAATTCTTCAAACAATTTCTTAATTTTTTTTTAAGTCAGCATGATATAACAATATTTTAATTTCTTTCTCTGTTTATGGATTCGGAGAGTACAGGAAACCATACTAAAAACTAAACAATAAATAGAAACAGTATTTTTCATTTTCTCTTTTCTGACCTTCCTTAAAAAGTACAGATACATCATCATAACCAACTGGTAAAGCATGGGCACAATCTGAATGGCAATAACTTATTCCTGTTGAAAGCCTTGCTGATTTTTGAGACAGTACAGATAAATATGGAATAGATGTTAAAAAACAACTTCCTTTAAGTTTTACTGATAGAATAGTCTTCTAATAATATCAAGATATTTATTGCAGCTATTTTTACATCCTCTGCTTGTGACAGTATGAACAGCTGTTTTCATCTAGTATTGATCAGACTAATTAAGACACTATCATAACTTATATTGCACAGAATTTAATAAGGCCCTTTTACCCTAGGGACTGATACAAAGCCAGCATGATTGAAATCAATTCTGATTTAATTGTGCACCTACTACTAGAAAGCAGTATCTTGTTGAAGATGAGAGGTCTAATGAATGTACTACTGATTTTTTTTTAAACCTAATTTAGAACAAGCTTAGATATTGACCTTAAAGAGCTTGAGACATAGTTCATTTCTGCATTCTACATTGGCTATCACTACACATATTTTAAAAAAACTAACTAAACAAATCTCAGAACTTTGGAGGCCATATGTCCTACTGATTATGAGATGGCCAAAAGGATGACTGTGATAAAAATAACCAGTGAATCACTCCATTTTATATTGTTAGCATCAAGTTTCTTAGAAATAAACATAAATGAAACAAGCACATGAAGTTCATTTTCATAGTATACTATTCAAACTTAGTAAAGAATTGATCTATTGTGAAAAAATATGACACACTACTCAAGATATTAAGGATCCCTGAAGTGTGTTAATATTTTTTTTTATTATTATTTGCAGTTTACCTTCTAGAAGTTTATTTTTTTCAGACTCGGCTTTTCAATGTTCCCAGACTGTTTACACGATAGAGGGCTGCCAATCCTACTTATTTTTTTTCAAGTTCTTTCTCAAAGTTATCATTTGTATTTGTGTTCTGAACCAATCACTATGTATTTTGGGGCTGCTGATATGGGCTAGGGAACCTCCGGGCTGGGTTTTTCTGTGCAACCTGAAAAGCAGCTCAGGTCTTAGAAAGACAGCAGCAGCCTGTTTCCTTGACAGTGGGAAGGGTGTAGCAGAAAGACAGGTGATCAATACGTAAATGTAATGTGAAAGTGTTTCACCACACAGGGAAAGGATTACTAATTTTGTGTGGTCAACTCTAAAGGTCAGATCTAAATATTCTAAAAATCAGAGGTAATTGAATGTGAGGTATCTCTTTAGAGCGCACCACTGATCTCTGTTGTACTCAGCAGAACGCACTAGAGGACAGATGGTTCATGGGACAGAAGGTTCATGGGACAGAAATAAATGCCCTTGCCATATCAGACTTCCAACACCAAACCCCCCCTAACTCCCTCTAATGTAATTCATAAGGGGACTGAATGACATTCAGCAACTAGGTTGGGAAGCCTGGAGGAATAAAAGTGCATTTTCATAGATGTTTCATGGGACAAGACCCAACTAGGAGCAACAGAAAGGAATGGTTACAATACTCATAAAAGTTTGATATTTGCAATACATCAATAGACTACTGTTAAATTAAGATGTCTTGTACATGTCTCACTGAGTGAATCAATCTTGATTTTATTAAATTAAAAATATTTCTGAAATAAAGCATTAGAACCTGATAACACTATTCTGTTAAATCCTCTAACAGAAAACCTCCCTTCCTGGGACAACTGCACAGAAGAGGTTAAAACCACCAGTGTCCACTTATCTGTTATTCATGTATTGTGGATGTAGATTCTCTGGGTTAGTATCAGAAGCAGCTGAAGGAAGGAGCCTTACAGAGGCAGACAGTTGTGTTTTGGCTATAGAATGCAGAATAAGCAGACAGTTTCTATGCAGAATCTTGAAGGTTGTGGTGTCTGAAGTGAGAGTTTTTGCTTCATTATCCATGAAAAGAATATTAAAGTTGACACTCTTAAATATGGTAATGAGCTAAAAGTAAGACATGCTAAACATATATGACTACAGTACTTGACTCTCCACCCGAATCATGTTAAATGTCATGCCAGGGAGGGGATAGCTAAGGTTAGGGTATAAAGGATATTGGGGAATTTATCCCCAAGCTCAAGACAGGAAATTGACCCCGAAGAGGCAGTAGATGAACTGTGCTCTTCCTTCTGCACCTGAGAGAGGGACACCTTCTTGGAAAAGCAATTGCAATTCGACCTTTTGGTGAAGAATAATGATAGCATTTTGCTAGCATTATAATCATATCAATAATAATATCAATATCAGTGCTACTGCAGTAACTGTACTAAACAGTAATCCTAAACTTTTTATATCTATTGCTTTAACATACTTTCTGTGTTAACTTTGAGAAACTGTCTCAACTGGCTCTGACAGCCAAACATTAAGTCTAATAGGCAGCTATACATAATCTTTAGACATAAACTGTTGACCAGTCCTAGGAATAAGACTGGAGCTTGGTGCACCTAGGCCCCTCTCTGAAGAGTAGTTCAGAAAGCAAAGGGGTCCTTTCTGAACATCATGACTCAATGGGATGGCCCCCCTCGGCCATACATCAGATTCCTTTATGCAACACCTGCAGAAAAAGGTTCAGCTATGCTTTATTTCTGGACTACTATGTATATATTTATGATACGTGAATTCCCACAACACTGTACACAACACTTTATAGTTATCTCTCCACAGAATGCAATCAGCATTTTCAGGGAGCAGATGAGAGTCCTAGCAAGGTAACTCCAAATCCAGCAATAGTCCAATTCCTTGAAGAACATGCAGAGAGCAAGCTACAATTATACCCACTGTGATCTATACAGATTTGTTTTGAGGTCATCCTGCTAAATTAATCCTACATTCCATTTTGAGAAGAACAGAATCAATTCAATGTCCCTCCTCCATGTTTTCTTCCTCCTGTACATAAATTGTGCTGAACAAGATGTGCATAAGGGGAGAGATTAAATTTAGGAAAGCTATTTCTACTTTCTACTCACTCCATCAACTTAACAAGCAGTCAGTTTGCAAGTGACTTGAATACATCCTGTTGCTGTCAGCAGATGTACAAGCTCATCATTCTTATAACTCATTTTTATGCCTCTAAGTCCAGGTAACATAAATAGATTCCTTAGGGTGATCTAGGGTGTCAAATAACAACCTGAAACAGAGATCAATGAACTTATGTGCAATTGATTACATTTAGCTAGTCTTAAAAGGTACCTAAAATGAAATGGCACAACTAGTTAATAAAAGTGCATAGGAAATGACATTGTGAAAGCATACCTTCTTTTGTTACTGGCTGGGCAATTTAATGAAGTTATTCTTGCCCATTCTATAGCATGCTAATATGACTACAGTGAGCTTTAGGACTATTCTTTAGTCTTCGCTATTTCCTGTGTTCTGAGTTAAATAAAGCAAAGAAGGCTCATGTGATCTACAAAAGTGCTCTGAGTATTGCCATAGGTATTAGAAAGTAAATAATATAGTGATGCTACCAAACCTTATTTTGTAACTGATCAGTAACATTCAGCAAGTTCCAAGGACAAAAGTAAAATTAACCTCAGTTATGTATTTCATAAAGTTTTGCACTCAGTCCTCAGCCAATGAACATCCACATGCCTTCACTTATTTCTGATGATCTGGCCTTTACTTTCAGGAAATATCTGCATGCACACACTAAACCAAAAGGTGTGAACTACTACAAAGCCTTAGCTGCCAGGAAATACTCACTCTGCAAACAGTCAGCATTTAGGAGGTCTTGGCACTTCTCATGACATTTGACACCACATTCAGTGCATCTCATGCCTTGTCTGGCTATGCCCCAAAGTAGACCTTCACATTCATAACAATATGTGGGAGTTGTAGCTGTCCAGACTTCAAAGTTGTGAGGTGTAGTTGATGATATTGGATAAATCAAAGCCTGCAATGTCTTCTTGAAGACGTGTATTTTCTGTTGGGTAAGAGGAAAAAAAAAAAAAAAGACTTTGGTTGAAGTATTATTTAATACAAGCAAACTGGAGCTAAAGTATATGTCATTACACTTATAATGTTACAAAACATCAGAATATACACAGAAATATAAAATAATTTGCTAAATACTGATTCACTCATTTTGTCCTGCACTTCAAAGACAAAAGAACACTAGCTGACTGCTTTGAATGATTAGAGAAACAGGAGAGCTAAGTTGTAATCAGGTCAGTCAATTAACAGAGTCCTATACATCTTTTGTATTTTCAAGCAGAAGTTTAAAAATTCAATAGCAATACATTCACTGATGCATTTTAAGTAACTACCTAACACCTTAATTCTGAATATTTAAATACTTCCTACAGGAACTCAGACACATTGTGCAAAATGTACTTTGATAATACAGTACTACCATTTAATATTTAGTGTCTATATCCTCTCATAATCAAATAAAAGTGAGCCAATTCGATGGTTCCCTTTTGTTTGTATTCCTATAGTAGTATACCGACTCCTTCCTTTTAAGCACCAAGATGCTTTTTACCTATAAACAAGAATGATCCATACTCTCCAAAATCCACATCCATTTCTTGGAATGTTTTTTTGTCTTAGGACCCCATGACCTGTTCTAGCAAGTGAACAATTATCAGCCGTTCACTGATTAGCACTGCAAACAACCTGAATCTCAACTCCTTATTACTTAGTAAGGTGAAAACAAAGTAGTCTCTTGGGTTTTCTATATAAAACATAGGGTTGTATGCTCAGAGTGTTAGAATTTCTATACTGAATCTAGTCAGCCAAATAACCTGTTTCCATCAGAGACACTAATATTCCCTCCAGAAAATGTTCAGGGAAAGTAAAAAACAGAAAAGCCTTACTCAGGGGAGTAACTTGCCCAAAAGGGATTTTCTTCTTTAACTCTCATCAGTGATTACACTTCATCTGTTTTTGTGGAGAGTTCTTTTATGCCTGAAAATGTCTGTTCTTTTTTGTTTTCTTGTTCTACTTAGTTTTGATGATGCTTTAGGGTATTAAGTTCTGCTGGCTACTTACAGACCAAGTAGAAAAGTATTGCCTTTCACTTGTTTTAAACATATTGCAAGTGGCTTTACTGGTTGTTCCATTACACTTTTCCTTGAAAGAGTACCCATTTTCATTTGCTACCTTTGGTGAGGGCTGCAATAAGATGGGGATCTCATATTCACCACTTCTCTGGATTAGCTCTTTATATTTTCTCATCAAATGATTTTTTATGTATCTAAATTTATGTTTTTTGTGTTCCTCTGAACTTATGTTCAAAGGTTTCTTAAGAAAATTTCTGGTACATATGTTTTTCATATGGCCTGGTTCAAATGGAGGCCAAAAACTATTATGACATAAAAAGACATTTAACTTATACTCCCCTTTCCATTTCTCCTGAACTATTCATTGATTGACATCAAACACTGGAGTAATATTTGCATTGTGCTATTCACTGGGATTTCCTGCCTCCTTTTCCTCTACTAAATAGTATTACTTAACCCAGAATCTCCAAGTTCAGTCCAGAATATTTTTTTTTGCCTTGCATTTGTTTTTGTATGTACTATATGATGTCCAAATTATGTCCAAAGTTTGTACCGTTAGCCCTCTGAAGTCAGAGCCTGGTAGTTTTTGCATGAGGAAAAGCATATGAGTTGTTGAAACTGTATTTATTGTCATAAAAATTAGTAATGCTTATAAATGGATTATTTGTTTGTTTAGTAGACATCTTTCAGCAGACCATACAGAGTATCTTAGGCTCTTTACTGAACTTAGATACTTTTGTAGTGGCTGTAAAATAGATGGAAAAAGTCTTTGTTTTGCACCAACTGCATGGCATAAGTTTGTTCCTTATGATTTTTCCTCTAATTTTAACTTTTTTTTTGGTAAAGATTTCATCATTCTTCATTCTATCCACCTTTGTTCCTATTTTGAGATAGCAGAACAAATTAACTATTGCTTCTACTGAGAGATCATTTCAAACACCAGCTGTTTCCTACCTCATAAATCCATTCCTGAGCACAACCAAATTGCTCCTTTATGACTGTTATATAACCATAGAAAGTTCACAATAAACCAAAGAAGAGTGATGGATTTGTGTGTAGTTGTGCTATGGGCTTCAGTTCCCAGAATATCTGTCAACATATTCTGCTCTTCCATTCTTCCAATGTAGAAGTTAACAGTGTATGAATTCAAGACATTCTTTATTTTATCAATATAGAATCTATCCTATATTAGAAAACTGCATTTGCACTAGAATTTTAGGGAACACAAAAGGGGTGTTTCTTCTAATCAGTGATTTGCTTGGTTTAGCCATGTCTACCATTGCACTTAGTATTCCTGAAGAAAATGGCACTTGTTTTGTTTTTGTTTACAATACATTCTTTTGCAAAATATAAGTTAAGTCAATAATGGAAAAACACAACACAAAGCTTTTACTAGGTATGAGAATATGATTTTTCAAAATATTTTCCTGGTCAGTTCTTTTACAAATTAAATATTGTGTTATTAGTGGAAGTTACACTTACAAAATCAAATATATCCCAGCCACCTATAAGGACTGAGGAAAAAATAACCACCATACAAAAACCTTCTTGCAGAGCCCTGTAAATAGAATTGCACTCATGGTGTGATGAAGAGACACAGGTTCTGAAAGACTGTAGGTAGACCATGGTGCAGCTGGACAATTTAAAATAAAGGGTTTCTCCAAATAACTAATTTCTTGCTTAATCTCTTCTGACTTCCACAGATGTGAGTCAGCAGAAGCAAATCTGGTCTTGTCATGGTGGATCAGGCAGAAAATTCTATTCAAGATCCCCGAAAGTTCCTACACAATAAACAGAATGCTTATACATTCACAGTTTTATCCAGTTTTGGGGTGTCTAAGGCTGAAATAACTTTTAAAGTGCTTGGAACTGAAATTTCTCTATTATTGAAATTACTGAAATCTGCCACTGAAAACACTTACCATTTCATCATTGTTTACAGAGGTCCGGATGAGCATGGCCATAGAAATACCAGATTTTCGAGCTGCAAGTGTCTGTTGAAAACAAATACAAAACTGTTAAAAATACATGAATAACTACAATTATTGAATTCAACAGAAATATTACTTGATTGTGCTACTGGATTTAATCAAAACTGTAGGAGTTGCACAAACTTTCAGTTAATGTTTTCAGCACACAACTGTTAAGGTTTCAGTACATGATGCAAGCATGCTTTCCATCATCATTATTGTTTCTTTCAGCAGTGCCTAGCTGAGCTGCCATTTCTAATATAAAACCTGTTATTCAGAGGTTTATGACTCAGTTTTTTTAAACCACAGGCTGTCACTGTTTTTCTGCTTTGCCAACCAAATTAATGTGGTACAGGGATAGGCATCCCGCCCTAATTTGGAAGCTTTCTGTGCCTGCAGCAACATGGGAGATTTTGCAATAGTCTTACAGTTCCAATTGTCAGTCTGGATAATTTTTCATAACTCACTGAGCATTTTTAAATTGTGTGCATGTACATACAATGCCATTTGTCATAAATAAAAAAGTCCTTGGCAAAACTAAAAGTAGTATTTTTCTTAAAGACAATATTCACTCAATACTATGAATAGATGCATGGAAAAATACTCTGGTTATTGGAGGGAGAAAAAAGGATGGAGCTCTGTCTCGATCTGTCCTCTTTTGCCTGCATGATGTTAAGGGTATATCAAAAACTCCCAGTCCTGAAGACTATGTCCTTGGCTGTAGAGCTAATATGCTGTGATTTGCTCTAGTGTAGAACATACAAAAGCACTCAACATATTTTTAAAATACAAAAGACATGGAAAGTTTATCTTCCTTACTGCAATATTCCTGTAATGGACCTATGAGAATTAGAAAGTATAATGAAGGAAAAAGACACTAAGGAAATGAGTTCCGTGTGTTTTTTAAATAGTATTTCAATTCTGAATATCACTTCTGCTATCAGTAGTCCTTTTGTTCTGACAGAAACAGATACAACTTCTTCCTCTGTACAAAATAATAACCATGACAATGTTATATTACTGTATTCTACCTGCAAAATTTGGTTCATGCCTCATTCCCCCTATTCTAAATCATTCCAAGTGTGCCAGTATACTCATTCTTTATCCTGTTCTCCTGTAATCCAGCATCTGCTTTGTCATACATTGCTGCCCTCTTAGTTCAGCAGTGAGAGCATGATCAATTCTACCACCCACAAACCATAAAGCTGTTGTTTCTTTTGTTGTGACTGTACAGATTTTCACCTTACTGTGAAATGGATCTTCTCTGGTCCACCATTATAAAGCTATTAGATCAAATGTTGCAATGATATTTTGCATATGACGTTATTTTTGTGAAATGTATATAAGGTCAAAAGTAATTTAGGCTGACATCTGCAGAGGAACTGCATCATTAATCTTTGGATAGAAAGACAAATTCCAATTTCTATTTTATAATTTTAAACACTGACATAATTTAAACGGATTTTTAATGTAGAAATATTAAGACTGTTAATTTTAATTCTAAATGTTTACTTTCCCCTGAGAACACACTCTTTCAATTTTCAATAAGTTTCCCTTGATAATTAAACTTGAAGATAGACACAAAGTTATTAATCTTGTGAAACCTATTCTAGGTAGCATAAGATGTCATCCTTGACACAGAAGGATATTTGATTTGGTTCATCACTGTCCCATTACAGTTAATATGGGATGCAAAGACCCCCCCCTTTTGTTTTCTTCCTTTTAAACTTTCATCAATGTACCAATCCTACGCCATTAATTTGCTGTCAGCTTTCTCACACTGTTATTAATAAGTAAACAATTCCACTTGCCATCTTTTCCTTCCATTCCTGTGAATATAGGAAATTCAATTGTTCTGTGCCAGTGAGATTGAGAAAGTGACAGGAAAGATTAAACAGAACCCAAGCTTTCTGTCTTCAAACCTTTTCTGGCAAAAACTAATGCTTCAAGACACAAACATCAAAGTGAGAAACAGCAAGCACAAATGTGTTGGGAGCAGTAAGATGAAAAAAAATTCATAATCAGTAGAGTTTTAGATTTCACAGGATTAATTTTAAAAGCAACTATCTTGTGATCCCTCTTGAAGCATAGGTTTCTTCTCGAAGTCTTGGCAACTAGCCATTTACATTCACTTGCATGCAGTATGTTAGGTTTTATAGTTTCACCTCTAATCTTATACTTGTGATCTGAAACTTTTAGGTCTAAAACACATCACTTCAGGCTAAAGAGCAGTGTGGACTACTACTCTGGGCAGAAACACAAAGGGCATGACAACATCAAACTTGAATACAGGGCAGTGAATGATACCATGTTCTGTCCTCCAGCAATGATGCAAGGCATGTGAGCCAGCAGGGGAACTGCAGTTTCATACTATTGGTGTAAGTCAATAAACACACTATTTCCTGTGAGAAAAAGGAAAGTAGGGAATCAATTTTGACCCTGTTGCGTCTCCTTGAGGCCCTGCTCTCCCAAGGTCTGCTTCTGGAATAGTGCAGCTTAACCATTTTGCTCCTTAATCAGAAATATGCCTAAAATCATACTGCAGTGTCCTATATAAAATAACAAAGCCTAACATAGGAAACAAATAATTAGGCTGTTCTTAATAAAGTGTCTGTTATGTTGGAAGGATAACAGAAGAAAGTCATATTTAGGGGAATTTGTGGTAAACCAATAAAGTTGAGTTACTATGGATTGAATTTACATGGATTTTAGCAAAAATACTTCTAAGAACCATTTCCATTTAAGTATTTGCCTACAAGAAAGATGCGGAGAGGCTGTTCAGTAGGGCCTGTTGTGACAGGACAAGGGGTAATGGTTTTAAAATAGGAGGGAGATTTAGATTGGATATTAGAAAAAAGTTCTTTACTGTAAGAGTGGTGGAGCACTGGAACAGGTTGCCAAGGGAGGTGGTGGATGCCCCATCCCTGAAGAAGTTCAAGGCCAGGTTGGATGAGTCCCTGAGCAACCTGATCTAGTTGGGGGTGTCCCTGCTTCTTGCAGGGGGGTTGGACTGGATGACCTCTGAGAGTTGCTTCTAACCCTAATCATTCTATGATTCCATGATCACTGTCAGAAAAAAATGCATCTTCAAAAGAGACATACAGATTCTGAAATGCTGTAGTCAGTGATAATTCAAAAGCTTGAAGCAATGAAAAAACACAGAACAGTGTCTGTTCTTAAGGATGGAATGAAGAAAGGAGGAGTGAGTATTTTGGAAAGAGGAAGGAAAAAATGCTGCCAGACTCAATTACGAGAAGCAAGGTGACAGGTTATGAATGTAACAAGAGAACTATTTCCTTTACTGCCTTTCTGTCTTTTAACAGTATCCAGGAAGAACAGTAAGTGCAGCTGATTGTCTGGAACCTCCAGAAAGGAAGTTCAAATTGCCAGAACATTGCGAGAACAGGGTAAGCAACAGGAACCTGAAGCCTTTACTAGTCTTTAACGGAACACAAAACTAGTTCAGCAGTTTACACTTGCCTACCCTCTCAAACTCATGTTCAGATACTACCTCATGTCTTTTACGAGAATTTGATCTCTATGTAGGTACCATTGCATCATAAACACACAAACAGTTTTGGTTTTGTTTTTTTTTTTTAAAAAAAGAAATGATAAAGAAGATAATCTATTTGATTTTTAAGTGTTTTATCAAACCCCTGATGCTGGATTTAAATAACTTGGCCTCTGTTGTCCTTAGGTTCTTTCAGACTCCCTAAAATCCAGTATCTACACCATGTAATACCATTGTATTACATCCAAATTTGCCTTATCAGCTTAAATAAATTAATTTAATTAGAAGTAATTCAATCAAAAACATTGAAAAGCAGTAACCATGAGAAAATTAGACTCAAGCTACAATAAAGTGTTAAATGAAAAATCATGTGGGTGAGGTAAAAAGGCATGAATTAAAAGCAAGCTGTGTTTTGAGCATCTGAAATAGCAGGGAAGAGGCAGCCGTCAAGCTAATGTTTTGCCACTGTTCACGAATGATGGCTGTGCCATGCAACACTCATTCCTCTGTTTTTACAGAGAGTTTCTGTTTCCCTAATAATTTTTCCTTTGTGATTTTATGTTTTCTTTAAAAGAATCTATAGACTGCTGTCACCAGGGAGAAAGAAAAATCTGAAGACAAAGTATTGTTGCCACTTTACAAATACTTTTATGTTTTTAATGCAATGTGAAAGTAACCCACTGAATGTGAATCTGACAAAAAAGTACTGTTTTCAGCATTCAAAAGCTGCATGACTTCTGAATTGTTTGGGTTTGAGCAACTACAGGTAATATATCACTCTGGGGATCTTGACTTTAATATTTTTAAAGTCTTTTAAGAGGGAGGGAGGGTGACGGGGAAGAGGAAGGAATCACTCGACAGGAAACAAGCTGTTGTCCCAAATAACTTACCACCTTCACATAATTTTTCTTTTTAAAAATGTTAAGTCTGATCCTGAAGTGTTCAGCAGAACTGCAGTGTTAAGCTCAGAAAACAGATTTAGAAAAGAAATGGCAACTCATCAACTACACAATTGTTACTGGACACCACTATAATACTATTTACTTTTTCTTCAAATTAATTTTCATAGCACAGGCATGAGAGCAGGACCTGTCCAGCTTCTAAGACTATTCTGAAAATTAAGGTTAGTCAGAAATAGGATGAAAACAACAACAGAAAAAAATCATCAATAATTTCATTATTTCCCAACAAATAATTTTTAATACATGGAGTACACAAGTATGAAATAAAGGCACGTAGTCCTATTTTTACGATTTGTATTTAGTAAAATAATAAAAGAACTCCCACAAAGTAGACTTGATACAACAGGATTTAGAAGTAGGGAACACTTTCAACTTCTCTTTATCTAGGTATGTAAAGCTGTTCAGTTCCATAGGAAAAGCATCATGGCTGGGTCCTAAATAACCTGCTTGCATCATTAAAAATGATATTTTGAATACATAGATAACTTTTTAACAAACTTTTGCTAATAATTTGGTCATAGATGATGGAGCAGGTAACACACTCACATAAGGCACAACTTCAGATTAAATTCTTGGTCATAAAGCAGTTTTTCTATTTTCCAATAGGCATAAAATATAACATTTGTTAAATCCTTAAGAGTTATGAAAATTTTAGAACACTTATTGGTAAAAAGCACTTACCATAGCCTGAAAAATCCAGCCAAGATAGGAAAGAAATTATAAAGAATATTAATAGTCAGCTTGTAGCAATAACAACAAAGGTATCAAATGATATCTATTTCACTGAACGTCAAAAGAGTCTAGTACTCTTTTCTAGCAATAGTATTTCTACATTTCTGAAACCATCATAAACATTACAAAGATAGTTTACAGTGTATCCTATCTTACTTGAGAATTAAGTTACTGATTTAAAGGAGGTATTTTGGAACCTAACTACTACAAGCTCAGAGGAGATTACTTAAAATACACATACCTTTGAATACAAATTTTACAAAGATGAGTGTGACCCAAATTAAGTCAGAAATACATTGCCTTTTAAGTTGGTGAAATTATTAGAGGTTTACAGCTGCAGAACTGAGCAATTCCAGAATAAACTTCAGGTTTAAAGCTCTGCAACTTCCACTTATTATAAGGTAGAATTCCTTTAAGAAGAGCTATCCTTCAATGACTGGAGAGCAAAAGTAGTAATCCTTACATAGCAATCACTGACATATCACAATAAAATGAAAGTTTTATTCTGCCATTCAAAATGTGAGTTTTTTTGAAAATAGAGTAACTATCAAAGTGAAACAAAACAAAGTTAATAGTCAATATCCAGACTCCAATGTCTTAACTTGTTTTGAGCAATACCTGCCTGTAAACAGTTTCAATTAAGAATAAAGCAAAGGGCTTTTTAATATGTACAAAACCATCATAACATGGTTCTAAATTATACTGATAATACAATTCGCAGTGGAGCAACTAGTGCCAAAAAGACAGTTTCAATGAATGGAGGCTCTACTGTCACAAATTGCAACTCCTCGTTGATTTCAGAAGGAATTCTGCTCTAAAATAGTTACTGTGCTTTCTTTTCGTGACCTTTCAGACAGCATGGTATATCACTGTAAAGTAACTGACAGGGCTGCTGCTGAGAATACTTTGGACAAGAACATGGCAAAGATTTCATTTAATTTGGTTTTGGCTCACTCCCCTTATTTATAACGACAGATTGGTTTGGGGGCTTAACACCAGAGACTGAATATGTGTTTTACTGAATTCTACATTCCAGGAGAGGAAAAGAGAAATGTGAATGGTACTTAAAATTCTTCAGAGCAGGGAGATTCTACTTAATCTTGTTTAGGCTGGAAATCAGAATAAATCTCACAGGAACTGCCATTCCTTTCACCTTTCTGAAATTTATTTTCCTTGATTATTATTTTTATAATGACTGCTAAAATAACATACTTCATCTGGTACCAAAACTGTGCATAAATCTTTAAAACATTCATGCTGAAACAGCAATGCTGCTTTTTAAAAATAACTTTCTTTCTCCTTCAGTATCACAATAAATCAAGCCACCTGAATGTATCCCAAGCAATCAATAACAGCTCTCTTTGTAAGCCAATTCAACACAATAATGAGTAGTTTATTACAGCCTGAAATGCACATTACTTGGTTCCAAAAGTATTATCTAAATATTCCATGAGATATTCATACTTATCTGGTGCATTATAGCAACTGCATCATTTTGGCCTCAATTCATTCTCTCAAGATACCTTTTTTTTCCATAAAACATTTGTTGACAAAATATCATTCACACACAGAGTAGTAATTACAAGAAATATTTAGACAACTGAAATTGAATGAACTGTTTCATAGCATCAGAAGTTACTTACCACATCTCGAACAATGGGAAAAGATTTCTTTCTACGGAGGTCTGGCATGCTGTCAATTCCATACAGGCCACTGCAGGAAATGAAAAGACAAAGAAGAAAATAAAAACCTTACAAGGGATTACAAGTCTGCACACTTAAGAACTGTTTATAATGTCTCTATTTAGATTTAAAACCAAAATTAGCACTTATGAGCTAAAAAGGTAAGTGTTCTAATTCTTATGAAAAAGTTAGTGTTCTTGGTGTGGATTACTTTTTCCTGGCATTCAACCAAAGTGGAGAAGCTACTATCTCCTAAAACATTTTACCATGGATTTAGAAGTTACAGCAGTAACTTTACATCAGAAAGACTTTTGTATCTGGCAATTGAGACAGAGCCCAATAGTGTACAGGATATCATCATTTTCATACATTTGATACAAAGAGTAATATGAGTCCATGTGAATGTAGAAAACATAACTTGTCACATTTTAGGATACTTCCATGGTGATCATTATTATTTTCTCATCTGGTTAAAATTTTTCCCTAGAACACTTTTATACCCCATATTAAAACCAGATACAACCTGGAAACAAAGAACACTTTGGAACCATTTCAAAGAATAAAAGACTAATGCTCCAATAGGATTTAAAATAATACATACTGATCCTGTAACATTATGCCTCATTCTCCCTAATTCTTCAAATTAATTCAGGTAATATAGGTATTCTCATCCTGCAATTTTAATACAATGGATATTGGAAGATTGCTATATAACTTGTCAGATCTAATTTAGAAATACTTTGAAACTCCCAGGGAAGCTTGGATGCCATATTCTTCAAAACCCAACATTTTCCCCTCCACATTCCTTCTATTTGGCACTGTCTCAAATACCCTTTTCAGTTCTTACATTTCTGGATGTCTATATACAAAAAGTACACATCACAGCAAAACGTTGCTCATTTGAAAGCTCTCCTTTTATTTGCACAAATCACAACTTTCCACTAGTTGAGTTGAAAAATCACATATTTGTACAAGCCCAGACTCTGGTTGATTCCTGTTGGATATGGATGTTACAGTTCCACAGCTGCAGCTAAATCCAAAAGGAATTATGAATCAGAGACCTCCGCTGTCACCATTTACATCCTGGTATATTGATATAAACTTAAATCTGTGCTGGGTTATGCTACTGTGCAAGAATGTAAGGAGTTCAGGGACAGACATATCCCTCCACTCCAATTTCTCCACTGTCAGTGTCTTCAAAATGAGTCAGCACAAGCAAACAATTCATAAATCACAACTCCAAGTTATTTAAGTGAAATACATTAATAGGTGTTATAAAAAAAGAACACCAAATCCAGTTTAAGCAATCTCTGCATTACAATCTATTAGAAGACTAGAAGGATAGAAGAGCATTTTAAGGTAATACCACCTTATGTTAGGCTTGTGCTTTCCTGACAATTTCCTAGGTATCTGCTTTTGGCCACTGTCAGGAGACTGTCAGGACACTGGGCTGGATGAACCTCTGGTCAGAGTCTGCATCACGGGTTTGGGTTGGTTTTGTTTTTTTTTTAATTTCTTTTGGGTGGGTTTTGTTTGGGGGGGTTTGTGTTTGGTTTGGGCTGTGGTTTTGGTTTGGGTTTTTTTTTTGTTTTGGTTAGTTGGTTGATTTACTGTTCGATTTATTTTATTATTACAATACATTTTCTCCTTCACTGAGATAAAATGGGGTTCTATTTGTCCCCTTACTATTCCACAAGTTTCTGGAAGAAACAGACACAGTAATAGATGGGCAATATTTATTTCCATGCTATACTTTCACCAGATGCAGACAGCAAATTTACTTTCTTTGAATGTGCTTGATAGGGAAGTTGAAAACTTCAGCATGGTTGAGGTTTAAATGAACTAAAACCAGATGAGAGAAAAGGTAAAATGGCATAATGACCTCTATATTTTAGTGGCATTTGTTCACCTTCTGTTTAGTAATCCTCATACCTTTAAGTGTTGGTGAAACTTTACCTTTGGCAGTATCAGTGCTGTGGATAGGTCCAAGTTCTGATCTGCAGAGAAATGTGGGTATTTTCTTGCCCCAAGTCTTGTCTCTAAGATATGTGAGACTTGAGTGCACTTATACCATAAAAGCGTGATGAAATGAGTAGAGCAAACCTGGGTTAACAGACTAAGTGGGCAGCTCTTCAAGTAGAATAAATTGCAAAAGGAATTTGGGAAGCTATCCTTAAGGTCAAAAAATACTTTTACATAGCAGGGGACAGCTCCCTAAGACAGAATAAAAAAAAATAAACTTATCCAACAACACAGTGGAAACAAAGAGTTGGAGAAAAATACGAGATGACACTGAAATCCGTTTGGATGCAAGAGATTGGCATCAAGGAACTGTTCAGTCTTAAAGCTAACACTAGAAATAATGAGTCTGAAAATACTGCTGCATGCTTGTCCTGTAGACTGTTATGGTGATGAAGCACTCATCACAGCTGCCCAAGATTAAAGCTCAAAAGTAAATTAGATGTTATTCATTGGGAGCTGTTGATAAACAGATAAAGCCCATAGAGGGAACAAAGCCTATTACTCATATCTTACAATAAACAATGGCACTTTGAACACTGTTTCTCATATGGATTTAAAAATAATGTTCAAGATCATCTTGTAATTCAATGTACCTGAAAAGAGCTTGATAAATATCTCCTAATATTTACACTGATATTCAACAGCCAAACAGCTTCACGGTCTTGACTAGGGCTTCTATGGACCCATTTTTCTTGACTCTTTTTAGATACAGTATAGAATACTGTGTTAGAGGTGTGTTAGGTTCACACACAGACACTTAATCAGATAAGCTGTCACACTACATAATCAATTGGCTTCAGTTCATCTCCAGCAGTGACTAGACAACAGAAAACTAATTACTCTAGAGTAGGGCTCCCCAACTACTGAATCAGGGTTTATTTATTTATTTATTTGTAACTAAAAAGGAAGCTACTAAATTCATTGGTTAAAAATGTCAGTCAAAAACCCAACAGAATATGGAGGCAAAAAAAAAAAGCATAAACACATTTCCAGTGTAAGGAGAATGCAATTTTCCAGAGAGAATTTGATCTGCCTTATGCTGAATTTTGATGCTATGTGCCTTTTTAAGATCATTTAGATTGCACTTATTTGTACTTTATTTATAAAGAAAAATTCACTGTCGAGATTCCCAGATATCTTGGCTGTCAATAAACTCTGAAGAAAGTTAAAATAAGTCACATGAATACTTTTAAAACACTACTATAAATAATTTCCACTTAGTCACAGCAGCAATAATACCTCATTCAATCAGATCCTGCAAGCATTCATCAGGCTCACTCAAGTTAAATTATTCTTTTTCTTTTTTACAAACAGGACTTGAAAGCTATAACCAAAACACTCAAAATGAACTCTGATGAAAACAAAGAAACTTGTTTTTTTTTTTTTTTTCTAGACTGACAGGTTAGCATAACAATCCAGATGCAACTCTCTGTAGCAAAACATAGTTCTATAACTGGTAGGTAGCCCATATGGTGAACAATGTGACACGTGAGCTATCTGTATGCACACACACACACACAAACACACAGCTGCCTTTTTTCAGAGGAGGACTTCAACAACTATGTTGTCCTTTCAACACATATAAGCAGACAGTTCCTCCACTAAACTACTGAAACCTCAATTTGGAAACTGTAATTCTTTGTGTGGTACACCTTGCTGTATACCTGATAGATTTAATTTTCCAAAAACTTTCCCCACCTCCAATCTTTTGGGCCCCAGTTCAGTTCTTGGCTTTGGAGGACTTAAAAAATTAAGAGTTGTGCTACTGTATATATACATATTTACTAGTAATTCCTAGAAAATTAAAGTTTAAGTTTAGTAATAATAGAAATACAAAGTAAGTACAAAAATGTTTGTATTTTTGTCATTAAAAATGGAAGCATCTCATTTTACTTTTTCTTTTTTTTTTACACTCCTCGGCATAAAAATTTGGAAAGAATTACAGGCACTCTTTAAGGTCCCTGATTACACTTGTAAGATGTAAAAATGATGATGAAAATGAAGAGGTGAACTTTCACTGTTTTTTGGTTTTGTTTTTTTTTTAACACTTTCTATTACACATAAATTTTAGGTTACTGGGATACTGAATTATCTTGAATTCATACGATTATATTTAAAATTAGATGAAACTCTTTTATAACATAATTAAATTTATGTAGTTAAATGTGATAAATAAAACAGCTGGGCAGCTTTAATACCATAATACTTGTCTGATCTCATAAAAATTGAGATTGATTTTTTGAAGATTGAACTAGGAGGTGAGAAAGGGAAGAAGAAATGTATAATTTCTGCACATTATAATCACAAAATGTAGTGGCTTTTGTAAAAACATCAATATGGAACTACACAAGTTAATGAAAACAGTTATAAGACAAGCCACGCAGTCTGAAGACCCACAAATCCACACTTGGGTAGCTAGAGTGAAAACATGAAATTGTGTATAAATACTGGGAGAAAATAGCAGCATTATAAAAGCAATTACAGAACTGAATTTACAACTTTCCTTGGTATATTAAAATGTCACCAGAGAAATACCAAGCATTTTCTCTGAAAATGGAAGTTGGATTAAAAGAGTCTTTGCATGAGCTAAAATACTATATTAAGAAATGAAGGGTGAGAGAGGAGGGGGAAGCTAAATCAGTCCTGTTACTTTAGAAGAAAACCTGTTATTCCAGTCAATGGAAGAAGCTACCAGAAAGTTTTTGGGCAGATTAGACTGTAGTAAAAGACTATATTTTCTCAAATTTTGACAGACTATATGCTCAAATGAGCATACATATTAATGTAATTAAAATATTCATATTATATTTGTTAATCATGTTTCTATACTAAAGATATGTATTAATTTCACATTACACATGCATGAGCATGTGTAATGTGAAATTAATACATATCTTTAAGCATTTTGTGACTACAGCTTTGAGACTTCCACTGCTGCCTTCTGATCGCAGGTCTGTTGCATGCTTCATTCTCAGGTGTAGATCAAAGCAGACCAACAGACACTCTGAACTAGCAGACCTCTAGGACCATCCCAGCTTTTGACAAAAATAAAGTTGCTTGTAAAGAAGTTCTGACCCCATTTCTCTTTTCTGTCACGCTTCTTGTCACATCACAGGGAAATGATGCTATACAACTAAAATGACTTTATACTAACCTTCAGGCAATATGGCCTCAAAGTGCCACAATTTCAACTTGTAAACTTTTTTCCTTAATTTTCCATCTTTTGAAAAAACATGAAACACAAAAACCAAAACCAACCCCTAACCACCAAAGAACCCCATACAATCCCCCAACACTTGATTTCCTAAAGCCAAAACAAACAACAAAATAAACCCCAAAACTCAAACAAACAAAAAAGAACAAACCTGAGAGCCAGCAAAAAAAACATTGAAAGTACATTTGCTGATATTTTTGACCCCTACACCAGAGCAGATCAGGAGTAACACAGAGGCAGAGTGTTTTCAGTGCTGCAAAAACTGTCTGGAAGGGCAACCTGGTCTTGACGTTTACAGGGAAGAGAAAAATCTGAACAACCTTCTCAAAATTAATGCTCCCTTAGCAGAACTGTTGCCATGTCATAAAACTCAGGACTCATTTTGAATTCCCTCTGCTATCATTAAAGTTTATGTAAATAGTTTCCTTAGCATCAACATGACCATAATGAAGAGAGATCAACAAGGGAGAGGAAAAAAATCCCACAATTTGCATAAAGATTGTAAGAATTTATAAGATGGAGATTGGAAGTTCTACAAGAAAAATTCATTTGTAAAATAAGGACAGAGACCTTTCTAGAACCAGATGAGGTAATAAAATGCTACACTTAATTTACACTTTTGACAATATGCATTCTCTGTTGTGAGTATTATAGGATCATAGCATCTAATCAAATTAAGAGTAAAAACCTCCAGGCGCTGCAAGTGTCTTATGGGTGTGAATGATAAGCACACTTAAGAGAGTTATGAGGAAGCACTGAACCTCTCTTGAACCTAGACACATCATTCTTGACTTGCAAAACAGAGATTCTTGTAAAGTTAAGTACGAAAGGAGCAATTCAACTAACTTCAAGTTATTGCTGAAATTTGACAGTTGTACAAGGACAGATAAGAGTTTAGCTCAACTCCTTTTGTGTAATTTGGAAGCTTTTTGTAAAAGCACAGTCCTCAGGGTTTTAATCTAATTCTTCTAATGCCTCAAGTCCATACCTATGCACAGAAAATCCACATATTGCCCATTGGCCATACTGAAATCCTTAAAGGCAACCCTCTGTTTCTGTTGTAGAGTTCCTTCTTGTTACAAGAGAAAAACAAGGTAATCCCTTTCATATCTTAGTTGAGTGGGTAAAACACTTGCTAGAATATAGGAGAGTTTACTTGAACCTTCAAGTGCATTACCCTACTTATATGCTATGAATTCAGGAGATAATCTGTTTCTTCCATATGTCCTCCTCATGCACTTGCACCATCATGTAAGAAAGAATGGGAATTCATAGGCTGTTTATGCATTGCCTTTATATTTTCACATAAACAGTCTTTGGAGCAGGGTTTTGATATCAGAAATTTCTTTTCAAAAACATAAAGGTCAAGGCAGACCCAAACTGCAACTTCCAGACACATTTACAAATCTGAACAAAAGCATGATATAAATAACATTTCTGATATTGTGAAAAAAAAAAAGGTGCAGAGACTATGGGATAAACTCAGAAACTCAGATTCTCAGTGCTCTTTTATAACTCAGGAGCAGTTCCATCAGCAGTGAATAAAACTCATCACATGTATAAGGCATTGTCATGCCACAAAGAGCTACTTCTGACAAGCAAAGTATAAATTCACTTCCATCAATTATTCTGCTCTATAGCACAAAATATGATTAAAAGTGAGATTCTTACTGGACTCCTTTTTCTGAACACTGAGTAGCATATACCAATGGAAAAAAAATCCAAATTAAAGAATGACTAATAGTCTTTTCCTTGGAGAAAAAAATGTCTGAATTAAGAATTCTGCTGATGTTTCCAAAGAAAGAAAAAGACAACATGGCTTTTGAGAGAACAGAAAGAATGACAGAATCAAGACAGATGAGTACATAATAAAAAGCTATTTTATTACTACATTAGTGGATTAATTTATGCTCAGTAATTTGCCATAACTCACATCTCTGCCTCTTTAAATAATTTAGCTTTCTACTTAATCTGTACTTATCCTCCCCAATCTTTTTGTTATGATTACAAGGTCAAATTCAGCTTAGAAGAACCATCTGCATCTGATTTTTTTTTCTCTGTGTACCTGTACAAATCACAAATATTTGCTTAAAAGTTATATGTGGTAGAGAAGTGCCTGTTTTTCTATTTAAAAAAATATTGCAAAAAAGTCATTCCAACTATCATCTACAAAAAATTATGGACATGAATTATTTCGGTTTTACATGAACTTCACCACCTCCTATGACAATACCAGATCAGGACTGTAGCTACTATGAAGAAGTTTATGCATTTTATCATCTGCTTTTGCCACTCTTTTAAATGTTGAACTATGACAATGTCAACAGTTGTTACACACATGTACTCATTCACCTGAATTATTTTAAGAGATTAAACAAATCAGCCAGACTGCAGAGGAGAACTGCAATTTTGAAACTGCAGCTTCTAAAGGAAACTAATCTCCTTTCTTTTGTGCAATGAATCGATGACCAAATGAACTGGTATCAAACAATACTTCTTCCTGCCTCTTCTTTGCCCAGCATTCAATCAATGCATAGTAAAGTTCACAGAAGAAATTTGAGACTCTAAGGACTTCTTATGCCTTTACTGGTTTTACCACAGGAAAGATGACTGTTTGCTTCCTATCTGTTACTTGTTACAGTGTATTTTAAATTGGATTATACTGGGAGTTTATAGTAATTCCACTGAAGCGTCCTCTTGGTCTTTATTTGCTATAACTGGGACAAAACATATTTAAGACAGCGTTACTGCATACTGAGAAGTAGGTGACTTTTACCTCAAACATGCAGTTAATCAGGGTTAAGCCCTTCACTGAATATTTGCACAATGTTTTTTCTTTTGTATTATTATCAAATGTAAGCACAATTTTCATTATTATTATTATTACGAGCCATTTTAATGAAGTATATCTAGAAATCTCAGTATACAAGCTGTTGGAAAGAATCTCCCCTCATATCAAACGGCAACACCTTTTGGGAAGTCTAAATGTGCTGGCAGTGAAGACACCGAGATATTCTAGAATTTAGGATTTTTTTTTTTCATGCATGAGTAGATTGGAAAATGTGATTCAAACAGAGACACAGCAGACTTCGAAATGTCAGGGTTCTTCAGCCAAGTGAGAAGTCAAATTAAAATTGCATCACTATTTTTAGGGAGGCCTAGTGAAACAGAATCTTGCAAAAAGTTATTGCAGACGGCAAAGGGAGTAGAGGCCCAGTCTAAACTTTGTCAGTGAAAGAGGTAAGGTTTAATCAAAAATCATGAGCTACTGTCAGTCACCTGAAGTAGTCCTATGAAATGATTACAGGATGTTTGTACAAGGGATTGACAAACCTTATTCTCAGATGTTTCAATATTTGAATGTATTCACCTGTGAATGGAAGAGAGGACATTAAAAGAGCAACTTCTGCCTGTACAGTCCTTGTCAGTGGAAAAAGCTCTCCTCATTTCAGTGAGACTAAGTTTTTTTACGCAATCCACAAAACCCTCAATAATTCTACACACTCTTGTATAATACTTAGGAAACTGTAATTAAGTAATTGCTATGGAATGTATTGCATACAGCAAAACTCCACTGTCACATGCAGCTTCCTGCATGCAGATATCAATACTTGATTGTCAGTACATGCACTCACAGAATCTGCTTACAAAATACTCTTCCTAAACTGCATAGTAAGGAGATGTTAAACCACTTCTTATAGTTTTTGCAGATGGCAAGCAATTTGACAGAACAAGCTCTCTCCTAGTAAGCTTACTTATGGGTAGTGGGGCAAACAATACAGAGTAACAAAGCAACCAGAAGTAGGTTACTTAAGAGAAAATAAGGGAAAAATCATATGAAAGAATTTAGATGTAATGAGAAACAATTCTCTAGCAATTGCTGAACCACATTCAGTCATCATAATTTGGTCACTAAAACCCACAGATGATAAATCCAAGACAAATTTTGACTAGCTTTATTTCCAGTATTGAATTTTTGATTTTTCTAGAGAAGAAAACATTTCATATTATTCTAAGAATACAGCACTGAATGCAATATAGAATTCTGCACTGAACAGCACCTATAAAGCTGAATATCTTAATTTCTACACAGATCTCATATGAATAGCATGGGGGGGTGTGTTTTTTTTTTTAAATACAAAATCCCCTAACTTTTGTGACAGACAAACACTAAAGCTTCCAAGTACGATCATTCTTAGTTTCAATAGACCAGAGCTTACTGTGTAGTTTCTGTTACTCCTTCTGGTTTCGTTATGCATTAATTTCTTCAACACAGAAGCCACCAAATATAAATTCTCACACATCAAATCAAAAGGTTACTGTCATAATTTTCTGGTATGGTTGCAAAGTTCTGATGGAAGCCTTCCATAATTTCATTAGAAGAATAATATGAACACCAGCACAGAGAACTTCAATAAGTGGTTTTTTTTTTCTAATGGATTGCTGAAAACATATTCAAACTGGTAATCTAATCAAGAGAAACAAAGTTGCTCAGATGTGCTAGTTTCATGTTGACAAACAATATAATTCAAACAAAGCTATTAATGTTTTGCATTTGGAAGTCAGGAAAGAAAATTCACAACACTCATTCTATTTCTAAAATGTAGAGACATGGTGCTTTGAAGAAAGGGGACTATTTTTGCATAGTAAGAAATAGCGTTGATCAATATACAAGCAAAAGTTTTCACAGTTTCAGGAATGAGATATTTTAGACCTTTTTGTCCTTATGAGAAAAACTCAACTGATCCAAGTGAGAATGACATGGAATTTGCAAGCCAAGGAACTATAATTTTATTCAAATGTTGAAGAGCAAGAATATAAAAAAACTGCATCAGCTATCTCTTTCAATATTTCAAATGTTTCATGTGGCATTCAGCAACTCATCCTGCATTCTCACACTTTCACACCAACTCCCAAGTTTCTATGAATTGAAAAAGGAACAAATACATTTTGAGGTATGACACGCTAGCTACAAGTACATAAGCCACTGTAAAACTGGAGAGTGCTCTTAAATTTAAGGTTTAGCAATAAGTACCTACATTGCCCTAACTATACCTTCCACAGCAGCATGTGAATTATATCTAGAAAATTTAATACCATTAGTACCTTTCAGGGGAAAAAAACCCACAAAACATAGGAATCCAAATGGAGAAACTTCATAGTGTCTAGATTCTGCTGTATAGTGTTTAAATGTATAAATGAGAAGATAGAATATAAATTACATGATTTGATCTCATCACCTTGTCTTTGTAACAAAGCTTAAATATAGCAAACAGTGCTTATATAGTACACCACCAAGAAGATAATGTATCTTTTAAATAGCTAATATAAACATTAAATTTTACTAATGGATTTTACTTTTTTCTTTTCCATACTGAATAATACAAAGATATTAAAAATAGGAAGTAGAGATTTTTCCTCAGAGGAAGGAAGTTTACACAACTGAACTGTATTAATGTCTTACAGATTAAGGACTGTAACAACTAGAAGAGTACATAAATAATGAAATTGTATTCCTTTTTAAATAATCAATTTCTGATAAGAACAAAATGTCATAAAATTACCAGATTCAGATATAAATAACAAAAAGTCACACTCACATTAGTACTTACCCACTAAATGCCTGAACTGCATAAAGCTTGGAAGCATCCAAGGAGCTTCTACTTACTATCCGAGCCTTTAATCAAGACAAAAGAAAATACAGTTACTCAGTTGCTCTTAGTATGTCTTGCACAGAATTTAACTGCACCAAACATGTAACACCTAATATGAAAATGTTTAGCAGGGTCAGCTCCAGGCCAAAGCTATAGTAACTATGGCTTTGGAAAACATTTTGATAGCATTCAGCATTCACTGAAACACATTTGAAGAACCCATAGGAAGATAAAATATTGCTTCCCAAATACTGTTGTCTTTTAAGTCCTATAGCATATGCCGCCTGGATGATAATTAGAGGCAAAATTCCCAGGTATCATGTTTGACAGTAGCAGACCCCTGTGTTGGCAGTTATGATAGGCACAACAGTGAGGGTTATCCTGTTTGTAAAGGCAACACATTTGCAGTACACTCAAGGGAGAACAAAAGAGCAGAAAGCTGGGAAAAACATGCAACTTTCACAACTAAAATGAGGAACCAAACAGGTCAAATAAGTCACAAACAAACAACAAAACACATGATCCCTATAGTAAATACATGATATTAAACCTTTTCATCCACAGAACCGCTATCTGAAAGAGAATTGGGAAGAAGGGGAATATAGGTTAGACAAAACACTCTCTGAGAAAATATCTTATGCTATAAAGAAACTGTCACTGTTTTAATCTGCTAATGCAGACCAGGATTCAAGTAGCACCTGTGCTTAGCTCTACCATTGTAGCAAGACCACTATCACTACATTTTAAACAAGCAAAAATATGGCTTTAGTAGATAAGAACCCCCGCCACTTATGCAGGGCTGGGTGGATACCTTGTAATTTATATAGTCCATCCCACCTCCACATGACGTTAGGGATTTTTCTTGGGCTTGGAAACATGTTTTAATATTAATTAATACATATTTAATATAGTTGCAGTGTTCAAAAAAATAATGCTCTATTTACAAGGGAAAATTAGTGTTTCTAATAATTACATAACACAAACCCACTTCCTAAACTGTTGCTATTCTATTCTATCCTATCACAACTATTCATATGACAGAAATGCCAAGAGAACTACAACTGTGAAAGTATAAAATATGATAGAAATATCTCATTATAAATTGACTGCTGCAAAAATGTAATACATTCACATTTACTATAATCCAGAAAAAATATTTGCTGATATTTTATTACCACGTCAATTTTAAACTACATGTATATTTAATATTGTTTTTATTATTATATTTTTAATTGTCACCTTACTGATCTTTCCGTTCTTACTTCCCAAATAAAGTACACATTCTACAGGCCCTTTAAATAGTTAAAATATTTTTAAGATATTTGGAGATACTCTACGTTATATATGCTACAAAATGATCATTTACATCTTGAACACATTCCAGATTTCATTTCTGAACAACCTTGTCTAAAAGAAAATATGATGTTCAAACACATAAATGAAAAATATTTTTGGCAAACGTAAAGGAGTATACAGTATAGTACCGTCAGTCTGGGGAACCAAAAGTCACTAATGTGCTACTAATTTGAGAGGCTACTTATATGATCAAAGCAAAGCACATGCATAAGAAGGGGTAGAAGAGAAACTGGAGATACCTTGTTTGAAAAATGTTTTACCAGTCAGATTGTATCTGATTTTGTATTCTTTGTCTGCTGAAAAGGATGAACTATATTGTCCCAAGGAAAACTTATGTTTTGAGTTATACAGAATATTAAATTTAAACTAATTTAGACTAATAGTTAATTCTATGATATAGTAAAACCACATAACCACATCTCTGCACACCAAAAAAAAAATCTGCTTTCTATGAACCAATGCATTTGGTTTACCTTTTTTTTTGAGTTACTCAAAACAAACTAAGCCCCGGTGTCCTAATGGCATCTTTTCTCAATAGAAATTACTTAAAGCAGACAACTGATGCAAAATTTCTCTAAAGGAGAATTTGAGAGCATCTCTTCTTTGTAAGAAGTGTCTGTATTTTCAGAGACAAAATTAGTTCAAAAAACTTCTTTATTCTTCTAAACATTTAGTGAAATAATCTGAACCATGGAAGTGTTTTCTGTGTGTATGAAAGCACCAAATCAGGAAGTGTACAGTCACCAAGCAATTCACTTCAGTAGTCATCAGGCTACCAGAATAGACAGCAACATTCCTTGATGTAGATAAGACATGACCTGTGATTATGTAAGAGACCACTGAATGTATTTTCAAATCAGGTATACGAGGCTAGACATCCCAGATCGTACTGCCGAATGACAATGATTTACTTAAAAGAGCTTATCTTCATATAACTCATTTCTGTCATCCACACATTCCATGGCAAACAACTAACCTAAATAACTTATGAATGTACTAAGAGCCATGTAAATGCTAGTTCATTTAGATAACTTCATGGAATACTTATTTCAATTAAATTGTTTTTTCTTAGATTTTTAATTGACGTGAAAATGCACTATGTAACAAAACAGCAGTATACAGCCTTCATCTTATGCCTCTATACCACATGCCATTTTAGATATATACAGGGTGTTTTACTAAGATTTTAGGAAAAATCCACAGAGTAATTTTGCTTGGTTGCTATTTCAGCTTAGTACATTCCATATATCTATAGCTGTATACTGGAATGATGACTAGCAGGATGCTCATCTAGCTACTTGTTAGTGAAAATTATATATAAATATCAAATACTGAAGACAAAAGGAAAATCCCCCACCCTTTTTTTTTTTGTTTTAGACAGTGATAAACTCAAACTCAATTATATTTAGCTAGTTAACTGGTAAACAGAGGGAAAAAATGTTTTAACTTTATTAAGGAGAGGTACTGGTACAAGGTTTCTGTTGCTCACTTAAATTTATATAACAACTAATACAAAGAAGAGGTAGCATGTCTTTAATTACAGCAAGAATTCATGATGATCTGCTATCATACCACATTTCTACAATTTTTTTCTATGCAGAATTCTTGCAGAGTTGATGACAGAAAACAAAAAAAAATAGGAAGAAGAGGACAACCTTAAAGAATATTTAAAAAAAACATTATTTTAAAAAGATCATACTTAGCTAGAAAGTCCTCTTGAGCTCTGTACTGTTCTTTACCAGTAACATCTTGTCTTCCTTTACTACCCTAAGCCACCCAGAAAGAGATATAAACCTCTAGGTAAACAAGTTGTTAAAATTATTCACTTGATAAAATCAGTCTTTAAAGTTCCATTACTAAAAAGTTGCAGATATTTAAAATCTGTTTAATATTCAATATGTCCACTAAATCCTGGCTTCTGTTGAAAATATTTCACAAGTACCCATGGGGATAAGTTAGTCCTCAGAAAAGGCTTATTTGGCATTCTTCAAGAGCCTCCTCAAGTAAGCTCCCATTTTCTGACCATATAGCAATTTCAAGGTTTAGAGGAAGAGAAGTAAAATTTCCAACTTTTTGTTAATGCTGCATAATTACTATTTAAACTCAATCTGAGAACTAATACTTCTTACAAGACTTGAACTTTACACTATCACCTGTTTTCAAATTCACACATGGTCTAATTTATTAGTTTTTAGGTGATGCCAACTAAAAGCTAAGCACAGCTTAGCATACAACACAGAAATTCATCATAGAAAATAACTAGTTCCTACTCCAAGACATCCTAGTAAAAAAGCTCTTAAGGATGTTTAAAAGGCAGATTCTTCCCATGTGAAAGTTAAACCAGCAAGGAAGATACAGAGGTAAAGACAGACCTTTGTTTTTGTAGCTTATGATAGCATCAGAAATGCACCTGCACAACAGTCTCATCAGTCAGCAGATACATATATCAAAGGGGTTCAGAACTTTTTCTTCCCCAATCACAAGCATCCTTCAAGCGTCACATTGTTATTTAATTTTTGCATTTTTCTGAGCAGCAGAACATCATCCTTTTCTTATAGATTTCAAAAATTTAGCTCAACACCAACCCCAGCCATAGGACAAGAACTGTAAAAAGTTCATACACAACTGTTAGGAAACCCTAGGATTAAAATGGTATTAAGTATACTAGCTGCGTTTTCCACTCTTATAACTGTAGATAATTGTATATCGTGAAATTGGAAAAAGATTTAAAATCTATTATTCTCTCAAACTACCATTTTAATCTTTAATTCTACAAAACAGCTGCAAGAATGTCAAACTGAACGACAATGATGTCATTCCTGGAAGCAAACCCTTTAGATATAATACACGCAGCAATTAGGTAACAATAAAGCTCTTCCATAGAAATAACATGTAAAAGTACTCATAGTCAGAAGTAGATTGTAGTCTAAACTAGTTATTTATTGCCAAGAAAGTGAAATAAAGTCTGAAAAACCAGGGTCAAATAAAAGCAGCACATCAAAGTAGTAGATTGCCAGTCCAAAACAGTCACACAAATTAAACCATGCTAAAATAATAAATGCTATACCAGAAGCTAATATTATCACTGTAGAACAGAACATTACAGTATGTAAGCCTAGAGGATGTTGTGTTGCTGAAGCATATTCTGGGAAGATATACTGTATAACGCTTGAAAGATAATATTAAAGCTAGCACATCATAAGAGATGAGTGATGCTTGTCTGACACAGAGAAGGTCAGACTTGAATAAAGCTTGGTTGACAGGAGAAATAGAAGAATTGCTGCTAGCACTTCACTAGCAGTGATGTAGAAAAATTCCTAGCGGATACATTGGGAGCCAAAACAGGAGGTCAGCTTGGTGGAGATAAAAACTGCATTTGTGTCTTTGTTAATAAACTGATCTGCAAACCTGAAACAAGAGGACATGCTTTGAAAACCTCTCTGGTGTTTATAAATTGAGTCCCATTAGCCTTCTAATGGCTTTTGTTTTCTACTGTCTTTCAGCAGCTAGTAGATATACTTCTACCAACTTCTGAAACTACCTCTAAAATAATAAATTGTTGGCTATCAAGAGAACTATTTGATCATGGGATGTGGTGACATCTGATTTGTTTCAAAAACATACCCCTGCTATAAAACAAAAAGCTAATGGTGGCAAGCCTGTAAGTCATAAATACCCTGCTGTTAAAGACCAAGCACATTATATACACCTAGGATCAAGAACCAAGGAACAGAACAATATCTGGGAAAGAGTATTTCACATATTTCACAGGCTTTTGTGTTCATAACTGATACTGGTATGAAGTTGTTTCTTCTCCTGTGGAGTTGTATCCACTTCATACCTAAAATTTAAGAACAGTCTTAAACACTTCAAATATTCTCAAAAATCCTCAACTAGGAGGCAAAAAGACATTTATGTAAGTCAGACTAATTTCAAGAATTATAGTAGTGGAAGAAATAATGAGTCAATGTATAATCACATACAGAATAAAAAGACTACACCAGCCAAAATTGCTTATGGAGATGAGACAAAGAAATTAGATTTCCTTCTGTTGATAAGCAAACAGGCTTTCATGACATTCCCTAAATAAGATAAATACGGCAAAGCTAAAATTGGTAAAAAATAGTATATAGTTGTATTGTGGTATTTGAAATTCTTTTGGCAGAATTAGCATGTGGTTATCAAACAATACCATACAGGTTGATTTCAGTCAATGTTCCCAGCAAGTTGGATGAACAGAATATTATAGACTCTGTAGAAGACACCGATCTGGAATTGGCTGCAAGTATTTGAAAAGATGCAGTTAGAATTCAAAATGTTACTTGCTTATTACTGAATTCACTGTCTTGACAGTAATCCTGTAAAAACTAGTTCAGTCTTTGGAAGACAAAACAAAAAAACGGCAAAAAAAGCTATTAGATAAGAATATATGACATAGAGCATATTTGAAATGCAAAGCAGTGTTGATGCAATATTAGAGATGACTCTGCTCTACAGGGACCTGTTACCTTCATCCGAAGTTGTTTCCAGTTTTTGAAGTATGACAAAAGCCAGAATAACCAGCGATTTGTAAAACAATCTGTGAGGATAGGGTGAAAGGATTTGGTTTGTTTTGACTTAATGAAAGATAAAACTAAGGAGGGAAGTGGTTACAATAGTTCAAATACATTAAAAAGTAGAACATAGAAATATTTTATTTTACCTCTATTGTTAATGTTGTTAGTAACACATTGGATGTCCAAAAAAAGGGGCAAGAACTAATGCTTACTCCCAGTTACTGTGGTAATATTATAGTCACTAAATATAGAGTCAATAGTAGCACTGGCATTCACATAGCAAAATATGCTCAGCTACAAAGCTGAGCATATTTTGTTCTACAATATTTTTTTTAACTTGTAGCAACTCAAAAAAGGTCTCAAGATAATTCTCACAAACTTAAAGAAACTGACCTTACCTTAATAGGTAACCTTAATGGTTACTTTCCCAACTGTGAGCTTCTATACTATAGGAAGAAAGGAAATCAAAGCACCCAGCTCCGCTTGAAAGTAGTAATACATTGTAATTATGCACAAACACCAAAGCCATGCACAGATGTTAAGAGCTATAGACTGGTACCCTGGAATTTAAAGCCCGACTTTAGGTTCTACTGGATTTTTTTCTACCTGACAGGACATGCATAAATCCTGAATTTCAGAATTCCTCTTTATCATTAACAGGAAAAGACATGTGTCCTTGTCTTCTGCTTTTATTTTTTTCTTAAAAGCAAGTTCCAAACAACATGCCTTTAAAGTTCCTCAACAAAACACCACTATGTTCGCAGTACCCTCTCTGCTTTATGGATGCAGAGAAGCAACAGCTCTATCCTGTTGGTGCTAAATGGAACAGTAAGACCTACAGGGCTAGATTAAAAACTACTTTAGTTCTTGACCATTTTATTCATACTCTCCTGGTTTGTCTAACATTCAGTAAGTCGTTCATCATTTCCTTATTTCATCTTTTTATATATGCAGCTGATGGACAAGAATTCCTTTGGTGAGGATGCGATTACACTGGTGATACATAATGCTATATGTAGTTTATGAATCTGGGACACAACTGAGAAATCACCTGCTGTTGTCTGGCCTCTGATCAAGAAAGTTCGTTTCTCAAAGAACAGAATCAGACTCAAAAAAATGCTTTGCCACATCACATCTCTTGAGACTCCAGAGTAACATAACCCAGTACTAGTTTCAGCAGTCAACTCTAGATAAGCTTCTAGCATATCAGTCATCTGCTTGCTCTTTAACACTACTCTTTTCAGGAAAACAGATCACAGACTTTTCTCTGTTCAACAGGTTTTAAAACTTTTTAAACAGCTGTTTATTTTATACACCATACTCTGTATCAATGTCAACAACTATCAGCAAAACAATTAGAAGACATGGGCTACCTGGAAAGACCTCTCCTTACATAAGTTTTAATCTGAAAATCAGTAAAATTTTCCATGGAGTAAGAGTTTTATGAGGCAAGTGCAGAAGAATACTCTCTTCCATAAATGGTATGCATTAAACAATACAAATAAGCATCTGGGTTTTTTTGCTAGAATTATTTATATCCCAACTATGCCTTTATTTTCAGGTTTAATAAAACTTCTGATCATGCAATCTATTTTAAGAATATTCTCTATTGACCAAGAAGGTAAGTCTCACAGTTGACAGTTTCAATCAGTTTCAATAATAATTTTGTGCCAGCATGAACTGGAGAGGTTTCACCTATTTTCTCCCATTTAGAGTCCCAGGGAGACACAACTACAGAGGTGCTCCATTGATCACCTGGAAAATGTGCAGAAAAAGTCTGGCACCTGTCCCATGAAAGCAGTTAGAGTTTTGCTTTGGCAGCAAAACAGAGAATCTCTTTAGTTTCACACTTTATTGTTATATTCTACATCCCCAATATATTCTACTTCCAAAAGGAAGATTTGAGCATATTTATGAACTCATGTTTTCCAAGTCATTAAATTTTTTAAATGCTTGTCTAGACATTTTTTCAGCCAGCTGCTTTAATAAGATTCCTTTATCCCAAAGCTGCATTATAACATGATGAGGTGCTATTTCTGCTTCTAAAATACAAAGATCTAAAGAAGAGATTTAAATGTCTTGAAAATACTTTTTTTTTAATCTTGGTGATAAAATACTGATTAGTGATCATTTCCATAGCAGTACCAGTATAAATAAATCCTTGGAACTGATATTCACGCTCAGGTTTTCTCTCAGCTTTGGCAAATTTATTTGAAATCTGTTTAAGTACAAAAAGGGTAGGAAAATTGCATGAATTTTAATCAATCTACATTAATTCAAAAGTCAGTGAAAACAGTGTTAAATAGTCTCCTGTTCTTGCAAGAAGTAGTAGAGACTTCTTTTATGTAGGAAGCCAGCAGTTGTAATTAACTACTTTACCTAAAAGATTGCAGTCATTCTCTAAGCAGAAATGGTTTTACCTGGGTTTTTTGTTTACTTTTTTGTTTTTAATAAAAAAGCAAAATATGGATTATTTCTGATAAAGTTTACTAGAATGTGTGTGCACAAGGATTATTTTGTGGGGTTGTTTTGGTTTTGTTTAAAGGATTAAAGAACAGGTATAGCTACTCCAGAAAAAGTTCATCTGATAACTATTTTTTTTAATTCCTTGACTGAACGAATATAATCATGAATAATTTCTAAATTTCATGTGATATTACTAGATTTCCAGAGAACACATATACATAAGAAAAAGTATTTTCTAGAATTTTACCTAAGCAGGTTGAGTGCAGGAATACACTGAATTTATCACTTCCTACCCACATAATCTGAGAAAATATTCTGTTCTCCCTCCTCCCCCACCCCACTATAGAAAAAAATCTGTATTATCATTCAAATCAACTCAGAAGAGCACATGCAACTCTGGAAATGTATCCAGAGTGATAAGCTCACCAGAAAAGGAAAGAGTGCTTATTCTAACACACTTGTAAAAGATAACAAGATGGGGACAAAATGAAAAAAAAATTTCTTTTCACTATGGAAAAGAAACAAGCTAGAACACAAGTGAAGACTGGAACAATATATATAAGAGTAGGAGTTATTCTCAATTACAGAGTACAAAGAAACAAACCACTGACTAGCATTTCTAAATATTTTTCTAGAAAGCCATCAACCTTTCCATTAATATACATGCATCATTACAATGCCTCTGTGTCCTTACAGAACTTTAAATCCAAGGATTACTCGTGTACCGCTCACGTCTCCTCTCATCCATGTACCCTATTACTTTCACTCAGTATGTCTCCAAAACCACGGTGTAATAAATAATACATAAGCAATCAGCCCATAGTGTATTTTTTCTCACCAGCTAGAGACAGAGAATAGGACTATCTGATGGAGCTCTTGTGCACTAATAAATTATTTATGTACCAAAGTTTCAATCACCCTACCTCATGTGTTACTAGAATGAAAATAATAAATTGGAGAAATATCCCTACTGTACTTTCTGGCTACATCTCTGGCCAGATTGCTGTCTACCTGCACTTGCCTATGTGGAGAGATGAAGGTACGATTATAGGTGTAAGAGCTTTAAAAAAATTGACAAAAGTAATGTAAATCCTAGATTAGTCACTTTCTGCTAGAGTTATTACTGCTCTTGCAAATATTAAAAGGAAGATGTAATAATGCAAACTACACTTTGCTTAAGTGATAAATTGAGTATTCTCTGGACATGCATGAATCCACACAAAAAGGGCAGGTTGGAAAAACTGAGAGGCTAAAAACTGCACATATTGTGTGTTTTATAGAACTCCTTTCAGAACTGATTTTTAAAATTTTGTATCCTGTGTAAAATCAAATCTGCCATGCAACCAAAGTTAAACGTTTTTTTTTTCTTATAGGACAAAGTGATATTAAGAAGGCATCCTTCTTCAAAGGCTGCATATTCAAGACCTGTATCTCCCTACTACAGAGCAGCTGAGGCTGCAAGAGACCTCTTGCCTAATAACCTTGCTCAAGCAGGTCACTCAGAACAGATTGTCAGGATCACATCCAGGTGGCTTTTGAATATCTGCAAGGACAGAGAATCCATCTTCGGATTCCACTGTATGTGAATAAAGTGCCTATAATATCAGTCATCCAGCTCAATGAAAATGAAATCAAGAAGGATTTGACTGCAATAATACTGCATGTCACTCAGCAGAAGTTTTTCAGATAATGTATTCTTCTAGTAGATTATTACAGTTAGGAAATGCATTTTCAAAGTTTTAAATTCTGAAGAGTTGTTAGTTGTTCTGCGTATATTAAAAGGCAAAATATCATATACATCCATTAGATAAAAAAGATGAAAGACCAGTTAATAAATGTTGCCAAATATGCTCTAGGACCTGAAGATATATTTATAACTGACCAGATAGTGACTGCTAATGCAGAATCCCTGACTGAAACACATCCTCCTTGTCAGTGTAGAAAACAAAAGTTCAAAGAAAAAAATCAAACTGCTACTCAAGAGTCAATTCAGACCATTTTCAGAATAGCCTGAGGAGTACTGCGGTTGTAGCAGTTAATCTATAAATTCCCTTTAAGCTCTTCCTATGCTCCTTTCATTTTTTCAGTAGGAAAAAAAATATGGAGGTCTTAGTATGACACCTTTATGCCCCATAGACTACACCCAAATCCACACTGTTCATAAACTGGCCTTGTGGTAAATTGGTTTCTCTATAAATCTACTATAAGAAATGCTACAGTAATTCAGAAAAAAAAAAGAAAATAGACTAAGCGACTAAGAGATCTTTCACCTGCTGGGTTAAAGGAATAACAAATATATTTAATTCATTGAACTCATTCTAGAAGATGTAATAGTATTATTTTCTAACAGTCTATTTTACCTAATAAAATATACAAACACACAGACTTTAAATAGCAGAACCAATTTGGGTTTCATTATTTTGGATCTTCCCTGTATACTTACTTTATTTAGGTCCTGTTATACAACAATGATGAGGTATTGTGCTTGTGGTCTCCCCTCCCATGGCCTCATAATAACAAAAAAGTCATGAAAATACTAGCTATTGCTAGCTGTTTCTTCATACAGACACTGTGAAACTTCTTACACAGTACTGTAGAAAAAGTATCTGCAAAATGCAAGTCTGTAAGCTATTGTCTTTACTGAATGTAAAAATACACTTTAAATAAATGTTCATATTAGCATATTATTAAATTACCTGTGCAACATACTTTCAACTTGACACTGTAGATTGTAAAAGTAGGTGTCTAAGAACAATAAAAATCAAACCTTATAGATGCTCATTACTACTAAATACAATCTTTGGCTAAAGGCACAATTCTTTACCTTTAAAATGAATGTATCAGATTACCTTTTTATTTCTCAAGGCAGGTAAAGAAAGCAAAGATTCAGTCAAGGTGACAATTACCATCTGGCTACAGTAATTATGTGCTCCCAATTAAGTGCACATGCAACATTATAATATTAGCATTTTAATATTGAAAAATCACCACATTAGTGTATTACTAGAGATACTAAAGTTATGCATATGCCACTCTGAAGTCTGTTAACGTGGAAGATAAACATCAAGAATAAATCTGTGTCAATATTCTCAGAGTGAAGTTTCCCTTCTACCACCTCTTCATACATAGGTGCTACTGTTTAAGACTACTTTTTTCTCCAAGCCTTTCTTTTTTGGGGGAGATTGACAACATGTTTGAAGTTTACTAGGAATACAATTTTAGGGAAGAATAAAAGTCCAGTTTAGACTTGCACTCTCACAAATACATAATGAGTTATAAGTTGCATACTGGATGCAGAACACTGCTCACTGGGATGCAAATAGAACCAACCATGCCTTGAAAACTGTTAAAGGAAGCACTGTAATATCTGAACAGTGGATTACTCCCATTAATAAATTTACAAAGCTCTAAGAAAACCAGGAACACTGTACTGTTTGGTTCTTTTTATAGGATTTAAATAATGTGAAATTTAATTTCCAAGTTACTGAGAGTCAATACAATTGTTTATAAACATGCTTGACTAAATATGTTCAGAAAACTCCTTTTAAAAACCTTGCAAAATTTTAGCCTTCCATGGGACTTTTTCACCCCATGGAACTGAACCAGACATAAGCAGAATTTTTGTCAGCAAATTCTATGGAAGCAAGATAAAGTGCCATAAAGAAATGAATGCCAAATCTTGTAAGAACAACATTTTACTTAAAAGAAAATATTAAATATTATTACCTCCAGCAAGGATCTTCTCTTCCAAATCATTCATTTGTTTCTTGTATGCTTTTAAAGCAGCTTCTTTAAATGATGGTCGTATTCTTTTTTTCTTTGGAGTTTCAGTACGCATCTCTGGGATGTTCTGATTTTCATCTTCCCTTACTTCTATGTCAGCAGTCATGTCACATTCAACTTCCAATGTATTTTCACTGACCACACTGTCAAACTGGGTGTCATATTGCTCCTCTGGTAGTATTGCATATGGAGTTTCATACGATGGTTGTTCCAGTTCATATTCTTGGACCTGCTCACTGATTTCACTACTAGTTCTATTTTCTAGTTTAGCAAGGACTTGTTCCATTACCTCTACATAGTCTGTTTCATTCTCACCAGGAGGTTCAACCAAGTCTTCCTCATACTCTGCTTTGTAGCAGTAAGGCTCAGCATAAACATCAGAATCAAGTGTTGTACTTGATTCATTTGCAGTAGACTGTGATAAAGTTCTAAACCTTCCCATGAAAGATGATCCACTGTCTTCATAGCCACTTAAACTTTGTGTACTTTTATTCCAGACCACTTCTAAAGCTGATTTGGCACGTTGAAGTGTAGATCCAAATTTAGGAAAGCTGAAAGTCTTATCAGAAAGATCTATGCTTAAGCGGCTATGCCATGATTTAGGGGCTGTCTCTCCTGAATCGTCACTTGGTAGTTCACTCTGACTTCGGTACATCATAGGCAATCTGTTTTGATTCTGATAAGAGGAGATTGAATTTGTTTCCTGATAATCATCATACTGACCAGTCCACTGACTTTGCGATTCGCTGTCGAGGCCTGGGCATGATGGAGAAGTACCATCAAGAGTAAAATCATAGCTTTCCGTATCATACTGGAGATCCGAACTTTGGCACTTGCCAAAATCTGTCTGCTGATCTGAAGAGCTGCTCATATCATACACAAAAACTTCCTGTGTGGATGAGTCTAAACCCAAATCTGCCCCTTGTTCCAGCTGATTCCAGTCTTTCCATGGGGAAAGATCATCATGTAAGGAAAGCTGAGAATCACTATAGTGGCTTCTGTCTCCCGATGCACATAACACTCCATTGCTTAACCCACTGTCAAGAGTTTCTGTGTTGTCTGCTTCATTTTGATCTGGATACACTTGCATATCCTGGACAAAAGTCTGCTCCTGGGAACTGCCGTACCAGTTCATAGAATCATCTTGCCTTCGCTGCCAAAGTTCTCGATCAGAGGAAGACAACAGTGAACTGCCATTTGTTCTGCTAAAGTACTGGTTTTCTGAAAAATCCTCAGAGTAAGACTGACACAATTTTGAGAAATCTGACTCTGAACGACTAAGTTTTGGTGTTGCAAAGTCATTCTGTAAATGCCACAGAGGAGTCATGTCTGAATAATACGTCTTCAATTGTTTTTCCATGTTGTCAAATTCTGGTGACTGATTGTCATAATTCCTTCTGTTTGGAAAGGTGCTGCTGTCAGCAGTTCTATTAAGGTCTTTAGTATTTGGGGACTCAACACCCCCCTTGGTAGTGCTTGACTTTATTTGAAATGCTGACTTAGATACCTTTGCATAACTATTCTTATTTATATCTGATTCCAAGTCTTTATCGCTGTCAGGTGACTCCCAGTCATGCATTTTAGGTTTCGTCTCCAGAGTTAAAAGCTTCATATCCATACTTTCATATGTCTGAGAGGAAGGTAGTCCTCCTTGTTTTTTGTCTTTTATGTCATGGGAAAATATATCTGTAGAAATTCCAATGCCAGTTCCCTTAAGTTTGTAAGACTTTTTTAAAATCAAATCTCTCTGTTGAGAAGACTCAAAGTAAACAAGAATGGGTCTTGGCTTTGCATTTGGACAGTCTCTTTGCTGCCCCAGTCTTTGGGCAAACTCAATTTTAATAGTGCTTTGTGCCTCTGAGAACCCCATTTTATCTATTAAAATTTTGTAAACTATGTTTTCAGTTTTTTCAAGCCTCTCCTCAGGCACATTTAGAAACCTAAGACTTGCTTTGTTTCCTGGATGGCCTATCTGCTTAATGTAGTCATGTATGTCCCGAGTTTCTCTTCTGGACTGCACAAATCCAGTTCTCAATTGTTCAATTTCATTTTGTACAACTTCTACACTACTAGAAATTTCATCAATTGATTGTTTCAGAGCATTAACATGCCCTCTTAATTCAGAGAGTTCTGTTTCAATTTGACTTATTCCCTGAAGCTCTTTAAAGATCATTTCCATAACATCGTGGGTTTGACTAATACTTCCTGTTGAACTAAAGCCAGGTTCAAATGTATTTGATTTCTGGTGACGGCCAGTTCTGTCTAGAGATTTACTTCTTAAGCCCCATGTTTTCTTCCATGTACTTAGTTCTGAGTCTGATGAGACATATTCTTGGCTCT
The DNA here is from genome assembly GCA_013399135.1 of Heliornis fulica. NCBI lineage: Eukaryota > Metazoa > Chordata > Aves > Gruiformes > Heliornithidae > Heliornis > Heliornis fulica. The sequence goes on from VXBZ01001942.1 coordinate 242,455, forward strand.
TCTTCCATTTCCTTAGTTTTCGCAAAGCTCCCAGCTTCAGTGTGTGTAAAGTGCGTTCTCCATCAGAACTTCCGTCAGATGGTGCAAGGCTGCTTAAGCTTTTCCTGTTGCGTCTCACAGGCATTGTGTGTGACAAGTATTCGTTTTTCTTGCTATTGCTTTTTGTTTCACTTAGTGACTCAGAATATGAGCTATCATTTGAAGACAGATCTTGAACTATATCTTCATTATTATTGTTTGTTACAAAAATATGCTTTTGCAGTCCATTGGCAATAGCAACTCTGTAACTGAAAGTTGGAGAAAGTGAAAATTCTCTATTACTTTCCTCTTCTTCAGTTGATAAATTGCGAGCAGATGGACATTTGGCGATCTTTTTTACAGTGCTTTTTAAAGTATTTGAAAATTTTGGATTCTTTGTTTGCCCAATCTGACTTAAGTCTTGCTCCTTTTTGCTCTGACAACTTTCTTTCCTTTTTGTACTGTTTCCCAATTTCTTTGTAAACATTCCTTTGCAAATCTTATATAGATAAGATGAGATCAGGCTCTTTAAGAGGGCAGAAACCATGGAGTGTAATTTATATTATGCTGCTTCCACAAAACACAATTTTTGATCCAGGCAAGTATTTGTATCTCCAAAGGGACCATTGGCAGATACTTCATCACCTGGCACTACAGACATATAAACTACTGATGCTCTGGTATCATTTGGCGGGAGAAAACAAAATAAAAATCACACATCTGCTTGTTCAAAAACAAATCTTGAAGAAGTTTTGTATGTCTTGCAAAATCTCACTCTGTTGCACATGGCTTCTTGAAGTGTCTAAAAGGGAGGGAATGGCATTACAATGGCTGCCAAAAAAATGTATCATTCAATAATACGATGTTGTTTGAACTGGGTTACAGTGGAAACACAGAGCAGTTTTTAATGCATACTTTCCCCATAACTGTCTGAATAGACATTTTCATAAATGACTCAAGCTGAAAGCAGCTCTAGGCAAATAGTTTTAACATAAATGAATAAGCTATAGTTATTTACAGTCTTCTTCATCCAGTTTAATTCTGACTTTAACTGTGATGTTTGGTATTAATGCTGTCTGCTTATTTCAGAGTAATGGTTATTTCAATTTGGATCAATACGATTCACAGCAGCAGTCAAAAAACTGACAAGGGAACAAGCTGTTAATATCTAGTAAAACACAAGTAGAAAGGTCTGTCTTGTTCATCTGTGGAGGAAGGTAGGATTTTGTACAACATGAGTATTGTATCCTGTTCTATCTTGAGATTTAATTATGCTCATGACTACAGTTTGAGAAATAGATTCTTTCATTTTATACCAGACTTTTAAAATATATTATGGCAAGCCATGGCTTGAAGTAAGCTTAGCTCCTTGGTTTCTCTTCTTTAAGGAAGAAAATCCAAAACCCAAACCAACCCCACCCCAAACTACAGTAAGAAACAGAAAATCATAACCACAACTGATGAAATATTTTCAGCCAAGTTACCAAGTTTTACAATGTTCTGGGCAGTGAAAAAGAACACAACCACAAACAAGAACCAGAAACAATCACACCCAAGACAAGAGGGAGAATCAAATATGATTTACAAATCTCAGGAGAAAAACTTCTACCACTACAGCAAGAAAAAACATTTGATCTAAAATATGGAGTGTAAGAAAGACTTGAGTTATCTGGAAGCTTCTATTCCATAAAACAAAAGCTTGTATTCACTAGAAATATAGTCAATGCATTTTAAACATATAAACATAACCTTCCAATCTTGGAGCTGCAGAATAAAAATAAGATTAATAGCTCAGAAAAATCCAACAAAGTAGCAGCTCTTAAAATGAAAATTTCTGTTTCTAACCCAGCTAAAAATTCTTTGGCAGAATAAGAAGTTTATTCAAATACCAGGTGCATGAAAGATTAAAAATTCTTCTGTGCTATCTCAAGAAAAATAAAAGATACAAAATGTTTTCCTGGTCTGCAAACAGCATGGCACTGTATGAATCATTACAGTCCCCTCACACAACTCAAGAGCTGGTCTTTTCATTACAGAGTTTGTCTTCACTGACCTTACTATTATGTTATGTTCAATAATAAATACTAACTACTGGTCCATACTGCAGCAGTAAAACGCACCATGTTCAGTAGAGCCCAAGCAAAGCTGGTAAAAGCCTTGTTGGCTTCTAGAATCCTGGAAAAGAGGATGCAACTTATTTCTTTTCCAGTTGTAACAAAATTGGGATATGACACAAGTGCAAGCAGAACAAGAATAAGCAACATTTTTCATCCTTTCCAAAGTTGCTGCCTGTTATTTTATAAAAGGTGAAATATTTGTGGAACATGAATCACACTTTTGACATACATGTATCAGCATAGCTCTTGTGACAGCTTTTTCTTCCAGGCTTATGCCTGAAGTCAGAGTATTAAAAGTGAATTAAAATCAAGTGGTGTTTGGAGCAAAAAAGTCCCCGGTGAGACTGCATGCAGTTTTCAAGGTGTGCAAATGGCACCACTCAGGATGTGACAAAGCCCTCACTAGGACCGAGGCTGCCTTGTTTTGACACATTATTAGTAGAGGAAGGAACCGTTCTGTGAGACTTTTCAATATCAAAAGCATGTTTCTTGATGTAGAAGCACTTAATAAACAGCTCTTACACGTAATGTTTGTAATCAATTTTTGAACAAGATTCCAAGGGTGACTGCTTGCAGCCTCTGCCTATTCTTAAGTTTCTTAAGTGCCTTCTTACACAAACTTCACTCAGGTGACTTGGACATTCTTCTCATTGGTAAGACTTCAAACCAACAATGTATAAACAAGAGAAAAGGCTTGTCTACTCAGTCTACAAAACATCAGGAAATAACGAAGTTAGCATTGGAATCTGGAGCATTTCCATTCATTTTAAATAAGGTTTAATTCTTCTCTGTAGAAGAATCTTGATTTCATAGGCAGCCATATACATTTTATTCAATGCTTAATCTATGCTTTTAAGAGATAACTGACATTATTATAAGTAGCTGCAACTTCAGTATTCAAGTTATTTAAACTCTGTTTCTGACAATGCTATAGTAAATTAAAAGTTGTACTGTTACAACACACACCAATCTGCTAAATGGAGCAGATTTATGTTCTCTCATGCGAGTTACGTTCCATCTCAGCTACATTAGTCATATGATCTGTTCATCAGTTTACAGCCTTCCGTTGCTCTGTCACTCATTTTCTAAAATTGCATATCTACACATGGAATGAAGTTCGAGTCATTACAGGTCTCATCCATTTCTTTTCGTAAAGATTTGTGTTGGGTTGTTCTTGCTATTTTTAATCAGTGTAGGATAAAACTCTAGGGAATAAGGAACAGCCTTTTGAAAAGCACATAGGACAATTGCTTGAATGAGCTGCATGTTGTCATTCATTGATTTTCTGGATCTAACCAGTAACCCATTCCAAGCATAAGGAATTTAATTTAAATATTATAGCGCAGTAGTACAGACTTTATGCTAGATGGATACAGAGAAAGAAACTAGAAAGTGTTATGGATTGTGAGATGAGAAATAGAAAAAAAATTGTTAATGTCTGCTTATTTATCTGATATTTTTAATGTATTCTGCTATTAATGTATCTAACCACCATTAAATATGTTGCCTTTCTATTTATGAGGGATGCTACCGGTACAACCAATCACCAAACTGCTGTTTCAAACCTCAGTCTAAGACAATCTGCTTATCTTTTAACCCACAAGGCCTACTACTGTTCTGAAGAGCTTGCACATAATGCTCAAGCACACTATGGAACTCACTAAATACTCAGCAGTCACATTGCAAGACTGGTCATTCATAGCTTTCACTTGACTTATCTGTTCTTCCAGCATAACACTTAATCAAGTTTAAGGATACCAACAGATGTGGGCAGCACATGCTTAAAACTGACTTTGTCTCACTGTGATTTAAAACAGCATCTAAAACTGAAATGATCAACAGAAACAGTGTATAGAACTTCATATATGTAGTCAATTAACTCATTGTTTTAACAGTTATTTGCTATTAAACTACTTTAGAATATATAGGAGCGTATTATCTCCACAGCAGCTTAGAAGAGAATTTAAATTGCCAACTAGATAGGATAAGTAATTTTTTCTGGAGAAGTCATCTTCACTGCTCCCCTACTGCTATGACCACTATGGGAAAAGAGAGGATTTATTTGCAGAATCAAAGATGTTTTTTCCTCAATTACTACTGAAGATGGATATGAGTTAAAACACACACAATGTTTTCACAATATTATTTCTTACACTATTCTGTGCACTTTTATGTGCATTTGTAGTATTTGCATTTCTCTGAGAAGTCTTGTTACAGCGACTGTGTTGCTAAAGTTGTCAATCAATTACTTATGAACCACTAATAAAATTTTGAATACATTTAGAACACCATTTTCTCTCTTTAGAAACAAGTATGTAGTGTGTTATTTATATCACAAATATGAAAATTGTATTTGAAGTAATTGCCTTAGGACAATGGCCTTGGCTAGAACTTAAAAGAATGTTTGGCCAAATATCGTAGATTAATATTTAAGTGTAAAGAGCTATGGAACAGATTGCTAAACTTAAGATGGTAAGAGGCCTCACTGGTAAAGCAGTAGATAGCTTAATATAGATTAGTTGAATATATTAATGCACATAAGGTTCGAGGGACTGCAGATGATTTGGAATATAGCTTCAATATTATTTTGCTAAATATACTAATCTTTCTCCTTTAATATTTCTAGCTGTTTTCTTGGCTTTTTAAACAACAAGAATAAAAAAGAGACTGTAGTGTAAATAGGTAGCAGCAATAGTGAACCTGTGATGTATGCTGTCCTAAAGAAACTTATTTTTGGTCAATACATTCCTATCATTACACTGCTAAAATTTAGAAATAACTTCTATTAATAATCAATCCCTTTTTTAAATGCAGGCTGCAAAATGAATGGAAATCCTAGGGAGGGAAAAGTTATTTACTGACAACATGGGGATAATGATATTACAAAGTCAGTACCACGCATATCAGATTCAAAGTATAGACTATTGCACACATGCAATTATGTCAGATTTCCACAAATATAAAAAACAAAACAAAACCAAAACCTCTATAGAGTATAATCAGAACCTTTTAATACCTTTAAAACATAGAAAGCATCAACATGCATTTGACCAAATCTCAACTGTCATTAATTTTGTGTTTTTACGTAGGAATTTTCTTTAGATCATTATATCATGAGAACTTAAGTGATTAAATTACACCGGAGCACAAGACATAGGGAGAGGATATGTTTACAGTATACTGAATGGACACTGAAAGTTTTATACAATACAACCATTTCAACTTTTCAGCAACTTTACAGCAACTTTACAGCATTCTTAAAATGTATTTTACAAAAGTATAGTGAAAGAAAAAAAAAACTTCCATTTTCTTCCAGGTATAGTTTTAATCCTCTAATCGTACTGGCTGGTGATGTAATGGGCAATTCTTGGCCCTGAGTAGGTCTCTTTTGGACAGAGACCTCCATGGTGTCTGTGACCATGGGTGCACTACATCATTCTACAGAACACAGATTATTTTAGATAACTGTGATATTTCTGTTTGGGGGA